>CABFVX010001001.1:0-170554 GCA_902151425.1 Timema shepardi | reverse complement strand
TATGTGATATATATATATATATATATATATATATATATATATATATATACGTGGTGCTTATATATATATATTATCTTGGCTACATATATATATATATATATACGTGGTGCTTATATATATATTATCTTGGCTACATATATATATATATACGTGGTGCTTATATATATATTATCTTGGCTACATATATATATATATATATACACATTTGGCTGAAGGAAGAGGGGAAAATAATTTAGGGAAAACCACTCTCAGTACACCCGGCCGATGTTCGAACACTGATCTCTCCGTCATCGGCAGTCTATTCTATTACAAGAATAGCCCGTTAGACCATGCAGCCACCGACATGGGTTATACGGATATTAATTACACCAGTAGGCTACGGGCGAGGAAAGTAATAGCTGAGAGGAGTCGTACCTTCATTGGCGTCGAGATAGGAGTGGAAAACATTTATGAGAAACTTGCTTCAGTAAATTTGAATCCCGACTTCCCGTTAACTCGTCAAACAAGAGCATATAAATCCAATCCAACATTTAGTCCGCGTGTCCACCGATGTGAATCCATTACATGAAATCGTTATCAACCTTTTTTGAAAAACATGGTGAAAGTTGTAATAAGGAAGCAGTTAAACTACGATTATAGAATTCAATATAAAATATTAGTTGTGATAGAGGTATTAAGAACTTTTTTGTGTGAAATATAACACTTTTATTGAATATATCTGTATTCTGGTATCAACTAGAGCAACTCACTCAGGCAGTATCTAATGTCTGATGATGGCGCCGTAGAGTATCGAAACATGTAACAAACAATACAAAATAAGGGCGTTCTCTACGATGCCTGAAAAAGGATCATGGGACCCAGATAAGAAAATAGAATTCAATAATTTTTATTTTATATTTATTCAACATTTTGTCAATTTTACAATTCAATCAGTTTTCTAATTACTCCTGCAATTATATGACTACAAATTAATGTCATCCTAGTCATTGATAATCTGTATATAAGGTTTAGTTATGTTATTTAATTTTATTGTGTTATAAGTTTACTTGTTCAATGTAGCGTGACCTGACTCACACTTTAATCTGTTTTTAATTATATTTTATATCTAATCATATATGTAGAATCGACAATATCCACTTTAACTAAGCTTTACAGATATATTCAATAAAAGTGTTATATTTCACAAAAAAAATTCTTAATATCTTTATCACAAATAATATTTTATATTGAATTCTATAATCGTAGTTATTATCCTTGTTGAACATATTATATACATACATATACCAGATGGTTAGAGGGTGTTTCAAATTAGTTTTCTCTCTTACGTCTGTTTAGACCCCACCCAAGGACAAACTTCGAAGTGAAAATGGAAATGTAACACCTTCAGCGACAAAACATTTTAGCAGCTTATTCCTCCCATTCAACAGAGTCAAGCTAACATTTAAGTATGGAGCACTTACTCGGCCATGTGTGAGAATGTGAACACACCTGTTTTCACATGCTCAATGAGCGCGGTGACGTGTTCCCTCCCACTTCGAAAAACATGTTGCCACAAATGTAAAAATATCTCAAGCTACTTGGTTGTTTATTTTCAACTATTTACTATTAAAAATATAAACTCATTACTTTTTTAACATTCACTTTATTTTTATTTATTAGATATATTTAACCGGATATTTCTAAATAGCCTGATTATATAAGCACATAAGAATTTCTATGAGCAAGAGCGAAATGGCCTACCAATTTTTCCAGTAAAGATATTTTTACATACTTTCCAGAGTTATTTTACATGCCATGCTTAACATGGGACCGACGACTCTACTTACCTTCCGAAGGAAGTTGTGCTACGGATTTTTATCACCGTCGATCCTGGGTTTGAATCCACCAACATCGGGTCCTGAAGCGATAAATTTACTCCCAGATCATCGAGGTTGATTTATTAACATGCACAATGTCTCAATACGAGTTTTGTATATCCATAAAATACATACGCACATACATTCTTTTTTACTTTCTCATATCAAGAGAAAATATTGTGATCGTGAAAAAATTGATCTCTTGATTATGACTAATATTTAGGTTTTTCATGGACACGAACTCAAATAAGTGGATTTTACTATTATCTCTGTCCCCATGTCTGCCGGTCCCCAGCCACTGATTCAAAATGGTATGGAAGTACTTAGTTCGATATTCACCAAAAGTGTGTAGTAAATATCCCAGTTAAATAAAATTAAATAAATTATATTTTCACATTGAAAACTAACCGTGGACCACTAATAAATATATATATATTTATTTGGGTTTATATTTACTTTTATGATAGTACAATTTTTTTATTCTCTCTATTAGAAAATATTTATATAAAACAAAAGCTTAATGTTTTTCTAATCGCGTTAGTTTCGTTACTGGCCGCTAGAGCAGGGGGAGTGTGTGTTGTACATTTGTATGGAGGAAAAAGGTGAACAACAGACATTTGACCTTGACTGACAGTGTCAATATACCTGTACCTTAGCAGCCAATCTGGCTCGGATGACACACAATGAGATAATACACTCCAATTTTCATAGGAATGACTGGCAGCTAGATGAATCACTGGATCTACTTTCACTAATTCGTACGTCAATTCATGTTATCTGCAGCTGTCACTTTTGATAGATACTATCAATTCATATTACATTCATACAAACAAACATACATACATGTCATCGTAGCTCTGGTGGTGTACTATCATTTACCCTGACTGACCCTGGAGGCTCGCCCCACTGGGGTAATTTTAAATTATATTTTCCTTTATGTTTTATCAATTTCTGGTTATTATCTTTATGAGCAATAGGACAGTTTTTAAAAATTCTTTTCCCACACCTGTACCCTTTGTCACCATAGAATCAGCCCGTCAGGGCGCTACATGTATTCTCGTTTTTATGTTCTATGTCAGACAATGTTCGAGAACCCCGTGAAAATAGCTTAAAAAAACTTCGTACTTAATACATCCTCACCAACTTCCTCCACACTTCCCTAACCTTGCATAATCCCTTTGCTTCAACAACATCCATACACCAAGTCATGCATGCTATTTTATTCTTAAGACTCTTAATGCTTCTCTTTTTTCACATATTCATCTAAAATACTTAGCCACGTCTTACATGGCATACCCCTTCCTTTTGATCAACACACTCTACCGTCATATATTTGCTTCGTCCCTTGATCCACACTGCTTCTCTCAACATGCTCGAACCAATTTAAGACGCTCCTTTCACATTGACCTATTGGATTCCCCTCCAACCCACGCTCCTTCAATACCCATTCATTACTGACTCTACCAATTAAATTCTAATAAACCTAATAATAATTTATATTAAAATAGTATCAATTTTGGCCTTAACAATTATGTTTTTATTTTCCAATAGGCTCTTCCAATGAAGATTTGATTGTAATAAAGTGTATAGTGGGGGCTGGTCAAGTATATAAAAAAAGCTTCTATGAGGTGATCCCACAGGTGAGCTAGACCGACCGACAGCTGCTGTTGTTATTGATGATAGTGCCACCGTTTACTGATAGAGGGTGTCATGTGGTCACATCCCGTGAAATAGTAATTAACACCCGCCAGCGGATTATGATTTTAAATGCCATCGGTTGTTTTATCCGTGGATAATATCTTTCTACCTATCCGGGATATCCACATATTTACAATTTTCGAGTAGGGAAAAGGAAGGTATAATTTTAGTTGAAGTGTAGCCGCATTGTTGTGGATGGAAAGTGGGGAGGTATTTAGGAAAAATAAGAACACAAATTCACTCGCCAAAAATCCGAAATCTTGCCCCCCATTATGAGTTTGATTAAACCTGTATAAACAACAGTTCTTTAATCATAATTATTATGGGCATCTTGGAATTTGAACATTCTTTTTTAATTCATTTTAAAAAGTTTCTGTTCAGATGACATTCGATAAATATTCAAGAAGTGTTTTTTTTTGAATGTATACAATTAAGCTAAACCGTGTCTAATGAAGCAATGTTTTATTTATTTTGGACAAATTTTAGCTATAAAAATTATATACATTCTGACCTTAAAATATTTATCTTCAATCCTACATTAAGAATATTTTACTTATAATATTGATGAGCCTAATATTATTGCAATTACAAATAATCTGCAGTAGGGCAAAGATGGCCAACTTGAGACACGCGAGCCAATTGGTGGCACGCGAAAACGATTTGGGCAGAACACTGACATGAAAAAATTATATATACATTTGTATTTAATAGTAGTGTTTAGAAATCAAAGCCTGTTGAATATTATGAAAAATATTCAACAAATTATTGATTTTTAAATACCGTACTGCAAAATATGTTATATACATGTTGATATATAAATTTATTGAAGTGGGTTATTTCTTTTCTTCCAAACCAAAATATGTGTTAATTTAAAAATTATCTTAATCTTAAGACCGACCTAGTTAATATTAAAATCCCATATAAGAAGCATTTGAAATACAATTGTTTACAAATTATGCGATTCACTGTATTTCTTTGATGGATACATACTACACTGCATAACATAAAAATAAATATGCATAGTAAATAATCGTAGCATTTAAAAAAACTAAAATAAATATTAATATTGATTAAATCATTTAATATCAACTTGAGAAATTAAGTTAGTAAATTAAATTATGCGGAAAAAGTTAACATCTTTTTCAAGTAACAACTGTAATTAAAATAGCGTCAGGTGAATAATTAAGCTGTCAGTGTCACTCATTATTTTTAGTAACGGCTCCTTTCTCGGCATTAAATAGCCAATGTACCATAAATTCCTTACTCGTCTTATTTTATTCACGCGCTTGAAGAATAGACAAATACATCTCTTATTTTTCTAAACATAATTAACATAATTATATATCTATTTAAATTTTGGTTTGTAAGAGGTAATTCAAATTTACATTTAAAATTCAAAGTATGAAGTCACTCAAATTTATATTTATACTATTCTAATTCTATTGACCTTTTTAATAGTTTCATTGAATGTGGGGAATGCCAGGCCTCCACCGTGGTTTGGATTCCACGTTAAACTGTAGGTCCTTCATTTCATCTCACAATCGCCCTACCATTACACATTAGCGTAAGTGCGTATAACCCGAACGGGTAGTAGGACGCGGTGCTAATAATAATAATAATAATAATAATAATAATAATAATAGTTTCATTCAATTATTATTTATTACGTTTCTTTACCTATATATTATTAAATCTAAACTTCCTTTATTTTGTAATTCAGTAATACCTGAAGATATTATTCATACACCAAAACATGTAGAAATAAATCAACAGCTGGTCTTTAACCATTTTTGACACCAAGGAGCATGGGATTACTTATCAAAAACAACTTTTGAAATCACGCAACTATACTTATCAAAATACAAAATTAAACTATCCAATTCTATGAAACTTTATTTTTCTTATTGTATGATTAGCTATTCTTATAATTTTATTCCTTGACTTTAACATTTAAACTATTGTACCATTACAACTTACTATCAATATTGATTGTTTATAATGTATGACATTTTACTTTACATGTAATATTAAAGTAATGTACCACTTTGTTACTGTTTCTGACATGCCTTAATGCTACACTTTGATTTGTGTAAAGTGTCCCAATAGGGTAGTATCTATTTCCAAACTAATATAATTTATGATTTCTTGTTTAATTACAATTTCTTCATAAATACACTAAATCATGTATGCTCTTTTATTTTTAAAGCTATTCATGTTTCTCTTTTTCACACATTCGTCTACAATATTTAACCACGTCTTACATGACCTACCTCTTCCTTTTGATTCACACATTTCTTAATACCATTTTAGGTTATACAAATATGTGTACTGATTACACTTGTGAGTTAAGGATGAGGAAGGCGGAATTTATAGAAAGTGTACACGCCTTTGGGTGGAGGAAGAGTGGAAAACCATTTTGGAAAAATCCAGATTCGATCCCTGATCTCCCTAACATTGGCAGACTAGTCTACAAATTCACTAATGAAAATACGATTTTTATAGTTACCAAATTTACTAAAACAATATATATATAATGTCAAATCATGTGATCTGCAGCTGTTAGTTTGGATATATAATATTAGTACCTATTAAATAGCACAGTATAGTTTAATATTTACAATGTTGGAACCCTAAATGATGGCCTCTTGGTATAAGGCATCCCTCTCGTGATAAACTTGACTGCTGATGACTGAGAGATTCAGGCTAGAATCCCGGTTAGTTGTACTGAGAGTAGTTTTTACAAACTATTTTTTTTTATCCTTCCCTCTCTTCTTCACAAAAATTCAGACATACATCTTCTAAATTAAACCTTACTCAGCACTAGCCCATTAAAGTAAATGTTACATAGATATATAACCCAAACGGGTTGTAAGACACGGTGCTCAATAAATAAATAAAATAAAAAGTTTTGGCATCAACAGAATGTGTTCATTATTTTCTTTAAACGTCTACTTACCGAGATAGCACTATAAAATAGGTTCTAAGCATATTTTGAGTTCCATTGTCCATAACAGTTAGTGCCTTCTTAATCTAATAAATATCATTATAAGAGTCAAACTGTTATAATTATTATAAACATATTTCATATAATACTTTTTATAGATAAGATACGTTTCATAATTTATATATGAGACATTTATTCTAAGTAGTTTTTTTTAAGATTCGTCGATAAACTAGTGAACCACTTTCTATAGGTCATAAACTGATTTAAGTAATATAGTTTAATGGGTAGGGTGTTGTAGAAAAGCACAAGAGTCTTAGTCGTTCACTTAACTTTTATTAAAAAGAAATAGAAGAAGTAAATATATGTACAACAGAATTACAATATATAAATAAGTTGTCTTCTCTGAATGCATGGAGATCTTGGACATGATATATTTTGTAAATTTGAACAGCTAATACATAGGGAGCTTTAGCCAAATTTGGCTTTCGTGTATAGATTTTATTATACTATTCTAAAAGGTTAATTCTATCGTGGTATGACTCAATTCAGGTCAATGAATCTATGCTATTCTAAGTAGAGGCAGAGTCCTGGGTTTCTTGGGTTCGTATCTCATTGTCATGTGTTATATTTGGAATTAATTATATAAGATATCTCCATTGTAATATGTTGTATTAAATCTTTATTTGGGGCAAGGTAGCCTTTTCCTTTTCTAAAAGTTGAAAGGCTTTTAATAGCAGTTCTGAGCTATCAGTCCATAAATATGTAGATATACTTCAACAAGTGATGTAATCACTGGTCAAGCCCGACCAAACCTATTAGGCAGAATAATGAATATGATAATGTTTTAACAACTTTAATACTGTCAGAAAAGGCAAAGGTTACCGTGAATTGACTTTTGTTTGACATCATATCAAGATTTCCATGTATTTGAGAATACTATCATAGGATATGTCGACTTGTTTCGAATCACGTTAAGGACACTTCATCTCAATCTCTTAGTAAGCACCCCCTTGACCTCTCTGGGAGGCAGGGTAAGGTCCTTGGTTCGAACCTCCCCTGGAGTATCCAGCCGTGGGCTCCTCGTAACGGATGGTGGGTTTGTACCCTTCCTCGTCGGCCATGTACTCGACTATCAGCGTCCTGCCGTCGGGTAGAAGGACGTGGTACGAGCCCTTGGCGCTCTCATCCTGGCGCGTCTCCTCCTGACCGAACTCAGCGCCGGACTCAGCGTCTCGGACCTCGAAGTTGAAGTTGTAATTGGCGGGCTCCTAGAATTTGGGAACAGAATCGTTGGGCGTTTGATAAAATACAATATGATTTAGAAAGGAAGGAATTATTTTAATAATTATAAATCTTACTAAAATAATTTTAAAATATGTATACGTCATGTGAACTTTCACATCTCGTTGAATATATCAACATCAATTATATATTATACAAATCTTAAAGTAACGTAGCTGCATCGGTATTCACGTGGTCAAACACGTCACTCTCGTGTTAGTCTGGATTGCTGGTGACGGGACGATCAGGGTTCAAGTCTCGGTCGGATATAATGAGGGTTGGTTTTCCTAAACGGTTTTCAACTCTCTCTTCAGACATATGCGGATACATTTCCTTTAAAACTCCAAATTCCTCATTCATACTCAATTGGTGTAATGGAGGTATGCCCAAACGGTTATGTTGAAGGGAAAAAAGTTTGGACTTTCTAAGAGTTATTTTTGTAGTTTAAAATTAGTATAAATATGTTTATCTATAAAACACCAAACTTCCTTTAATGGTGGCTAAAATTATGATTGCAGATTCCTTGGAAATTAAAAAAAAAATTAAAGCAGTTTGATAATTAACATTAATTTAATATTATAATTTTTTTGTCCAACCCATGGCTCAATTGAATTCGTTTTGTGTGAATGGAACATTGAAATAACTTACTTAAATTGGAGAAATAAACAACAAATGAGGCTTTTGGAGCTGACGTAAATGCTCGATAATTTTCATGAATTTTCCAAAATCACAAATATAAGGTTACTTGTGTAATGTATATAGGCCTATTTATGTGTTTGCTAAAAAAACAAAGATTATTTCATTATTTTTATTTTATTTGGGTAATATATCTGAAAAATTTCAATTATGGCTCCAGATAAATTCATCTAGAACTTATGCGGCCCTCAGCCGTAAAAAGCTTGTGCATGTGTCATTGACCATGTGAATACTTGTTCGGGATGATTACACTTAATTTAAAAAGGGGGCATGGCAAAATATAAATATAACTTTCTATAATATATTATACTATTAATATTTATGCTCCTATTTTAAATTAAGTAATGATCCGTAAACAATAGACCAGTCTAGATTGTGAGATAGTACATACCGCAAGAGGATCTTCCTGAAGAGAATTGGCGTTGTATCCACCAAGGGGTGCACCATACTCTGAGCTGGGGGCACCATACTGCACTGACGGCGTGCGGGAACCGGTCAGACCTCCAGCGGAGACAGAGGGAGCATCGTACTGAGCAGATGGAGAGCTGAAACCACCAAATTGACCACTAGCCGGAGCTACAGACCCCCCGAAACGACTGGATCCCGTGGAGGGAGCACCATATTGGGAGGATGGAGCAGTAGCACCTCTGAAATTTCCAGAAGTGGTGGATGACGAGCCTCCAAACCGGCTGGCTGAAGCTGAAGGAGCACCGTAAGTGTTTGAAGGTGATCCGGAACCTCCGAATCTGCCAGAGCCTCCGAAAGAAGCGCCGCTAAGACGGCTGGAGGAGGAGGCAGAAGGGGCTCCGTAGTTGTTTGAAGGTGCGCGAGCGCCCCCGAATCGGCTAGAAGCAGAAGAAGCCCCTCCGAACCTACTGGAAGTAGCAGAAGGTGCAGCGTATTGAGAGGAAGGCCTGCTTATGCCACTGAATCTTCCTGAAGAAGAAGTTGACAATGAGGAGCCAGAGTTCCTGGTGAAAGGGGCGGGGGCGTTGTACTGGGCAGAAGGAGAGCCGGAAGAAGAGGAAGGGACGCCGTACTCGCTGGACAGGGAGTTGGAGCTGTCAAAGTTTCTGGACGAGTCAAAAGGTACGCCGTACTCGGCGGAGAGGCCATCATCATTGGAGTAGCTCCCGGAGTTGATTGACGGCACGCCGTACTGGCTGGAGGGGGAGGAGTAGTCGCCCTCCTGGCTACCGGGAGGGAGGTACTGACGATCCACGGGAGGCTCCGCGACTGCGCAGGCCACTAGCGCCGCAAGGAATAACGCCGCCTGAGAAACACCAATTAGACACGGTCAGTTGTGTGTGTGTGTGTGGGGGGGGGTCACGAATATATGAGTTAATCGTCACGATCCCGAACATCCCGACCATTTTATGTACAAATTGGAAAAATATAATATTGTTTATCTAATAACCTTTTATGTTCTCAAACAAAATAGTAACACTTCAGTGGACGGGGATATTAAAGTTCGAATTCCAGTCGAGTGTACTGAGGGCGTTTTTTCCTAATTAGTTTTACACTCTCCCTACACACAAATGGGGGTACATCTACCATAATTTAATTTGACCTTACTCATCCCTAACATATTGGCGTAATTAGTATATATTATGCTTGTAGCCCGAACAGGTCGTAAAACGTTCTACTAATTTTTTTAATCATTTATCAGTATCTATTAGCCTAAGATGTCAGTTAACTTTGCAATAGACTGATTTTCCGGTAGCGGGGAGGTTGGGACTCGAATCCCGTCTGGATCACTAATGGCAGGTTATTCCTTAACGTTTTGCTGTGTTTTTACACGCAAACAAGGGCTTATTTCTAATAAATTATAACGTCCTCATCTACACGCCATTTATGGAAGATATGTGTATATCTCCATCGAGTATTAAGATGCACTGCACAAAAATACAAGCAAAGGAGTAAATTAATAAGTTAAGCGGAGGATGATAAATTTTTCATAATTTTATAATAAGGATTACATTAAAGGATAATTTTTAAAAACCTCCTGGTCAAGGGAATATAGCTAGGAAATTTTAAATCTACTGGCTAATACTTTTCACTGAACTAACAAAAACCACTCAATTATCTGTAGATACTATCTTCAATCCTCGTGCTACTTTTAAACTATAGGAGATTTTGACAATGATTACTAAATATATTCCTGTAAGGTTATACACAAACAATTAATTTCCCTTACCAAATAGTAACTGAACCGTTGGTCACATGGTCTAAAGCGTCAGATTCAACCTCTCCATCAATTGGATTGTTGATGACGGGAATGTCAAGGATCTTATCTCAACTGGATGCACAGATGGTTATTTTTCATAGGGCAATATTACTCGTATTTTTACACCGTGATTTTTCACTCTCATTCCCCGCAAATAAAGGTGCATTTTTATAAACTAACCTTCTCAGCCTTACCTCCGAAAAATCAACATCCCTTATTTTTTAATTTTTTACCGTGGTCACTTAATTTGCACTTTCTGAACCAAGTGTTATCAGAAACTGACTGAAAAACTAGCTTAGCTCTATAATTGATACAACGGTCAGTCCATCAACTCTGTATATTGAAGGGGGAAACCCTAATATAATAAGTACTAAAAAAATCTAGGCCACGCTGTTATCATAAACTGTAACCCTTAGCTCAGTAAAAATAAATATTTTTCACAAAAGACCCACGTGGAATTGTTAGTTTGTACAGTTTGGCAATCTAGAAATTTCAAACATATTTTTCAAGGTCAATACAGATACAATTTTAATATATTATTATATATATTGTATAAATATTAATAATAGCTATTGGTGACCTGGCGGTCTAGGGGTAAGGTGTCAGACTTCTGTGCTGACGGCCGGGGTTCAATCCTCGGTCCCGGCACAGATTTATCTGATTACCAAACCCTTCTTTCACCTCTGACAAGATATCTTGTGAATGTGGGGAATGCCAGGCCTCCACCGTGGTTCGGATTCCACGTTAAGCTGTAGGTCCTCCATTTCATCTCACAACCACCCTACCATTACACATTAGCGTAAGTGCGTATAACCCGAACGGGTAGTAAGACGCGGTGCTAATAATAATAGTAATGATAATAATAATAATAATAATAGCTATTAAAAGTGACAACTGCTTAACATTATGGATATGTGAAAGTAGATTTAGTAACTTTTTCTAGCTTTCAAAAAAAGTCATTTCATTTAAAATAGATTGTGCTGTTATTTTACGATTAATGTTTTTAATCGCTTTGCCACAAACTCTTTTACGAATATTTTAAAACTGAGGTTGATGCGCCTGTTTTTAGCCAGCTGTGTTTCACATATATTTTTAATCAATTCTTTCCTTTTTGCGAAGTTTCACAAAACAACTATTCTGATTATTTGCCCCTTTTTTTACATTACTATCTTCAAAACGTATATATAAAACTACTATGACCTGTGACGACTTGGAAACAGTCCCTGGTTCATAACTCACCTTAATCATGTCACTCTATATGGACACTTGGGGAGATAGTTGCTTGTAGAGCGACGTGTATCAACTGTAAGGAAGATAAAGGATGATAATATCTCTCCAAGATGACCGGCGGGTTCTTATATACTTGCAAACCGAGTCGTCTCAACATAACGTTGCGTGAATGGGGAGGGGCCGGGACATGTCCATATTGGCTGGTTCTAGATTAGAACGTAATCTGTGCTCTCACTCANAATCTGTGCGCTCACTCAAGGTATCCTTCCCCCCCCCCCCAACCCCTTTCTCCTTTTCTCTCTTCTTCAACCCCAAGGCGCGTCGCGTCGGTCTTGTGGAGAGGTAACCGGGATCACCTTAACTCCAAATTTTATTTTAACACCGCGTCTAACTACCTGTTCAGGTTGTACGCATATGTACTAATAACTATAATGAGCTAGGGATGAGACAGACTGAATTTATAGAAAATGTACTTGCGTTTTCTTGAAGTTAGAATGGGAAAAACGTTTAGGAAACACCACCTTCAATACAGCTAACCGGGATTTGAATCCCAATCTTCTCCACATCGGCAATCTAGTCAATTTAGAGTGATCCCTTAGAATATGCGGCCACCAAACAAGTATCTACATTATTATTATTATTTTGAATCCTGTCTTACTACCTGTTTGGGATATTCGAATTTAAATATTAAGGTAGGAAATTTGGAAGGTACCTACATTTGCGTGACGTGAGAGTCAGAAACTGCTCAGGGGAAAACAACCTCATCACACTAGTCCAGAGTTCGAAACCCAATGTTCCCAGACACAAAAATACAGTCTCCTGGCCGTCAAGCCCATTCTATGAAAGAGGAAGCACAAATTTGACCAAAGGTGCATCTTTCTGCCACACCAAGAATTAATTGAACTTCACGCTCTTAACCTAGTAGGAATCACACTTTGGTTGAGTGTTATATTTAAATCTAGTTAAAAAATATTCTACATGGAAGCACGAAAATCTAATCCGGGGCCTTTGAATTAGAGCTCCATTGCTCTACCAATGAGCTATCCAGGATTAGTCCCGTTCTCAGGGACAGACGATAGCTCAGTAGGGGTGCATTGGAGCACTAGGGCAAAGGTCTCAGGTTCAATTAAATTGTCCAGATGTAATTTTTCCGACTTAATTCAGTTTTTATATAATCGAGTCCTATGAACGGTAGTTTATTCGTACCAAATGATAGCTTACAAGAATTATGAATATTTTATATTTGATGTTGCCAATCTTGGCTAGCTTGGTGTATAATTACAGTTTTAATATAACCTTGTCCTCATAAAGGACTCTTCAAATTCATTATCATCATTATTATTTTGATGATTATTATTACTGCTACTATATGTATCGTCTAAATAACCTCAACTGTATGCACCATATTTTAGACCCTGATTATATATATGTTTTTCAGATCGCTTTGAAACCCCCTTCCTATTATAGTGGTCAGGGCACCTGACTACGAGCCAAGGAGTCCCAGGTTCAATTCTCAGCTGGTATCTTAGGTATTTTTCCTGAAAGGGGAATTACCCCAACTGTCACCAGGGTTTGGTTAACTAGGAATTAAGTTGCGCTTAAGTTAGGTTTAAGGGTTTCCATTGGTCCCACAGCCTCATACTCACTATAACCATCATCTTATCTCTTCGGCACATGGAAAAACTTACACGAAAAGATGTGCGATTAGTATAGTCTGGCGTCCTCTGGGCAACGTTACATTATTACTGGCTAATCCCGGGTTCGATTATTGGCATGGCCGAAAAATGTATCATTGGTGAAATGTGGTATCCCCTTTCACAGTGGTGAATTAACGGCCGGGGATTCTATGTTGTATATAATATAGCTTTAAGTTAGTTTATTAGTTGTGTGCTGATATAATTTGTCGGTTCAGACGGAATACATTAAATACCTTAAATAAATGAAAAAAAAATCTCATTTGTGTTTTAATTGGTGTATTTTTTCCGTCACTATAACACTCATAATTTGTTAACGTTTGGGACAATCTCCGGAATTACCTACTTTAATTTGAAATTAAACGTAGGATATCGAACCAGAAACACTTAGATTTAGGGGCCAGTACTTAAGCGCGCTTACCTGCAACTATAGGCAGGTGAACACTTGTATAATATTTGCGCTGAGCTATATTTACTAGACGATTAGAGGTCGGGGTTCAAATCATAGCTGGTTATGTTGCAGGTTTTACCCCAAAATGTTTCATATATTATCTCCACTATTCATATGAATTATGACTTTATAGTTCCTATCTCATTAGCGAAGATATTAGGATAGACCAAGTGAACTAAGGACTCGGTGTAAAATATCACCAAACTTTTTACAATCGTCTTTGTTGGCTCAATTCATGCTGGGATTAAATTCCAACTTAAACAGGTAGCAAAACCAAGAGGATACTTACTATTCGAAGTAAGATTTAAGGGGGGTACCTGGTTCTGATTTACCTTAACTTGTACTATGAGCCTGATTAAACAGTTAACATTGTTTATCATAAACCCAATGTTAAGTTATTTAAAATATAATTTAAATTCTTTATTATCCTTTGTACAATTATTGGACAAGATGGCTATTAAGGTGGGGTGAAAAAAGACGCAATAAAATAGGCTTTTTTTTCAGTTTTCATATCAAACAATTTTTTTGGCAAAATAATTCAATTATTGCTCGAGCGGAAACATAAGAGCTTAATTTTATTCACACACGCCTCGGTGGCCACGTGGTCTAGAGCACTACTCTCGCAGTAGACTAGACTGCCAATAACAGGGAGAGCTGAGGTTTGAATCTTGGTCAGGTATACTGAGGGTGTTTTCTTCTAAAATGGTTTTCCACTTTCCCTCCAAGCCAATGAGTGTACACTTCCTCTAAAATATAAACTTACTAATGCCTAAACCAATAGATTAACTAGTACATAAGCTTATAAACCGAACGCAAAATAAGACGCGGTGCTAAAAAATAAACCAACAAAAAATGTTCCACTACAGTTGTTGAATATCTATCATCAGCATAATGGCATTAGACAAGAAACTATTTAAATTAATAGGAAAAGTTATCATTAAATTCAACGACATCCTTGACAGATATTCAAGAACCGATGTGAAGAAAATTAAACTCTATGTTTATAAAGGAGCCATATTTGATTTATTCTGCCAATCTATTTGCTCTAAAAAAATACAAACATAATGCCCTTAAACCAAAACTCCTACTAATCCACCTTAATTACTTAGGCCTAATCGATAATCAAGGGATGAAAAGGGTAGTTTTATAGGAAGTGCACCTGTATTAAGGTTAAGAGGAGTTGGAAAAATCTTAGGTATAAGCCACACGTGGAAAACCAACCCGTAGTGTTTACAACACTCCACTACATTATGATTCAAACGATTTTTACTGCTTGACTGCCAGTTGGGGTTATTTTAAAATCCATTATAAAATTAGATAGGGTAGGTAAAATTGTCCTAAATTTTCGTTTACTTTATGTAACTTTATTTTCATTATTTTATTTTAAGACCCAGCAGTAATACAATCTAAAATTATCACTTATAGAAGATTTAAATTTATAAAAAAACAACAACTTAATTTCAATAAATTTTAAGAAAAATCTTTATATTCATAATTAAATATTTGAAAATTTTTAAAAAAAGTTTCTTAGATAAGCTGTTTTTACTTATTTGATTAATATTTTTTTAAGTTACAATTCACTCTCTCCTTCCAATTAAAAAGAAAGAAAAAAAGAGGGGAGACACTCTGGTAAACCTGCGGTGTGGGAAGAGGGGGCGGGGTTCAGGTGGGGGAAAAAAAAGCGAGGCAACAGATCACCCAGTTGTACGCACATGGACTGGTTTCGCATCATTGACGCTCTCAGATGAGTAGTTAAGCTGTAGGTTAGCCTACATAACGTACCTCGTGTGTATGTGTGTATGTATGTGTTGTGAATGCGTGCCCTTGGTTTACTCTTCTCTACTACTCCGTTATTTTCTTCCTCTTCTTCTTTGCTAGTGATGTAATGAGTTGATCCAGTTCATCATGGCTAGTTTTTTTTTCTACGTGCTGTATGTAGTACTTCTATCCTTCACAACATATATCTGTTTCCTTTTCGAATCGTGGGGCCATATTGTTTCGCAAAAAGTTATCAGTTGAATGAAACTGTTACCACGTGGTATTCAAACACTAATAATTAAGATTTGTTTATCAAAATAAATAAACTCATTAGTTGATAAGATAACCATTTATATTTGAAGATCACAATGGTGGCAATTCCGTTCGTTTGATTTCTTTTGTAGACTGTTGATGGTGGTGAGATCGTGGTTCGAATCCCCATCGGGTGTATTGAGGGTGGGTTTTACTAGGTCTAAATGGTTTTATACTCTCCATCTACGCAAATGGAGGTAAACTACTTCTAAATTCAACCTTCCCCGTCCCTAATACATTAGAGTAATTAGTTAATATTATTATACGTTGACCCGTCTAGGTGGCGTAGTTAGCTAACGCGCTAGTTTCGTGTTGAGCTAGAATGCTGAGGACGGGGGAGATCTAGGTTCGAATCTCGGTCGGGTGAGCTTGGGGTGGTGTTTACTAAATGGTTTTCCACTCTCCCTCCACCCAAATGTAGGTTCACTTCCTCTATATTCAACCTTCCCAATTCCTAATCTATTAGCGTAATTAGAACTTAAGCGTATAATCCGAACGGGTAGTAAGACGCGGTGCTAAGTATTATTATATGCCAAACAAACGGCTGATCGCCTCTCTTGTGGTCAGAGTTCCCAGATACTGATCCAGAGGTCCCAGGTTCGATCCTTGACAATTTCAGATTTTATCTGTAAAGCAGTGGGTCTGGAACAGGGTTAAACTCAGCTTGGTGAGAACCCATAAAGAGCTGCTTTAATAAACTAGCAGCAGCTCCAGTCTATAAAAGTGAGATTAATAACTAGAAGTTGTGACCACCAAATGGTATCACATATCCGAAAAAGTTGACACTATAATCGCCAACAAATGCCGGCCACTAGTTCAGTGTAGCTTGATTTCTGGATGATTCCATGGAATTCTTATAGGTAAAATGGGTAGTAAGACGGAGGAAAAAAAAATTGCCAGACCAAATATTATTTTTCATTTTGTATTGATTATTAGAATTAAATATTTCAAAAAAAAAGTTAATTCTTTAAAAGTTTTTTTGAAATTTATCCCTATATTTTAATGTTATTTTGTTATTTTTATGGTTAACACGTTCAACATCGTGGTTATTAATGACTTAACCAAAATGGTTGGTATGAGGAGGTATCTCTACCCCCTGCCAAAGTTTAGAATTTCAATATTCCCATATCTAGTTTATTTTGAGCTTTATTTCTTAGACTGCTTAACAACTTAAGAGTGCTAGAAAAAAAAAGGGTTTTAATTAGTAATCAATATGAAATCTTTAAGCCAACCCTTGAACCCAATCAATATGGACTTAGAGTAACAAACTGAGATGTTTTAGTGGTTCCGGCTGAGTTTGATAGGAAGGAACTTTTTTGACAGTTATAAAGTATACTAAACCAATGTTCATACATTTATTCGCTCAGTCATTTGAACTGCAACTATTATTTTTGATCACTATAAACACCTATGAAACTATACTAATAATAAGTTATAATAAAATGTTATCAATATTGACCACAAAAATAAAATTTTATTTTCTAAATGTTCCCTAAGGTGGGAGTGCAGGGAACGAAAGAAAAGGTCATTGTATTTCCAGTTTTTATCGTAAAACATTTTGTTTTGGTCAAAATAAATAAATAATTTCTTTTATAAAAATATAGAGTTTAATTTTACTCGCAGGATGACCTCAACAGTTGTGGAATATTTGTCAAGGGTGTCCTGGAATTTCATGAAAGCTCTTTCTACTTATTTAAAAATATTTTTAGATAATGCCACTAAGCTCATGGCAAATATTCAACAAATTGTTAGTATCATCAGGTGACGGAATTTAAACTCTATGTTTGAGTAGAAAACATTTTTGATTTATTTTGACAAAAAAAAAGTTTTGATATAAAAACTGCAGGAACGCCGACCTTTAATAGCGTTCCCCGCATCCCACCATATAACAAGAATCCGACTATATGTATTACTATCCTTGACTTGGGAAGAATGAAAATGATATTGTTTATTTTAAATACTTTTAAATCCTTTCTAGGGATGTGAAAAAAGTATCGATACCTTACTAATATTGATGTTTTCCTTTTGATACTAGTATTTTCTTACTCGATAATTTTTTTCTGATAATTTTACTGATATCAGTACTCACACTCCGGTATCGGATCGGTATCGAAAGAAACAACTTTTTTCGCTATCTTCATTCATACTGGTATTGAATGTTTACTAGAGTGGAGTGTGGAGAAAGAACAAATGACACTATTTCTTAATCCTCACTCATTTTCTGGATGGTCTGATGCCTGACCGGGTGACGAGGCGAGTGGAAACAAGACGTCTACTTACTACACCTTCGTTTATCAATGAGCTAGATCATCACAATCTAAACAAAATAATCTTTTGTAGTCAACTCAATAGTGCTCCAAGCAGACCAAGCAGAAAATTTTATGTGCTTCAACGCCATTGGCATCAATTACCTTTATTTAATTTAAAAAAAATACCTCCACGTCATTGAGAACGTGGTCTAAATGACAAGGTTCAGGGTTAGAGTCCTGATAATTGAGTGTACTGAGGGCGTTTATCTTTCCTAAATATTTCACCACTATTCTTTCATGAACAAATTGGTATATTTCCTTTAAATTAATCAATCCTGATGTTTACACCAATAGTATAAGTATTTAGACGTCTCGAATAGGTAGAAAAACGCGGCACATAATATAACAATCAACAATTCTTCCAAACAATTAAATCAATATAATTTTTTTTGTCTAATGAGAAGTTAGATGCTCCCCAAATCTAATCTTTACGGGGCCTACGGCCCAACTGCTAGCTATGGCTTGAGTGACTTTTTTTTTACCATCGCGTCTTACTACCTGTTCAGATTGTAAGTATATGTACTAATTACGTTCATGAGTTAGGGATGATAAAGGTTGCATTTAGATTAATTGTAACCACATTTGCGCGGAGGAAGAGTAAAAATCCATTTAGTGAGAAACCACCCTCAGTATACCTGACCGAGGTTCCAACCCCGATCTCAATGGTAGCGATAGTCTAGTCCTAAAGTCCCCAACTTTTTTTTTTAACTTAGAGCACAATCAAAACTAACGTTATTGCGGTGGATACCAATTGTTTTTTCAAGTCAAATTTATTAACTCCCGCCAGCCTCGACGCTACAGACACGGCCGGTCAACTGCCATGTTAAGTTTCCAACAATGATTGGGACGTTACATGGGGTTGTTGGCAATACTCAAGGCCGTAGCCATAGGAGGAGGGGGGTTTAATCCCCTCAAAGTTGACAAAAATTTAATTAAAAACATACTGCTTTATTTACGGTTTTAACAAGACCGAAATAAAGACACAAGGAAATAATTTAACTACTCACCACCATTTTGGTGCTTGGGTACATTTAAAAAAAATAATCTGTGTTTATTCAGGCGACAAAGCTGGGCAGACCCATGACAATATATTTACAAAGGAAATAGGAAGTATTAGGATGGTATTAATGAGTTTGGGTAGAATGATGGAAGGGGGTAGGTCTTCGATATTAGGGAAAAGTAAAACCATTCAGCTTGAAACTACAGTGGTTCAGAGTAATAGTACACTTTGTAAATGAGCCACAAAGAAAGAGACTGAGAGGGAGGGACTGGAAAGAAGGGGGCTTTCAATCACCAACTTCTCGAGAACAGCATACCTGGAGATAAGCATAAACTTTTTTTTTTTTTTGAAAAGTGACATATTAAAATTATTAGTCAAGAACATTTCAGTTGTGGTCAAAAAGTGGCAGGCAGATGCAAAAGGCTCGGCGGGTGCCACGGTGCCCGCGGGCATAGGGTTGGTGACCCCTGCTCTAGTCTATTGTGAGAGTGTTGACTCTTATTAGCTCTGGATTAAGTCCTTGAGTTGTAAAAATGTAAATGTGATAATGTATTAAGAAGGTATTGAACTGCCCTATTTCTCTTCTAAAGGACGCTTGTTAAAATAACTATGATGCAACATTGACTTTTCATAAAATTATATATTTTATAAAGATTTACATAACAAAACAAGCACTAGAGTTTTATCAGACAAAATAGGCGAAATTCGAAAGATAATAAGCAGTTAAAAACGTAATTGTATGCTCTGAACAGAATATTTTTTTATATGTTCTACACTTGTGAAATTTTTAAAGTGTTTATTATTAATAAATGGATCAACTTTGGTGGTAAACATTTAAAAAAAAATATTCTGGTCCATTGGCTTAGATTTTTGATAAGATTCCTTTCGGCTTTTTAATCTCAAGTTTTTATAGCAAATAGGTGAACATTCATAATTCTCAAATAATGGGTGAAAATAGAACCATTTTGGAAGTGATTCTTTGGTACAAAGCAGACCAAACTGGATCAAACACATCCTTAGGAGGAACTGTTTTCTGAGTGACGTCATATAAAGAAAGGTTGAGGAATAGAGAAGCTTAGGAATAAGGAGGATTCAAATATTGGATGAATCAAAGAAAAAAGAAAATTCTGGTAACTGAAGGAGGAGGTGGACGACAAAGTGCATTAGTGCTCTAAGTTCACCTACAAAAGGAATAGACCTGTCAAAAGACAGAACACCTAATAATTATTTTTTTGCCCCACATCTTACTACCTGTTCGGGTTATACACTTATGTACTAATTAAGCTAAAAGTTTCAGGGATTGGGAAGCTTATATTTAGAGGAGAAAGTTTACCCGCATTTGCATGGAGGGAGAGTGGAAAACAATTTTAGAAAAAAAGCTCAGCACACCCAACAAAGATTCGAACCTTGATCTCCCCATCATTGGCAGTATAGCTAAATAATAGTAATACAAATAGCTGCACGGTACATTATTTGAAAGAAATGTGATTTAGTGTCATAACAGATCTTTCATTAAAGACAAACTCAGGTTTCATATAGGAGTAGTAGGCCTATATTTTATTAAATAAATTTTTTTTTCTATCAAATGAATTGGCTTATTTTATAATATGAATATTACTTTGTATTAATGCCCTTAAAAATAGTGCTATTGGTCCGTTTCATAATAGATCTAAACACTGACCATCAATGTTCATAGCTAGTTTTTTTAGGTTAGGTTGTTCTTTGATGAAATAACAGATGAGATATATGAAGAGTATGTGTACCATAGGACTATGGTTTACTTTCTAGATAGGAACATATTGGTACACAACTCAACCTCTGTGCTCACGATTCCATAAGCGTAGGCACTACTATACCTTGTTTGTCTGAGACCATACTCTATTTTTTAAGGAAGAAGAGTGACATAATTATTAAGCTATACACGTATCCTTTCTCTAGTTTTTTTTTCTTTTTTTTTTCTCTTATTATCTAATTACATAATTTTTTTTACAAAACATAGATCATGGTAGAACATATACATTTCTTTCCCAACCCCTTGGGGTTCTTAAAAAAATAAATTGTATTGGAATTAAGTTGTTTGTTTTATCAGTTCATTTCAGATCCCCTAAATGGGGCACAATAATACATATATGGTGGGGGGATTTGTGTTCCCCCCCACACGGCCCATATGACCCGGTAGGTCCTGTCTTCTGACGGGTCGGCGGGTGCACTTGGCGAAACTTCCACTCACACTACCCGTCGACCCGTCCCGTCGCAACTAACTCAGCCTATCGGCCGGCATCACCCGCTGTCTGGCCTCCCCTCCCAGTCTCACACGACTAGAAGGGGGGTCACGACTCCCCAGATTCGACTCCGAGGTCATCTTCCGACGTCGACGAAGGGATTCACAACGACATCCCTGATTCGGCGGTAGGGACGGCCAGGAGCGTCGTAATCGCCGATGCCCCTGACGATCATGTTGGAGCTGGCCTGCGCTCGGGTGAAGAATTTCTCCGCCAGTCCGCGGATACGGCTGTCCAATCAAGGGATGTACTCATTTATACGTGCTTTATAATGTCAGATACATTTTATGTAAATAAACTTTGGCTTAAGATATATACAGAAAAACAAGGTTTCTCTTGGAACATACACATGCACACAAGTTGTATCTTTGTAGTTGGTCATGCATAGCACATTTGCGTTATATTAGGATGTACACATGTGGAAAAAATGCTATCTTTAAATATACACATGCACTGTACATGTGTAATATCATCTGAAGAAAGACTGGTTTGACACTTTAGCTCAGTCAGTATCGTGTCTATCTACTGAGCTAAAACCCGCCTCGGTGGCGTAGTTAGTTGGCTAACGCTCTAGTCGTGTTGAGCTCTACTGATGAGGACGGGGAGATAGAGGTTCGAATCTCGGTCGGGTGAACTGGGGGTGGTTTATCCTAAATGGTTTTCCACTCTCCTTCCACGCAAATGCGGGTTCACTTCCTCTAATTCAAACATCCCAATTCCTAATCCATTAGAGTAATTAGTACTCAAAGCGTATAACCCGAACGGGTAGTAAGAAGCGGTTCTAAATATTATTATTATTTACTGAGCTAAAGGTCCCGCGTTCGATTTCTAGAATGTCTAAAAAGTTTATCATTGGTCAAATGTGACGTTAATCTTTCACAGTGATGAATTAATGGCATGGGGGTGGATGTTATATTAATATTAATATTATTAGCACCGCGTCTTACTACCCGTTCGGGTTATACGCACTTACGCTAATGTGTAATGGTAGGGCGATTGTGAGATGAAATGGAGGACCTACAGTTTAACGTGGAATCCGAACCACGGTGGAGGGATGTTGTGTCTGTTCTAGATATAAAACCTTCTTTTTCAATATGTATTATTTTGGCGTTTACAAACATTATAGGATGATTTGACACACTAACATAAGAATCAAATAGGCAAAGCTATTATTTATATTTTTTAGTGAGGATTATTCCATCTAGATATCATGTTCTGAAAATTGAAGGTGGCAGCATTAATCCAACTACCGAGTCGAAGGTTGCTGCGTTATCTGCTAGCTCATGATCTTAATAACATCACACATTTTCAACCGATGATTTCTGCACGTCTATCATAGACTCTGCCTTAAATATGAGTGAATAATGACCATATGCTCGGGATAATTCCTGGATTGCTCAGTGGTTAGAGCATTGGCGTATTAAGCCAAAGGTCCCGGCTTCTATTCCCGTGTCCAAGTGTAATTTTATATTTTCAGAATACTTACACTAATGTCAAACTAACACACTATTGTCGTGGTTTAAACTTACCAACTCTATTTTAATCTATGGAAAAAATAATCCATGGTTCACGAGCACTATTCAAATTAAAAACCGTAATGGTAGAAGGAGTAACATCGATGACCATCGTGCTTAAATTAACCACGTGGCTTGCTGAAGCGATATTTGCTAATAACGGAAGTATTGGTAATTGATTGAAATGTCATCGATGTCAAGAGCTATTCCTCGATATACTATCGATCCACGTCACCATTAATCGACCACTGATCGGTCTTAGTCACGTTAAATGGCCTTATCTAAGTGGGGAGTTTAAACTAAACCCAGAGTTAAATCGATATTAATATATTTTTATTATAAATATTTAATTTTTACCGTAGTAATTTCCACTTTTAAAGTTATATTTATTGTTTACTACCATAAATACTGCGGGAAACGTTTTTATTTCCTTCAAACTTACATGAAAATACACTTCATTTTATTTCTTCAGACCAGGTTTTAAATAAATTTTAAAAATCTAATAAAAAATGTAAAGTTCCAGCTTCTAGATCAACATGTTTGTGCAAAGGGCTTACTAATTATAAAATTTCATCCATTTATATGCGATAGATGTCGAGCAACGCTCACGAAGAAAGATAAACTTTTCATTTTGTTAATATGGATTTCTGTGTAATTCATATTTTCAAATTATTTTTATTAAGTGTTTATTAAAATACAAACATATATAAGTTTTTAACTGGGCTATTATATAAACACATTTAACGGCGCTCTTTGACAAAACTAGGGTGAATTTAATTAATTAAAGTATTAGTAAGAACATTGCAAATTATTTTATTAAGTTTAAAAACTGCATGAAAAAGTGAGTTATAGCTGGTTTTAAATTATATTTCTCTAAAAGTGTATTTGTTTGGTTTTATAGAGGGGTTATAAGAATATTTACTTAACTATCCTTTTATTCGGGTATTAGCGTTGATAGAAACAGAATTTATAAATATTTTATTTATCATATTATATTTTATTGTAATGCATAATATTAAGATTGGCACCCACAAAGCATGAGGTTATCTTACGGCTTAAAACACTATAAATTAGTATAAAACTTAAAATAACTTACCACACTAAATATATTTGATTTTTTGTAACTAAATATTACAACTAGTTACTTCAGATTTTCAATAAGAAAAAAGGTTGATATATCATCTAAAAAAGGGTTGATTAAATTATATTCTTCATTTATCATTATTGTTGTTAATTCTAGTTTTTATAGGTTTATTATAACGTGTAATGAATTTACCTTTTTTCTTTTATGTATTTGTATTTATTTGAGGTATTTAACGTGCACTTTCTGAACCGATTGATTATATCAGCACATGACCATTATATATTACTCATTAAAAAAATAATAATTTATTATAATAACTAAGTGATGTATCATTGGTAGGATATTTATTTGAATAATTGACAAAATTTTGTTCAACAATTATGCTTATTTTGGTTTCTATGCACAGTACATTATTTTTACATGTTTTATGTTTTCTTTTGTTCAACATTATTGTACCACAAATTAATGTAAAATACTAGCACTAGTAAAACGAACCGGCAACAGCTGGTTAACTTGGTAAGATAGATATAAAACACCATTGTGACCTTGAGTGTATTTGGTTTCGCGTGTCTTCTGGACTAACGAAAGCTCAGATTACCAAGACCATGATAAATTACTTTTATTATAAATATAATTTCATATGGAAAAAAACATTTAAATCACAAGTTGTTATCTTTGGTAGTACTTAAATAGATTACTATTATCTCGAGGGATACACATGTACACTTCGTTTACCTTGTAAGGTAAAAAGATTATCTTACATTACTCTAATATGATGCAGCTTATAAGTTAAGTTCATAATGTAGTCCATAAAGTTAAGAAAGCTACTTTCAGCGCAGAAGGAGTATAAACAGTCGTTACTTTGAAATATACAATATAGTATATGCATCTGTAAATTTAGCTAAAGGATGGGAGAGAGATGATATTTACTTTGCTCAAGGCAAGGTTTGAGGCCCAAATTCTAATATCGTGTACTGAGGCTTTTTATCTCTGTAAATGGCTTACACATCTTCAACTACAAGAATTGAGGTCCACTTCCTATATTCGCCAAAACGACCTGCCTTATTTCTGCCATATTGTCTTCATTAATATGTTTGCGTATAATCCAAACGAGTAGTGATAAGCGTCGAGAAAATAAATAAATAAATAAAATTCAGTGGTAGTTTAAGAGCTTCGGGGTGATATTTTGAGCCAGACACTACCCTTGGCGGTAGTCAGCATAGCTGCGGGTTCCAAGATCAAGGGAACAGAGCTCTTCTCACTTATACTGAATTCATATTTGGACAAGAGCGTTGCCAATCCCACTTTGACCTGCATGAGACCAAATCTCATACCTGCAAGTTACAAAAAACAACAACACATCAGCAAGAAACATTAATAGCAGGAGACGAAAGGAAGCTTTTATATTTAAAATTAATCTGCTTAAGCGCTATCGGTATCAATTTCTGATTTCAGCAATTCTGGTTCTCTCTGTAAGTGTGAAGTATTTTCAGTACATGACAAAGAATTTGGTGTCAAACTATGGGTAATTTTAACCTGAATTTATCACATTCACATATTATAGTAAGTTATAGTTATTTGTTTTCTTCAATTGCCAAATTATCTGGGTATCATTATTGATTAGGGATGGAGAAAACACCTTAAATAGTGGAGCAAGAGTGATCTATTACTGCTTTGGTACTGAACCTGCTGCAATATATCAAACACTCAACCGATTGAAGCTCAGAGAAACAAACGAGCATTCAATTATCGATTGAAACATTCCTTGCTAACCTGTGACAAGTGGTCACAGATCCTCTAGTCTGTAAAGTACCTGTTGTGACAGTGCTCTGAGAGCAGCTTTGGCAATATAGCAAGACATTATTTCACAGCCCAATCCTAGTGCTGACAGTCCCCAACTTGCCTTTCTGCAATGTTACATTCTATTACTTAGCAGCGTAATAAATATAAAAATTCGAAAATGTTGTCCAGTAAAAGAACATTTGTTTTCTTTATACACTTGTGTTTATTTAAGAAGCTTTCTGGCGGTATTGCTTTAATAATCAAATCTCTGGTAAAAATACTAAATACCAACATTTTATCTAACTAGGTTTTATTTCAATAAAATTAATTTTGCCATTTTATATTGTCTTTTTTGTTCGCGAATCTTACCTTGGTACCATGTTTTACTACTTGTATTAGATATTGTTAAAATAAATCTACTGACATTTGTATGGAAGGAAAGATAAATACATTTAGGAAAAAGCACGCTCAGTATTCTCGGCCAAGATTCGGACCTTGACATGCCTGTCACCAGAAACCCATTCTATTGCGAGAGAAGTGTCTAAGACCGTTCAATCACTAATAAGGTTAATAAATATTTCAATAGTGGAAGAGTGCAATATAATCTTACGTTTTAATACTAAAGCAAAAATCAACATAAATTTACTCACTCTATGGCAATGAACTTGTAAGTTCATTACTGCACTTACAAACGTAAGCCACTTATCTTGAGCTAGTTCTATCCAGTCCATCTCATCACACCCTATCTCATTCAGGTATATACTAATGTTATTCTTCCACTCACGCTAAGATCTTCCCATTACTATTTTCCCCAGAAGTTTTTCCAGTCAATGTCTTGAACATATTTCTAAATTATTTCATTTGCGCTGCATGTCCTGTTCACCGTAGCTTGCCAGATTTATTACTCTAGCAATGTCTTGTGATAAATACAAGGTATGTAATTCATCATTATAAAACCTCCTTTACTATCCATTATTTCATCCTTTTTTATACCAAATACCTTCCTAATTATTGTACATTGTTTTTGAACAGCATAAACTTGTTTTCGTTATGTAAGGTAAGGGACCACGTTTCACACTGAGAGATAACAAACGGTAAAATTATTGTTTTGTGCATTCTGAGTTTTACATTCCTTGATAACAGGTGCGAGTATAACAAATTACTGAACGAGTAATAGCATGCATTTCCAGACTGTATTCTTCCTAATTTCCACTCTAATATTGTCATTGCTGGTTAACATTTTCTCTAAATATTTAAACTCACTAAACATGTATAAAAAACTTAATTTATATTGAATTATGTTTTTTATTGGAGGTGGAATGTAATGAATCGGTTCAAGCATGGAATCTTAAGCTAATCTGTTCTGGTTTGCCAGTGACAGGAAGGTGTCGGCTCCAATACTGTTCAGAAAAACTGAGTTTTTACTTGAATGGTTTCTATCACCATGCTTATGCGGATAAACTGCATACAGATTCACCTTCTCCAGTACACTATCATTCTAGTTAAATGCTTACAACTACTTCTAGTAAGAAGTTGCGCAAGAAAATGTCGATATATCAAGTTGTAAACTTACCAATACATATCCTGGGCCCTTCTCCAAAAGGTAGGTAAGCGTATTGTGGGAAGGAGTTCTTGTTATCCTGGTTGAACCTTTCAGGATCAAACTTTTCGGGGTCGGGGAAATAATCAGGGTCATGATGAAGGGCATAGACCGGGATCATGACAAGCGTGCCTTTTTCTACAGTGACGTCCGTATGGGGAATTACATATTCCTTTGTGCACAGTCGTTCCAAGTTGGACACTGATGGATACTTGCGTAAGGTTTCTGTTTTAAGAAAGAAACACATCATATGTGTGGATATAAAATGCACTAGTTGTCACTCATAAATAGGTGACCCTCTGACGTTACTTTTTACACGGGGGTTATATTAGAGCATATTTTTAGGTAATTGTATGAAAGTTAGGGGAAAACCTTTAATATACCCCATCCCCTGACATTTAAATCTATTAAATGAGCTATTATACACCACTGCAAGTTTTCCAAGCTCCACAATATCTAATTGAATATTAAAATCCTTACGGAACTATATATAAATTACATTGAAGATTACTGTTAAGTAAGGATGGTTGATTTATTTAGTGCGTATCTGACATTATAATTAAAATCAAACCTTATTATTAGTTTACGAATTACTTATTTGTATCAGAGTAAAAACCATATTTGCAAGCATCGACATTTCAGTTTATACTAATTGGCACACTCAAGGAGTTAAGAACTGGCCATTAGCAATACCATACCCCCTTTCATCACCCAAATGAGCTCAACAAAATACGCGAGGCCTAATATAGATCACTTAAGATGTACCTATGATTTTAATGATCCTATTTTTAAGAAGTGGTTTACTATTTGATTTCTAAATTTAAATAATTACTGCCATAAACAACAAAATTGCCCCTAAAAATCTGAATTTAAAAAAATACATTAATTATAACAATTGTACTTTAAATATTGCCACCTTTTAACCGATATGTAAACTTAGCCACTGATTTCTAATATGAATAATATATGCTATAGTTAGATGAGCACCAAGACAACCAACAACATACAATTTGCCAAAAGATAGGAGATAAAACATTGCTGAATTCTTATTTACTTTCATTCTTAACTTGGATGAATACTCTACTCACCATAAATAGTTTGATCCATATATTTCATGCTTTGTATAACATCATAAGTAAGTTTTCCATCATTTCCCTCTAGAGCATCGTCTACTTCCGCTCTTAGACGGCTCTGAATGTCCGGATTCACAGCCAACTCGTGAACACAGAAACTGACAACAGATGACGATGTTTCATACCCAGCCAAGAAGAACACGAAACACTGAGCCACCAGGAGAGTATCAGTCATTTCTGTAAGAAAAATAAAACTAGTTAATATATTCAGTGGAAGAAAAGTTATTTGTGTAGTAGTTGGTTGTGCGTCTATACTTGTTACTATAAGCGCATTTTGCCACAACCTTGATTAATAACCTATTTAAGTGATAGAGATGTTGGAATTTTCCTAATCTTTACTAACAACTTATCTGAGGGATAGGGATGTGAAAGCTACCTAAGAGAAATCAAATGTATGTTATTAGCATGGAAAAAGAATAATAAGAACACGCTCATCGTATTTGGTACCAGATTCAGACGCAGGCCTTCTGCTCAGTGGACGTCCATTGCATTGAGGATCTTATGTCTCAGTTCCCTCTGCCATTGGCATGTGTAGGATCATGCTGATATCTTATGAATATTTGGATTTTGTTTTTATATATTCATTGTAAATACAGAAATACTCATTCTAGGCTTAGACATGACATTATTTGAATATACATATATTTATTAACGTGATGTTTATATAACGTGTTTTATTTAAGAAGTAACACTGTTTTTATCTGTTTCTCGTGTAACTGCCCATCTGGCTTATCTATATGTTTACACCAATAAAATAAGGATGAGTGAGTTATAATTTAGATTAAATGTAACTGCATTGGTGTGTGGATAGAGTGGATAGCTACTTAGGTAAACAAAAGCAACAACAATATACTCGGCTGGGAGTTATACCCTGATCTCAGTGTCAACGACAAACCTAACTTTTCGAGACTGACCTCTTTGTCTGAGTGACCATTGTTCATGGTGACACTGGGTAGTCAGAGTTTCCAATTTTTTTAAATAGATCTCTTCGAACTCTTTTTGAAAATAGTCTATAACTATTCAACCCATGATTTAGGGATACACTACCAGCTTCATGCGTAGCAAAAAAACTCACCTATATCACCATCATTGCCCTTGGTGACAAACTGGTCTAGGTTCTTTAAATGATCATCGTCTTTGCTGACCAATGCATCAGACTCAACTCTACCTTTATTCTTTAGTTTAATGAGCATTTGTAGAAAATCTTTTCTTTCAATTCCATTCTTCTCACGATATTCAATAACCTCCATCACCATTTTAATAAACATATCTCCATAGTAAGGTTTTTTTCAATAAAAACGAATACAATTCGCTCATGACCTTTAGTATCGGAAAACACGTTTGAAATATGTGATGTTTGTGTCCTTCTGAATTTGATGACGGTGAAATTGAGCGGCCAAACATACGAAATCCAGAATTAGGATCTTTAAAAGAATTAAATTGCGTGCCGAAAGCACAAGATCCTATTATATCCGTCGAAAAGTGTCCAATCCATTCTTTAATATCAATGGATTCCCCCTTATTTGCAGGTTCGTCTAGAAAATCCACCATCTCCTTGGCGCAATCGGTAATCAAGCTGTACATCATTTTCATCTTTCCGGAAGTGAAGGTTGGTGTGAGTTTCATGCGGAGCCTCCTCCATAGTGGGCCATGTAGGGAGAATAGGTTAAGACCGAGAGGGTCTTTCTTCTCGTCCACCGGCAGGTTACGATCGTGGAAGTGCATAAAGTCCTTGGTGAGGAAATTCTTAATGAGTTCAGGATCTCTAAGAAGTAAAACAGGGGTAAATCCTCGATATACACCCCCTAGCCTGTGTCCTTGAAGTTCTTTATATAGCTTCTCGAACATAAGAGATACCGGCAGCTTCTGCTGAATTAATTCCTTGACATTGCCGTTCGGTAGGGTTGGTGGAATTTGAGGAACCCCCCTTCTCTTCCAGTAGCTGTAGTTCCATGTCAAGATAGTGTAGAGCACCGCGAGGATGGTTGCTATGCCTACAGCAACTGCCACAGATACGGCCGCCCACATTACTACTCGCTGGTTCACGGACAATCTGTAAATAACATATTTGTGATTTTATTTAAGGACAAGCTGTCATCAAAATTTGTTCAAATTAACTATTTATAGTTAATATTAAATACTAATTTATCAAACTTACAAACAGTAGTTGTAAGGATTGAATTTATATTTTTTATAACATTTTTATGTCAAATAAATTGTTTTGCACTAGCGTATAAATTTTCTCATATTTTATATTAGTGTTGTGTGGCAGTAATTAGTATGTATCAGTTTCTTGTTCTACAAATGGATAAACATTTTTATGCTTGGCTAATTATTAAAAGTAAATTGTTAAATCTAGGTTACCCCCTCTCCTCTGTGGTCTTGGTGACACATATGGGGGTGGTGAGGGAGTGGGGTTGTGGGTGTTCGAAGTTTAGCGCCCTTGGGTATCCCCCACTAAAAGGGTGACTCACTAGTCCCAGCAGTTCCCGAGATAAGTATGAGGCTGCTTGGGGAGGTAGGTGGTCTTTTGTTTGAGGTTAAGTGGTATAAATAATTGTAATTAGCCTACATGTTAAACGAAAGTCTGAGTTATGCCTATGTGAAAATTAATATCAGTTAATGATGTGGTTTTTAAGTTAATGAGATTCGTCTGGTGGCTTTTGGGGGCAGCTGGGAGGGGTGAGGGCGAATTTGAAATATGGAATCTATGGGTACCCCAGTCCCCATTCATCTGAAAGGCGATTCCCTAGCCCCAGAGCCGCGGCTCAGGAGATACGTCTGGAGTTAGAATGAGGTGGGGAGTTGGGGTGGTGTCAGTTAGTCTTTGTTGTTTGTGTTAAGTGGTGTAAGTGATTTTAATTGACCTATATGTTAATGAACCTCTGAGATCTACCCATGTGAAATTTCATCTCAATCTCTATGGTGGTTCATGAGTTAAAGGGTAGAATAGATGTGTGGCACGTGGCACATTGACAGAGATATTACTTAATAGTATAGTAGTAGAGTATTATATTGGAGCAGCATTGTCCAAAATATGTTTCCTCAGAAAAACACAGTCTTATTAAAAATAATAAATACTACTCATGTATGTGTTACGTCACAAAGTGAAGCTGGCCATTTCATGAATTGGGAAAATTTCTGCCTTATCTGTGTCCTGGCTTCTTCACAAATTCATTTCATGGACCGTCTAAGAGCTCGTCCATTTCATGGATTGGGTAGCGCTTAGAGCTGATCAGTTCGTGGATGGGATAGTTCATGAACTGGTAATCTCCAAGCCGTACCCAATTCTTGAACTAGATGCATCTCTGTCCGGTTTGTGATATGGACAAGCGAAGAACAGGTTTCGTCCAAACATTTAATCGTTTTAGAATGTAATGTTAGGCTAAGTTTGGTTGGGTTGGTTTATAATAATATCTATCATACAATATCTGAAAAAGAATTATAATTAGTTTGTAACAGATAAAACAATACTTTCCAGTTCATGAAATGGGCTAGATTGATTTCAGTTTTTGCCCAGTTTGGGAAATGGCCTATAAAACAGACCAGTTCACAAAATTGATAGAAATTTGGCCCAATCGGTTAAATGGGCAGTTTCATTAGTGGGGTTTAACATGTGCATTTTAAATAGTTATGGGAAGCTCGAATCCTTGATTCGTAGAATCCTATGGAATTCGAGAGATTCGAGACTCGTAAAAATCCCCCCAAAAATTATATCGAATACAATAGAAGACTTTGACCTGATAAAACCATTCTAAGAACATTAGTAAAAGAAATTAAGAAACTTGTGTAGTTTGGAGGATAACAAAATTACAACAAAAATTCAAGATTGTTTCAAAATAATTGACTTACTAAATATTCGTTCTCTTTGTTTCTTATGAAATTACAGGCATGACAAACAAAATATAAAAATCTGTTAGTGGCAAAAATCCTTAAACCATTTTTAATAAATTCAATTTTAAATAACAACTTTAAGTGACCAAACTGCCAAAAGTTGTCACTTTCATCTTAGACTGCATGCCAATGATAGGGAGATCGGGGTTTGAATCCCGGTTGTGTCTAACGAGAGTGGTTTTTTTTGGCCTAAATGCATTCCCACTCTCTTACCACACAAAGGCTGGTAGAGTACCTCTAAAATGCTTCCTTATTAATCTCTATCCCAGTAGAATAACTATAATAAATGCTCATAGCCTGAACAGGTAGTAAGACACAGTGATATTTACTTATATAATTTCTTCAATTCGTTTTTAAAGATTCAAGGATTCAAATTTATATTCGAAACTAGAAATAAACTTAAATATTTGGATTAAAGATACAAATTCAAGAAATATAGGATTCAAACTATCTCTAATTAAAAAAAATTTTGTTCCAACCATTGAAAATCGCTCATTACTAAATTACTTTTTTTTGTAAAAATAAAAACAAATAATTGTTTATCATCATGTAAAACATTTCCTAGTTGCAAACATTATAACTAATACGTTTAAGCGATTTACCAATTTCTAACAAAATCAAAATAAAATTTATCGAACAGCAGTCTTTAGTAAACGACATTTAAAAACATTTTCACAAAGAAAAAGTATGTAGTGTTAACTGTCCCTTCAAACATTCCCAATATAGCCATATTAAACTAAATAGTTTGGGCCAATTTTGAATTTTAAAAAATCAATCATCATTTAAATACCCTTAAACGATTTTTTTCCCCAAAAAACAATCATGTATTATTATTATTCATATAAAACATTCCCCAGATATCCATTTTTATCAAAATAGTTTGGAACACAAAGCCTATTTTTGAATGATATATAAAGAGTCATTTGTAAACTACCCCTAAAATAAGGTTTATATTCAAAATAAATATAGCTACTAAAGAATGACCAAATATTATTCAAATATAAAGCCTAGACTAATCTATCTACATTTTTCGGCCTTAGACTCAGGAAAAGACAAACATACAGCCATGGGGACAAACTGAATTGTATGACCCACTTATTTTCGTTCGAAACAACATAAAACGTTAAGATTCATTATAATCTCGAGGCCAAAAATTTCCACGATCATAATTATTTTTATTTTAAAGTGAAAATATGTGTTTTTAAAAAAGCTGAATTTTACATTTAAATGTTTGTCACCTCTATAGAAATTAGTAAGATATTTGTATACTTTGTATGGATTAAAAAACAGTTACATTTTTTTTTCCATACCAACAATTTAATAATTGCTATTTCAAGCTCTCAGATTTGTATTAATTATTTAAGAAAACCACAATTTTTCACTGAACATATTAAACATATTATTAACTTAGTTTTAATATATAATTAATTACTTTGGTTCATGTGCTATAAGTGTATGTAAAATGACTGTATATATGTATGTATGTATGTATGTATGTATGTATGTATGTATATGTATGTATGTAAAATGACTTTATATATGTATGTATATGTATGTATGTAAAATGAATGTATGCATTTATGTAAAATGAATGTATGTATGTATTCACAAAGGATTTAATAATCATGGTTAAAAATATATGGCAAATTTCTGTTTCATGCTATGAAAAATATCCAACAAGATTACATAGATTTCCCGACTAAAATATTAGTGATAACAAATTAACTCTAAAACATATATTATAGTGCTCATTAATCAACCCTTTCAAAACTATCTAAAGTATAACATTATACATACTTTAAACTGTAATGGTATTTTTTCCAACTTTTCAATAATTGACATATCTAAGGGGTGTAGTAATGTATAATTAAGATATATATTTAACTCAATCAAAACTGAGAACTGTTGGGATAAATTAATTTTTTATTTTACTTACATTATTTGACTTAAAATAGAGTGTGTGTATATGGTGCTGTGGATCTTGACAAAGTAATACGTATAATGTACAATAAGGATTACCTATTTAAAGCGTTATCTTATCAATACAATGGCAGGTTGCTCTTTATCAGATTGTTATGTGAGACGTTATCACTTTTAAAATGAACAGTCAGCATGATTATCTAAAACGTAACACACGATGAAAGCTAGCGGTTATTGGTAAACTCACATAAAATACTGAATTTTTGAAAATTCATAATTATCATATAATTTCATAAAGGATGGTAGCTATGAATATTAATTATCATTAGTCATTAGATGAACATTTTTGAGAATTCATAATGCTAAGCAAATTTCATAAAAGAAGAGAGATATGAAGAGTCATAATTATGATTCATTAAATGGAAATTTTGAAAACTCATAATGATTAGACAATTTTATAAAAATAAGGTAATTATGAACAGTCATGATTATTATTCGTTGAAATGTAAGTTTTGAAAACTCATGCTGATCATCCGATGTCAAGAAAGATGCCTGATAGGAACCATATGGTTTACATAAAAGATGGAAATTCCATAATAATTTGCATATTTTATGTATATGATTTTCTTACAATAAAATTGAATCAACGTTTATTTTTTCAAATTTAAATCCTTATTTTACTTCCACAATATCTTTATAGGTTTTTTGTTTAGTTAATCTTAACTATATAAAAATCGTCAAGTCCGCATAAATATTTAAGGCTTTAGATACAAAGGACTAACCTTCAGTAATTCTTTTACACTTAGACAATTTATACGATATCTTAAATGGCAACGTGTGACCACTTTATCAGGAAATGATAAAGCGCAGGCCACCCTTGAATCAATATTTATTTAAAAAATAAGTATATAGTGCTATTTACCGTGTAAAACACCCATAATGTGTCAACTTTGAACAACATATTTCTAGCCATTCTCCAATTATTATTTTTTAATTGTCAGAAATCTGTCATCAGCAGGGTCCGGATTTTGATGACATGTCATCTTTTATCGTTTCATCACATGTAATACTCATAAGTATGTAAACTTTGTGCATGATCCCCTGGTTGTAGAAATTTAAATTTCATAGATAATTTTTTGTCATTTATGTCATTCTGGGATTTTAGAATATATTTTATTGGCTTACATCCTTTTAGATACATTGTTAGGAATTTTTGAATCAAATGTATGCATTATTTTTTACAAATTTTAATGAATTCATGTTTAAAAAATATATTTTTAAATAATATCAATATTTTACAAATTGATAAAATTTTAAACACATAGTTGTCGGTGTGAGAAGATAATGTAGGCCATGAGTTTTGTATCCTCTTTGTCTGGTTATAAAATACACATTTCTGTAGAGACACTGTAACTAGGCTTGAAAGGATTGCGTTGGGAGAGGATAGCTATTACTTCTGAAGCAGATATTTGTAAATCACTATTTTATTTAGCAGATTGCAAGAGTTTAGTTTTTAAAGGCTTTCATTTCCAATGTATATTTAAATTTACTTTGTAAAGTACCTATTTGATTTAGTCGTTTGTACTTATTACGAATGTATGTTCATATTTTTAGATTATTTGAGAATTTTTAGTTCATTTAATAGATGATTTTTGATCATTTTAAAATTATTTTAGAATTTTAGTTCATTTAATAGTTAATTTTGAATCATTTTTAGATTATAAAAATCCGGGCTCTGATCATCAGAAAGCGATTATTAATTTTAACACTAAAATCAATTTTAAAAAATTATGGTTTTGTCTTAAGGTATCACCATTAAAAATTCAAATATCAAGTTTTAACAAGATATACCAAATTATTTCTAATGTAACCCCGGGGACAGAAATAATTGTAAGGTTCACAATTCTTACGTAAAGATTTTTTCCTAATCACTAATTTATTATTTCATATTTACCTTGTTTTCAAATATTATTTAACCATTAGGATTCATAATAATTTCTTCAATTTAGAGTAACCGTGTTTAAATAAAAAGATACATAGAAAATAACAATAGAAACATGTGAAGGTTTTATTTAACTGTTACTCTGATGCATCTTTCGTTTACCTTTAAATATATCGAGCTTAGCTTGCATGGTTCCACTAAGGTTAAGTTTATAATAAATGTACATAGTGTAGTACGTAAATGACTGCACATAGCTAACAGGATGTGATTCCACTATCAATATTATGACAAAGCAAATGCCTCTTATAGCTGCCTCTTCACCAGGAAAACGTCTGATCAAATTGGTGATTTATCTTCTTGGTGAGTATATGATGAGTACGGTAATGCTGAATATGTTGTTGATGATATACTTGATTCATACTCAATAAACCATGACTTTGTGCTGTTGAAACATTAGGCCCCTATCACCTTATTAAAAACTGAAATTTTCTCAACTTTTTTTCCCCCATCATTTAGCTTGTTTTTGATATTAAATGTACGTACCTCCAGTGCTATATGGGGATTGACATTTTAAAATTCCATACAAAATTGGATCTTTTAGACCATGTTTATATCAATGATAGCGAAACTCTAGAATATATCATTCCTTCTAAACCATTACCCACCGCTCTTTGTACCACCATGTTTGGTCAAGGAATTTTCTCAAACAAATATTCATCCTTTTTGAGTAAAACGTGGTTATAAAAATAAATAAATACAATTTGTTTAAAAATATTTATTTTGCTTCCATGATATTTTTGACCTTTTGAATGAATAAAACATAGTTAATAACATAAAATATGGCACCACACACGACTAAATCATGTATAGAACGATTTTAAACAACTATTTTGAAAATATCAAGATGGCGTTTATTTCTCAAAATTCACCATAAGGTAGAAATGTGACAAATTATTTTCACTACCATGGATCGTAGAAGGCATATGAAAAAAAATCCTCTGGACCTTTCAAAGTCAACTGCATTTACCTAGCTCCTAGACTATGAGGAATATTCAAGACTTCTGGAGTAGACAAAATATCTTGATCATAAATACATTTTCAAGAGAGAAAAATTGCTATTTTTGGCAATCACCTCAAGAAGAAATACATAAAAGTTTTATAACATAACAGTATCAGTTTTACTTAGTGGGATTCAAAATTAAAATATACATTATTGCAATAGAATGACCACAGTGATGTTGAAAACTGGACTTAAATACATTACGTATGAGGATCAGTTAATGATAATGAGGAGCTTGCCTATCATCGCAAATTTGATTTGGTAAATGGTTGCATCATTAGTTCCTTTATCACGCAAAGCTATCACCAACGTGAAATTGCTCTCCCCTCCTCCCCCCCCCCTCCTCCCACCCCCCGCCAGAACAGAAGATATGAACTATTCCCTGGATGGGGCATCTACCACCAACGACTTGTATCAGCTTTTTCTGATGTATTGTCAGTTCTCCTTTTAGTACCATTGTATCGAATTCCTTTCTAAAGACATTTAAACAGATTCATTTCTAAATTAAATAAATCTAAGCGTTTAGTACATAAAATAAATACATCCATTCCAAGCACTGATAACTACCATTACTTACTTGAAACAATTCAAAATAAGAAACTAGCCATTATAGCCTAAGCTAAAATATCACAAAGCAAGCTTTATCGCTTAGCAAAATAATAAAACTAAGATATAATTAAAAGTTATCGTGATTATATTAAATTCCACTTTGTTTTAGAGGCCACAATCCAACTTTTATTTTAGCACCGCATCTTACTACCCGTTCGAGATATACCCGTTTACACAATATTTACAGCATCAAATACCCTGTCATAATAGAGTACATACACGTAACACAACTAATAGGTAGACACCCACTTTGGTGGTCGCATGGTCTATGGCCTAAATGTCGCAGTAGTTTAGACTGCCGATGATGGAGGGATCGAGGTTTGATCCCTGTTGGATGCACTGAGGGTGTTTTTGCATAAATGGTTTTCCACTTTCCCTCCATAAAAATGCGCGTATATTTCCTTCAAATTCAACCTTTCTAATCCCCCAAAAATTAGAGTAATTATTACGTTGACGTATAGCCCAAACAGTTAGTAAGACGTGGTGATAAAAAAATATAAATAAATAATAAGTAAAACTCTATCCAGGAACAATAGCGGTCACTTTAGTTTGATATTTTGAACAGCGAATATTGGGGAAGGAAGGAACATTCCCGCATAGGCTCACAATTTGGGACTTATCTTTCAGAAAACAGTAAAATTCCAGCCCATCCTATATTAATAAAAACTAACGGAGTACGATTACTAGTATGTTAATATACGTAGAACCATGTGAAGGCTGCGTCAACTATGCATTGCACATAGTGAGATTGTAAGTGTGTTTGAAATACTTGTAGTCAAATAATTTTTAGGTTTTATTATAGTGCGATTATCATTACAACCAGCTCTATATAAAGCTGAAAATATAAATATATAAATAATACGAAAAAAAGTTGCTTAGCTCCTCATTGCTAGCGTATGGCAAAATCATTGATAAAGTACATAAAAATTTCCTCAACTATCATACTCCGAAACCTTTTGTGAAAATTGGCTCAAATTTTTCTATTCCCTTTTTTCTTCATCGAGTTCTTTCCAGAGTATTATTGTTTCCCTAAATATTGAGTAACCAAAATCATAAAATATTTTTAAAATACTTCCTAATATTAAGTAAAATTACTAAGCTAAGATAATGTTTCTGAAACTCATTTGACAACATAACCTTAGTATATTTAATTGATTAAATATATTGTATTTCAATTTAGTTACAAGATCAGAAGTATTATTAATTGCATATATATATATATGTATATATACTAAATATATTTATATACATATTTGAATACTATATGGTTGCTTGTATGTTCCAAAATATAGTTGGTCGTAAAATATTTTACGGATGAAATGTTTAAGAGGCTTATGTTAATGAATCTAGTATTGGTTGTGCAATTCTCAAATGAAGGCCTGATTATCTTGATATTGAATGTGGGTTTATTACTGAATCATGATATTTTTTTATAATCCTTTAAGTTATGTAAGGAGTAGTTCAGATGTTCTTGCAAGCTCAAATATCCAATGGTAAACAAATGAAATAGGTACACAAGGTCTTTAAATAAAGACCTTGCTGTATAAGATTCAAGATGAGCTTTCATTCGCTATGCATTCAAAATCGAAATGATTTTTCAAACCTAGTGTTTGCAATTTCAAGGTGTTGAGAAACATTTCGGACCTTAATCCTCCAGTCTCGTTGCAAACGAGAATAGTGATTGCATGAAATGCCATAAATCTTGCTGCGTCATCTATGGGATAAATTAAAGGAGCAGTGAATGAAATGCAATAAAGATCACATTTTAATGTCGTACTGTTTGTTTAAAAGAAACAAAAATCTTTGCTTGCGGACGAAAAGAGATGTTATTTCTTTTACGGGGTCAAGAACATCAACATGGCCGTGATGTTCTTGTATCTGCGCACACACATCATGGTTGATCTTTGTGTGTGTTCACGCTACACAGCAGGCGATCTCTGAAGGAGCTTTTTTTTTTTATGCCGGCGTGAAGAGATCCATCAGCGGGTATTGTGGGGCAATGCCACCTTGTCTGGCGCAAAAATACAAAAGAACAATAAATAATATTAATCGTAAGTGACGGTTAGGGTTACAATATTGCCCAATGAATTTATTCTGCCAGGCTTATGCTTTATATTATAATTTTACTGTTATCTCTGACGATGAGAAAAAAAAAGGTTATTTACTGGATGAGAATTTAATGTATGAGTTACAAATAAATATAGTATATATTAAAGAGTAATATTATTTATATATTATATATAATATTATAGAGTATTATTATATATATAATATTGTAGAGTAATATTATATATATATATATATACATGAGATAATTAATGATCCGTTTTTGAAAGAAGATTGAGGCAAGGTGGCTAGAAAACATACAAAAGGGAACGAACACAAAATGGCTTTTACAAAGAAAAGAACACATCTCACACTTTATATTGCAGCCGGATTGCCGTTGCATTGGGCTTTAACGATCGATTTTCCCCAAAAGGCGGCCATTACCTCTTTGCCCACTGGCAGAGATGTGAAGTATGAACTTTGGTCCTCTTTTCATTGTAAAATACATATGGTTTTCCTTTCATATGTTTTCCATTCACCTTCCCCATACGTTTTTCCAAGTATTTATAATGAAATCAGTTTTAGTAACTTTTGAAACTGTTTGCTACTGTTATTCCTACGAGAATCCTAATATGTATATAATTAACCGATTAAACCCATGATTTTGGTCACGTATGAGAATACGTCAATCTCATATTACCTGATTTGCTGATGATGAGGTAGTCAGGGATCAAATCCTGACCGAGTGTACTGACATTATTTTCTGTACATGACATCTCAACTTCACTTTAAATAAATGAAGGTGCATTTTCTCTCAAATCTGCCATCCTATGTATATCCCATTAGGCGAATATTTCGAATGATTAGTAAGATACCAATTCTAAGAAATTCAATTTAAAAGATTTAAAATTTAATTTAAAATGTTCACACAACTAAAACGGAAGATAATAAACTTATTATTTAATGTTAACAATTCCCTCCTGATTATCCTACAATCACGTTCATCTTGAAACCTCTTATATTTTAATTCGTATTTTAAACGTAGATAGATTTATGTCTTTTGTCATACTAGATATTTAATTCCAAACCTTTCATAACACTAACACAATTTAATGTCCATTGCTTATTCTTAATGCACACTTGTTAGGGCGTGAAAGAGTTTGCTTGACCAAAAAAACTTTATTAAAAACTATCATCCAACATTACCTAACAATCTGCCTCAGTGGTCTTAGGGTAAAGGTGTTGCCTCAGGCAGGACCCGATGTTTGTGGGTTCAAACTCAGATGAGGTCGACGGATCTTTATTGAGTGAAAAAAGTTCGCAACACAACTTAATGAACTTCTTTTGGAAGGGAAGTAAAGCTGTCAGTCCCATGTCAATTGTGGCGTTAAAAAAGAACCCTGGATGTTATGTGAAGATATCTTTCCCGACTAAATTGATAGGCCCTTTCGCTCTCGCTCATAAAATTCTCATATATTGATATAATCAGTGAGTTCAGAAAGTACGCGTTAAATACCACAAATAAATAAAATAAAATAAAATAAAAATTATCTTTTATAAAATAAACTTGAAACACCTGCCGTTAGTGGATAGTATGGCATATGGCCCCGATTTGACCTTTTGAACTTTGACCCCAAGTTGTGTGACGTAATCATTGTATGCTATGTCGCAACACTCGCCCTGGATTTTCCCTGGAGACTCATACCTAGTGCCGGTATATTTCCATCTGACCTGAAATTCACCTTTGGTTATTTCCATGAGAACATGGTGTAACAAGATTAGAGTCTGGCAGCGGGACCGGCGCGTTCCCGTTGTTGTCCCTTGTATCTGCGCTCCTTGTTCTCTCTGTCTCCCTCCTTGTCTGGCGGGTGGGCGGCGACCTTCTCGCTTGACTGGAGGATCAGAGGGGCCGAAGGGGTATGGGGGGGGAGGACGGAGACAAGTCTAGAGGGGTCTGGATCCTTTTTATTCTAGAAGTGGAGGATTCCAGACCCTCAGCTCTCACCACCCCTATAAATACAAGCTCAGCGGTAGCCTCAGGTCAGTTCTTGGTTCGCGACTAATGAGTCCGGGAGTTCCCAGTGCGAATGTGTCAAGTGTGACCAGCGAGCAGGTCGGCGCGTCCGCGAGTGGGTCAGCGAGTCCGGCGTTCGTGTATAGCGGGTCACCGCCGTGTATCGTGTGTGAGACAAGTGACATTTGTTATTGTGGACACTGTGTTAATGAACATTTTTGTGACTGTTTTTAAATATTTGAATAGTTATTAGGTGTTTTATAGTTGTTAATTTGTTTATTTAATTTACTTATATTTTTATGTGTTCTATTAGTTTATTAATTTACAGACTTGATTAAGACTCTTTTTATTTTATTTTATGACTTGTTTAGTTGTAATTAGTTTATATGTACAGTTAATCGGTGTGTGTACATAGTGATAATTTTAATAATTAAAACTTTGAATATTCCGCGGGCATTTTCATTCGTGTTTGGTCGGCAGCGTACCCCAATATCCCTAAAAGAACTCGTGGTACACGCGTTCACGTGTGAACGGCCTGTGACCCTCCCAGGTCACGTGCGCCCCCCCACGTTACAATATGGTTAGCGACCTTTTGTCCTCCCTCAATGTCGCAAAGGTTTATTTCTTGTCTTCTATGTGACAATGGGTTTTCCATGATACGTGATGCCAGTTTGGCGGCTTGACAAGACAGGAATAGATCATGACCTTGAATGCTGGTAAAACCCTCCCCTTCTATGTGGCAATGGGCTTTCCCTGATGACTGGCACCGGTTTGGCGGCTAGAAAAGACAAGTCGAGACAGGTCTCGTTGATGACGACAATACGGTCACCGCACATGCGTCTCAAAGAAATTTCATGATTAGTCAGATTAATCTTCTGAGGAGGTTGCGTGTTCCTGAAAAACTTTGATATTACCGACTGCACATGTTTCCCTTCCAGATACAGCAAGAAATGGTTCATGAAAACGTTTGGAAGTTGAACGGGTTCTTAGTGGTATCTCCGTTGAACGCCGCATTTTATACAAATCCCACGATGCATCGTTTGGGTATGGTGAATATGTTTTCCAGTAATTTCCCTTGCACGCCCATAGGGATAATGAGTGTATGGACTAATTTGACACGTAGCACAAAATTAAACGACTTCAGTGATGTGAACCTTAAATTGAGGGAATTCAGGGACGGTCATAAGAATAAACCCGTCTCTGGAACGGACACATTTGACTCTGAGCTATGTGCCGTTCAAAAGGTATTTCTCATTGTTAAACACGTCACCGTGTGGATACCACAATGAATCCACCATCCTACTCTTTGCGTTGAGACTGCGACGGGCCTGAAATCCCTTGTTGCTGGCGTTTGCTTCCATAAAGGTTCCGGGGCTGTCTGCGAACCACAAACTGCAAGTCAAATGTGTTCTTTTGGCGTCACGGTTGTAATTAAGCAGCGTATCAATGTATGATCTATAAGCATAGCTGTTTCTAGGTGGTTAGGCTAATTTTTGGTTTAAAAACCCATCCACCTGTGTGAATAGCGAATGAAATTAGTTGTTGACGGGAGCGATTCGACCACCTCAATGAAAGTGCCAACGTCGAGTTTCATTATGGCCACTCTGAGATAGAGAATTGGTGAATCATCGGTGAGGGAAGATACAGTTTTGTACATGAGCCATTGCCCAATTTCAAGACCGGTTTGGGGGGGTGGGATGGAAAGCAATCGAGTTTACTGCTGGCACACTCGCAGTTCTGGGAGTTTAAAAATGGCATTTCAATGAAAAGATCTACCGCTTCCTTTTTGACCCTTTTACGTCGGGCAACGACAGAAGACTGACGTTGGTGCTTCTTACGACGCCCTTTATAGCCTGAGCCAGTCATCAGTGTGATGATCTTCTGCTCCACCTTGCGTTTCAGGTTTGTTCCAACTTCACAGACACGCTGCCACAAAAGTTCTTTGAAAGGAAGACGCTGATTGGCAACGTTGGAGAGCACGTTGATACCTGTATGAAGTGCCTGTTTTCCAATGGCTTCAGCGCTTCTTCTCAGCAACGGTACGACGCTCTTGAAAAGGCCGCTGAAAAAACTTCCTATCCCGCGCCCGTATTGATAGGTAACAACGTGGTAGATCGAAGATATTCCTGTTCCAGCCTGGTTGACGTAGTATCTATGGTAAGGACAGTTCATGTTGACCCGTGTCGAAAATGAAGGTTCACGCACACTTTTCCAAACTCGAATGGTACAGGTTCACCCGTGTAGGTACTTATATTGATTTCCAGGCTTTCAATTTCCCTTCTAAGTACGGGCACGTAGTGCAACGGATAACAGCTAATTGTCTTATGTATGCCGTAGAGATAGTTTGTGTTGTTGATACCAACGATACGTAAAAGCGTTGCCACAATGTCACCCACGGGCTGAGGAGCGACGATATCCGTGTAGATGTACATTTTGAGGGCAAGCCTAGAAGAATTTTTGTGGTAGACAGCGAGTTTTGGACTATGATCAGATTAGTATTAAGATCAAACCAATCTGTAGACTTAGTTGACTTGATAAAGTCAGCATCTGTATATTTGTTGAAGAAGAAACAACGAGCACTTTTTTGTTGGAGTTTGTGTACTTGAATACGACTCTAGAATCCCCTTAAAACGCTTCTACTTCGTTTAGGGATTTGACCAATTCATGGATAGTACTGTAGTTTCCAGGAGGGATGTGATCCTTGAATATTTGTTCCACACCATTAGCGTCCACCCAGGTGTTCCATACAATACATTGGCCCTTAGTTACGAAGCTGAAAGAACATGGATATTAGAATTCTTTGAGAGTGACTTTCCACTGGAATTTGAGTGTAAGATGGTAGGGTGGTTGCGTGGTTAAATTCACGAGGGTATTTTTCGAGAAATATCCCATAGATCTGTCACTAGGCAGAGTGATGTAAAACTGGACCTTCATGATAGGGCGTTTACGTAACTGGCAGGAATACAATAATTAAACTTGGTGGGGTAACCTTTCCACTACGCGTACACTTTCTTTCTGCTGTCTTTACCCTTGACACGTAGTATTTTATCAACTTTAAAAGTTTAGGGAAGACGTACGAGTTGCAATTCGGGTTCGTAAAACGTTCCCTCCACATCCTCATCTTCAAGATAGGTCAGCCTCTAGATGACTGGTTGTCGCAACAAGACACTAGGTGACCTGGCGGTCTAGGGGTAAGGTGTAAGACTTCTGTGCTGACGGCCGGGGTTCAATCCTCGGTCGCGGCAAAAATGTATCTGATTACCAAACCCTTCCTTCACCTTCTGACAAGACATCTTGTGAATGTGGGGAATGCCAGGCCTCCACCGTGGTTCGGATCCCACGTTAAACTGTAGGTCCTTTATTTCATATCACAATCGCCCTACCATTACACATTAGCGTAAGTTCGTATAAACCGAACGGGTAGTAAGACGCGGTGCTAATAATAATAGTAATAATAATAATAATAATAATAATAACAAGACACTGCTGACTTTGAAAATTTCTTCTCTCCAATTTATATCGTAGCCCTTTCAAATAGCATTTTGGACTTGCTAATACGCACAGTGTCACCAACTTTCACTTTTGGCTTAATATACGAGTTTGGACGCTGTTTGCCATACATATTTTCTCTGACTTGAATCACATTGATTTCTAAAACGTTGGCAGGCGCCATCTTGATATTGTAATGTTTTGCGCTGTTGAAACCATCGAAGAGATCTTGGAGGACGTCTACATACCAATACGTGTTATATTTAATAAAGTAGCGCCAAATGCGCCCTTTCAGAGTTCTATTAAATCGCTTCACGATGCTTGCCTTCACGTCTTGATTATGGGTGGTGTAGTAATTCATGCCTCTTGCTTGAGAAATTTCCGGACTAGACGTGCCGTGAACTCTGTCCACTTGTCCATCTGTAAACTCAGAGGTTTACGGCAGCTTTGTTTGAAAATGTCCTGAAAGGCGTCTCTCACGACGCTCCCCGTTTTGGATGGAAGCGTCCTCGCCCAGGCCATCTTGCTAAACACGTCGATCACGTTGAGCAAGTACACTCACTGCACCATCGTTGTATTTTCCGAGACTTTACTTATCATTGATATCGGATTGCCAGAGAGCGTCAATGTTTGACACCATGTATGTGGAAACTATTTTATCACCGATTTGTGCACACGAATCCATTCTCGTACTTTGTCTGGATCTTTCTTGGACGCATTTATGAGTGACGCCACCCCTGAAAACCCCGCGGGATGAGAAGGGTGGTAGTAAATGTCGGCTAAACGGGCCATTAAGCTCGGAACGGCAGCAACATATTTTTGTCCACCATTTTCAGTTCCTTCTTCTTAGGATGTTGCGAGGGTGTAAGTGGTTAGGTTACGGGTATCGGAGCTCTAATAGGCACCAAATGTTTCGGAACGTTTATTTTTTGAAGTGCCGTGAGAAACTCTTGCCACACAGACGGCTTGCTGTGTCTTCTTGCTCTGACCAGATCGTTGACTAAATCTACAATATGTGATCCACTGTGAGGCGTATCGTGAATACTCACTTCCCCGTTCTCGTCACAATAGGTACCAACTCGGGATATAATATATTATAGTAAAAGTTCAGCTATTTTACGTGCCTGTACTTGTACAGTATTGAGGACAACAGGGATGGAAGCTACATACACTTAAGGAGAGGTTGTGGGGGTAGTATTTTCAGGTGGTGGAGGCTGTTGACTAAAGTGCAGATATCTCTGTAGCACTGTAAAGTTCAATTAAACTTGTCGTCAAGTTTTGAAACTAGGATTTTTTCCATTTCATTGTCCAGCTCGGAGACCACTGGATTTGTGGCAGATACCCCTTGTTGGCAGTGTTGCTCGTAACGGTGTAATGTTTCCGGGGACACCAATATCATCTTTTTCGTGTGTTCCATTATCTACTTGTTGAATAAGGAACCGAGGACACCACTGATTAAAGGGGCTAAAAGTAAAGGCATGAACGTTCCTCCTTTCTGAACGAGTAGTAAATTCTTCTTCTTCCAGCACTCTCCTTGTTGGACCAACTTGCGTAACACCTGCTTGACAGCACGTAACTTTGTCTTCCTCTTATTGTTCAATGGCACCCGCCCTATTAATGTGTTGTAGGCACAATCGCAAACAGAGTCAATCAGTTTCCTGTTGACCGTTTTCAGCAAGGCAACACGCTGCTGCGGGTTCATAATATACATCGCACGTAGCAGAAGGGCTTGCTTCAGCACTTTGGTACTCATGACTATAAAATGATCTGTAGTAGGGAAGTGTCGGTGTTTTTGTAACTTTTACGTGGTAGGTACACGCAGCACCCGACATTTGTGCGGGTTCTATATGTTAACCATTGGGGTGTACCTTGTTTGAAATATAACAATACATACCCATGGGGAGTACTTGTAGTATCAGCGTAAGCCTATTGTAAAACACGGGGCTTTCGAGACATACTTGACGTGTAAATGTTTGAATCTGAGATTTATCCCTGGGATTTTTAAAAAAGCCTGATATAATGTGCGTTTAAGAAAATGTCTCTTTGGCCCTTGACCTGGTGGAATACATTTTGTGTAAGGTACGTGATGCTAATATTTTGATGGTGGCATCCTTTGGTTAAAAGATAGACGACCACTTCGATGGCTTCACGCATCAAGTCATCCAGGATAATCAGCTGTGGAGAGTCATTATAGCTGTCATACATTTCCTGCAAATCCTTACATAATATGATGTGGGGACTTGACCCGTCTTGTTCGAATCCCGGTTGCCATAAAGCAAATACCAGGCGATTTTTTAATCAAATTTAACGTCACACATTGTGTCCAAGTGACGGATAAAGTCGGCTACAAAATGTGACTTCCCACAGCCGGAAGGGCCGCTGATGATGGCTGAAAATGAATGCTTCAAATTGTCCATACTGTTTGAGACAGAGTTTATAAGCTAAATTAACGTGCATTTATAGGATAGGAGGTATAGGGGTGTAGATGTTAAAACACAAACATAACAGTTTTTATAATATTTATTCACACAAAAATAGCTCATACCGTGACCGTGATACAGGTCGTTAACCCCATATCATCATGGAAACAACCAGAGGGGAAATTCAGGTCAGACGGAAATATACTGCACCAGGTATGAGTCACCAGGAAAACCCCAGGGGGAGTGTTGCGACATAACACGCAATGATAATGTCACACAACTCGGGGTCAATTGTCAAATTGAGGCCATATGCCAGACTAGCTACTGCCGTTAGTACAAAGCATAATAAATATTCATTAACTACACATAATTAAGCATTTATTTAACAAAACATTGCAATAACATTTAAACGTACCCTTTACAGAGAAATTGGAGGTAGCAATATTAATTTAAATATATTTTCAACATTCCAGTATTTATAGAGAAAATAATATTATAACAATTTTTAAATATACAAACACTGTTTACAAAGAAGGTGACATACTCTCACTCGGATAGTATTTAATGGAGTAGCTATGTTCACACTTGCACAAGTTACATTTGATTGACAGCGTAGAGTTCATTGGGCCATATCTAAACAAGGTAACCCAAGCTTACCAACTTTTTTTTATAGACCTACTGGTGAAAAAACAGGTGGATGTTAAAAATAAGAAATATAAAACGTAATACAATTTGAAATATTTTTGGACTTATCTCACTAATTGATAAAAGAGATTTAAGTAAAAAGAAAATCACTCCAATTAAATATATCAAACTATGTAATTATATTATAAGTATAGTCTAATATAATATAATCCATATATTAGATTATTTAAATTATATTTTAATAAATGTTATTATATATTAAATCATTCGTATTAAAGTATGTTTAAAATTTTCCCAGTAGTTAATTCAAATTACAATTTAATAAACATAGATATCATATTCATTTTAAAGTGTTATATTTACAATATAATACACATTTATTAGCTGATTAATCAAATTAAAATCTAATAAATATTTCATAATTAAATCATTCACGTACAGTACAATTGTTGAAAATTGCAGTGATATTGATATAAAAATTAAGATGGTTTTTTTAAATATACAAGCTAATTTTGGTACTACAGTATAGTGATTATATACACATAATACAAATAAATTAAATTCACAGCGTGGTCAATATCATATATTTAAGAGTGAAGTGTTTTATACATGTTATTCCTTTCACTAAATATTTGAATGTAATTTTTCCATTCTCTCCTCTAATATAATCCTACCGAATAGCTAATGTGCGAATTGCAAAAGTATAAACAATACACCCGACCAGAGAAGAATCAAATAGAGAACCTATTTAATTCCTGAAACCCTAGATAAGTTCTTTATAATAAATGTGGGTGGTTTTCCAATTAACTTGCTCTTAATAATGAAAATTGACGTTTGATTTGTGATTAATATTTATTTAGAACGTCATACTTTTTCTTCAACCTTAAAAATAGTCTGTTATTTGGTTATCATTATTACTCTTATTACAGCTGTAAGGGGTTCTAAATAAATTTAAAGTAATAAATACGCGTAACATAAAAGCAGGTTTAATCTAAGAAGTAGGGTTGAGAAAGATAGGACATACACATGGGTTTGGAGAAAGGATACCACCTTCTTTCACCGCCTTCTATATTGCACATGGCCTAATTTTCTATCTTTAACCCTCTTGTCACTGGCAATCCAGTATATTGGTAGAATAATGTCTAGTCCATGTTAACGCCGGTACTAGTAATATTAAATTATCAAACAATTATCTATTTAAATTGAATTAGGTTTGAGAATTGAGACTTTCCAAAGCCTAACACAAGCATTTGTCTTGTGTAACTTTTGACATATTATATTAATCTTCTTCCCAAAATATAACCGTTCCATAGTATTGTAGCAAAATAAGTTACTGAGTCATTAAACTTTAGTAATATTAATTAGACTTAATTTTTTACTTTCTAATTTAGAAAAATAATACCTATTGTAACCGTGAAAATTTTTGACCTTGATATTGTGATGGATCTCGTAGTTTTATGTACCTCCAAGCTTGAAAATCTGAATCTTACAATTCTGTCTGTACCACTGGCTGTCTGTCTGTCTGTCTGTATCGTGGGCTAAAGCCTAAATGTTCTTACTATGGATTTCGTTCAAACTTTATACTTAGTTGTTATGTGGTCATATATGGGGGCCAAATTATGAATAGGATTCTAACCCTAAAAATAAAGGTGGTTAAATTATTTTACACATCCACCCCTAATTCCTAGATAGTTAGGACTACAATTTTTTTAGCACTATGTCTTACTACCCGTTCGGATTATACTAAATACGCTAATGTGCTAAGAATAACGTAGTTTGAATCCAGAGGAATTGTTCCCTCATTTGCTTAGAAAAGAACCCTTTCAGTATATAAAATTATTTCCAACATCCGAACGGGGACTTTAACCCTGATATCCCCGTCATCGGTAGCCAAATATATTTAGAAAGTGACGCCTTGGGTCATGTGACTACCAAAGGGGTCTTTGATAATTAAAATTAAGGATGAACCTGTAGGCCTATATGAATCTTAAATATTCTTGTTAGGACTACACAAAATGTAATCAGAGTCATCTAGATTTGTGATAAGCCACTATTACCATTTAATTACAGTGACAGAAAGCCAGCGGAGTAAATACTGCAGTGTTTTCTTGAGCTGAGTATGGAGACTCACATTGTTTAAAAAAAAAACTTCAAATTTACTGAGTCAAGAATTTAATCGTTACGTTTATGATCAAAGCTATACTTTAAGGTGACCTGGCGGTCTAGGGGTAAGGTGTCAGACTTCTGCACTGGCGGCCGGCTGGGGTTCAATCCCAGGTCCCGGCACAGATTTATCTGATTACCAAACCTTTCCTCCACCTCTGACAAGACATCTTGTGAATGTGGGGAATGCCAGGCCTCCACCGTGGTTCAAATTCCACGTTAAACTGTAGGTCCTCCATTTCATCTCTCAATCACCCTACCATTACACATTAGCGTAAGTGCGTATACCCCGAACGGGTAGTAAGACGCGGTGCTAATAATAATAATAAATAATAATTTAATGTTGGTATGAAGCCCGTATCGAAAGGCTTTATTTTGTACAAAATTTTTATTGTATGGCAGAATTTTGACAGTATAAAAGGCCTTAAAGAACTTTACTTGAAATCACATTAAGGAAGGTCTTCTATTCTTTTAAGATACAATACAGTAGGATTCTGGAACGAAACGAGGCCTTTCAGAACGGGAATATCAGCGAATTCATGGTATAAGTACATAATTACACACCCAGGCAATACCCCAATTTTCTTACGAATGGTCATATATGACAGACATAAATAGTTATCAGATCTAACTTCCACATATTAATGTGCAAGGTCATGTTATCAACAGCTGCCCTTTTAGATATATATTACAAACCTATAACATAATAATATATACATAGTAAAATGATATTTATGTTGACTTAAAAAAGTTAATATTTTCTTAGAGGCCCTTTATATTAAAATTATACTGAATAAAATAGTTTAAAAAATAGTGAATATATTAAACCAATACAAGATCGAACAATGAGAAACCTTATACCTTATTCAATGTTGTGTCGTTGTCAATCAGGCCATTAAACTAAAAAAAAAATCTCCATGCTAGCCGTGTAAAAAAGTATAATCGGATCTTCAAATCTTTAATACATATACTTTCATGTAATCACAAGAGGTATGCAGCTGTCACTTATAAAATATGGTGTCAATACTGACAGTGATTTCATGTTATAAGATATTCATTTTTTGGTGTTACAAAATGTAGTTTAATTTAGTTTTCGAAGATAACTTTAAATGCCTCACTTGTTTTATACAGGGTGTATAAATTTATATTGGAAGTAACTGGGGTGTTGATAGTAGGCCTAAAAACAACACTAGACGTCCTGGTGAACATGTGTCTTATATTCAATGGTTCCCGAAATAAGACCTTCCAAAGGTTGGCTGAAATCGTTAATATCCCTACTTGGACACACATTTTTCACCTTATTGTGGGTGATTTATCATTGCTTGTATACAGACAGAGATACAACAGGGGCGTATCAAATTGAGCTAGTTACAATTCCAGCAAAATCTTGGAAGGTGTTATCTCAGGACCATCGAACATAGGACATATAAACCTTTAGTGTTGTTTTAAGGTATACTATCCACATCCTAACTACTCCCACATAAATCGGAAAATAATGAATTTTCAAGCTATGTATGTGTTTGTGAAATTCTAACTATTAATCAAAGTTGTTAAATAAAAAGAAAAAATGGCTGAGGGGAAATGGTATGTTATATTTTTAAAAACACAACCTCTTCAATTCATGTATGAACTCCACTAGTTTCATGTTGAGCTAGACTGCCAAGGAGTGGGAGATTGAGGTTCGAATCTTGGTCAGGTGATCCAGGGGTGGTTTTCTAAATTGTTTTCCACTCTCCCTCCACGCAACTGTGGGTTCACTTCCTCTAAATTCAACCTTCCCAATTCCTAATCCATTAGTGTATTTATTACTTAAACGTATAACCCAAACGGGTAGAAAGACGCGGTGCTTAATAATTACTAAACAATAAACCGTTTTAAGTTCGAGGTTGTTTATAAATCTTTGTTGCCTCAAGATAAGTTTTTAAAAATATATGTGTCTAAAGGTAGCAGAAGAAGCTAAATGTGGTGCACATACATGTAATCAATAACAACTAGCGAAGAACGAGCCATGGAATGAAGTCCTTTACATTGTGTTAAGTTTGGATGGGTCTTATTTTAAGCTTTATAGATTACTAGCTGCTGCCCGCGATAGTAACATTTCAGTTTACCTACCTAACATACATGCATTGTTCCATAGAGCGGTTTGCAGTAATTATCACGACAATTTTTATTTTGTTATACTCTTCGTAACATTAAAACCAATGTACCGATTTGAATAATTTAAAAAGTAATTTACTCCTACGTAAACATCCTAAATGATTAAATAATTGATTTGGATAAGGATTCATATCATGATACGGATATAATCACTTTTTGTTCGCATCCGTGTTTTAGTTGACCAATTTCAACACAAAACGTTTATTTTAACATAACTATGATAATTACATATACTGTCTCTCGGAATTTTTTGTTCAAATTAGTGAGAACGTTCAATATATGTAGTATTTTGTTATGTAATACCAATAGTTTTTGCAGCGCACACGGAGAAAACATATTTTTAGGCAATTTTTTATACCTGGTGTAAAACTATCTACATTTTTATGAGGAATAAATTAAATTTTCAAAATAAAATATAGTCTATGTTACTCGCTGATAATGTAACTTTATATTGGTGAAAGAATTTTTAAAATAGGTCTGGTAGTTTTTGAGTTTATCCATTACAAACAAAAAAACAAAAAATCATATCTTTCCTCTTTATAATATTAGTGTGGATGCCATAGCTGAGATAAAAGAGTGCTGGGTTTATAAAATACCGTCTCTTGCTGAAGTTAGAGGGGTCTGCCTAAGGAAACCTTTTCTAAAAAATAGGTTTGATTGTGCTTGCATTCAAGGAAGTGAGACGCATGCGCGTTTTATCAGTTTTTATTTATTTGTCCAGTTCTTTCGCAGCCTACACTAAACGGCTAATAAATCAACTCTCAAACACATTCCTGGAATCTTAAGATAAAATAATACATTTATTGACAGTATTTAGACTTCAACTAAAGAGGATTTCTCATACAAAATTAATCAATACAACCAATTTATAAATATTTTTTTTATTAGAATAGTACGTGATAAAATAAAATGTAATACTCGAAACAATCTAATTATTGCAATATAAATGTCTTATGGATGTATTCGGGTAATAAACATACAAATGTTAGAATTTTAAATCCAGTATAAAATAATCTAAATTTAAATTTTATCTTAATTTGTTAAAATTGTTAAGCAATAGTTTGGTTCAAAAATATTCTTTTTTGTTATGGGTCATTTCTATAAGTTTATTTGATAAAATATTTATATACCAGGTTTCTATTTTTTTCTATATCTTACATTTGAAATATATTTTAACTTCCTTTGCTATATTAAATCTTTGAATTATACATATATTTCTTGGTCAAAGTTCTGTTGAACGAATTTCTTGTGTTATATCAATATTTTAAGGGCCATCTTCAATCAATTTTCAGTATTTCAAACAAGATTTTGGTCTACCTTGATCACAGGGGCGGGCTCACAGAACGGTTAAAACAAGTCATTTATAGATGATTTTACAACACCAATGAAGCCTTACCTAAGAAACACGAGAATTGAGAGAGATATTTATTGGCCTCCCTTACACTGCGAACAGGTAAGTGCTAATGAGGACTGGCCCGAGATTCACACGCTCCATTCTTACAAAAACTATTACGCTTTACCTTGGGAGTAACAACTGACTACAGATACATACCTGAATGCGTCAACAATTCTTTTCAAGCTTCTGACACACCTTAAGAGGCCTACATAATAACCAAGGATGAAGAAACCCCAGCCTTGCTCGTCATTTACAAGTCACATGTCAATTGTATTTTGAGACCCACCGGTATTTCTTCAGCCAGATAAGATAAGCTGTGTGATGGAATAATTAGTAGATATAATTTTAATATAACTGAAGTGATGATGATAAAGGTTCCCAGTCGTAAACGACAGAGGTATACAAGTTAACATTTGTATCAATGACACTGCCAATAGCCGTCAGTAGCCCGCTTCGGTGGCCACCATGGTCTAAGTAGTCAGTCTTACAGTAGACTAGACTGATGATGATGGGGAGATTGAGGTTCGACTCTCGGTCTGTTGTGTTGAGGGCGGCTTTTCAACAACAAAAATCAACTCTGTATCTACATAAATGTGGGTGACCTGGCGGTCTAGGCGTAAGGTGTCAGACTTCTATGCTGGCGGCCGGGGTTCAATCCTCAGTCCCGGTACAGATTTATCTGATTACCACTCTCTTCCTTCACCTCTGACAAGACATCTTGTGAATGTGGGGAATGCCAGGCCTCCACCGTGGTTCGGATTCCACGTTAAACTGTAGGTCCTCCATTTCATCTCACATCACCCTACCATTACACATTAGCGTAAGTGCGTATAACCCGAACGGGTAGTAAGACGCGGTGCTAATAATAATACATAAATGCGGGTACACTTTCTTTAATTATAACCTTCCTCACCCTTAAAACCATTGGCGTAATTATTAAAACACAGTGCTAAAATAAAATTAATAGCTGTCAGCAACGGATAGATATGTCTTTGACTTTTCAGTACGGTCCCCTTAAGAGCCTGTCTCACCAATGATTTATTTATAAATTAGATACAGTATTAAACTATGATCAGAAAACATTATATTGTAGATTTAATTTAAGAACATCGAATTTGGGATTCATTTGATATTTTGTGTCTGTTAAAACAATGAATTTTTCAATTTTGTTGTATTTCTTAAAATATGGTATAAGGCACGGATTCTCAACTGGATTGCCGCCCGATATTGAGGGGGGAAATGTTAAGAAAATATATCACCACAAAATAATAAAAGATGCAAAAACTTAATAAATGTTTATGGTCTAGTATTTGTCTGAATCTCACTGCTACAGCACAAAACGTGAGACAATAATTGGTTTCCTTTTGATGGCATATTATTAATTTGTAATAATATAAATATATTTTACTGTGCTAGTTTATTTATCTCAAAATATATTTTACCCTAAAACTTTACTTATATATTTCTTCCAGCGTTTTTATTATTTATAATTTTCCCTTGACCCAGTAAAGGATAAGTAAAAATGGTTATTTTTATTTTAAACAATTGAAAAACTCTTATTTGTTTTATAGGCTAGTTACTTTGAAATATTCTACATTGGATAAAAAAATAAAATATGTGAAAAACACTTCATAAAATTCTTATGAGGGTGCAATGAGATTCTAATTCACTTCAAAAGGGAGCCGCGAGGTTGGTAAGGTTGAGAATCCCTGTCATAGGGACTCAAATTAACTCTTTAAAAAAAAAAAAAAAGATACAAAGAATCGCACCACAAATCGATGTCTGATTCAAGCAGGGCTATCTACCTAAGTTATATTTTAACCGTGGGATGATACGTACTTATTAGCTCCAACTTACAGCTATAGGCCCTAGACAATAAGTTTCACAATCTTTGTTGTACAGAGAATAAAGACATCTGTGATGTTTGACCTATTAAGTTGTCAGGAGTGTCGCTAGTATTTTTACGTTCTCTCTCTTTCTTACACTCATACGCACTTACTTGAGTGAGACAAGATTACAACTTAACCAACTCATATGGAAATGTCATAAACATATTGTTCTAAATATTGAAATATATAAATAGTTTAGTGTTGTGAACAAAACGGTTTTCACCACACAGAATATTATTTCACAAGAAACATTTTTGGGTGAATAAACTTCTTCCTGAAAACTTAAGAATCTTAGCATATTAAAGAAAAAAAACTTTTTTTTTACTTTTAATATTGTGTTGATAAAATATCAAGATACAAAATGAATTTTTTTAAAGAAGCTTTTTAATCTGTCGGTATATTGAAATTATTTTAATTTACTTTATTTTGTACTACATTTTACTAACCATTTGGGTTACACGCTTATGTGCTAGTTATTATTATTATTATTATTATTATTATTATTATTATTATTAGCACCGCGTCTTACTACCCGTTCGGGTTATACGCACTTACGCTAATGTGTAATGGTAGGGTGATTGTGAGATGAAATGAAGGACCTACAGTTTAACGTGGAATCCGAACCACGGTGGAAACCTGGCATTCCTCACATTCACAAGATGTCTTGTCAGAGGTGAAGGAAGGGTTTGGTAATCAGATAAATCTTTGCCGGGACCGAGGATTGAACCCCGGCCGCCAGCACAGAAGTCTGACACCTTACCCCTAGACCGCCAGGTCACCCTATGTGCTAGTTGCACTATTGGGATTAAAAAGGTTATATTTAAATGGAGTGTGGCCTCATTATCGTTAAGGGAGGATGGAAAAACATTTAGGGAAAACAACTCTGAGTACACCCGACCAATGTTCCAAACTCAATCTCCCCATCATCGGCAGTCTTGTCTATTGCGAGAGTTACACGTTTGACTATGCGGCCACAGAAGCTGATAAATCTATTCTTATTCCAGGATCATACAGCGTGATTGGATGATGATAGGGAGGCTGGGACTAGAATATTCATAGAGTGTAATGCGGGTGTTATTTTCCTAAATGGCTACCTACTCTCCCAAATGCGGGTACCATCCCTTTAAATTCTACCTTTCTCAAATATAGTCCATTAGTGTAGTTATTTAATAATTCCTGGTAAAACGTCATTGGTGGATGCATGGACCAAGGCATCATTCCCATTATAGACTAGACTGCCGAAGAAGGGGAGATCAGGGTTCGAATCTTGGTTGGGAGTATTGAGGGTGGTTCTACCCAAGAGATTATCTCCTCTTACTCCAAGAAAGTGCGGGTACACTTCCTCTAAATTCAACTTATCTCGTCTCTAATACATTAGACTAATTAGTACGTATGCGTATAGCCCTAATTGTTAGTCATACGTGGTGCCAAAAAGAAATTGCTGATGGAACTGAAAGATGACGAGATACGAGAAAAACAAACAAAACAAAAACCAGACATGTGCCAACATCCATTTGAACATTTTAATAGAAATATTTCAACACCCATTTGGAAAATTTAACACATATTTACTGGCACTCATTTTAATTAAAGACACATGTGTTGACACTCATTTGATTACTTCACAATAAGTGTAACGACACCCATTTGACTACTTGTTTAATAATAATAATAACAACTTAGCACCGCGTCTTACTACCCGTTCAGGACTACTTATTTAAACAGACAATGTGTTGATATCCTTTAATGCACCTAGCAAGTAGACATTTGACTTTTATATGAATGCCCAATGATCTACTTATTTTTCACAGGTAAATAAATCGCTCGCATCCTACTTACCAAATGTTTCACATCTGAAATGTTCAAACTGAGTTTGGAACTCTATTCCCTCAAAATAATAAGGCAGACAAAATCAGCGTTCTGAAATATTAAATGAATATTTGATTTTTTTTAATATAATTTTTTTAATTAGCAGCATGTTTCACTAAAAGTTTGGGTTACATGTATATGTAATAATTACACTATTGTGTGAGGAATAAGGAAGTATAATATGGAGGAAGTATATTCACATTAGCGTGTAGGGGAAGTGGGAGAATATTTAGGAAAAGTCACCGTCAGTGCATCCAATCGGGATCTAAACCCGATATCCTCGTCATCAGCTATCTAGTCTATTGGGAAAGAAGAGCCTCAAACCATGCAACCATTAAAGCGGGTTTTATGTAATTAAACTTTTGATTGGAATTTTTAATTAATCTGATAGAAACCATCATGAAATAAATATACAAATAAGATGATGGTCTAAGACCTAGGTTATATAAAAATAAAAGAATAAAGAATAAAATAAAATGTTCACTTTTTATTAATATTGATTTTCAAACGAAAATAGAATAATTTTTATAACACCGCTTCAAATAATGTATCGTACAGACGTACAATTTTTTTTAATACTCACAGTTTAGCACCCACATATTTAGAGAATGAATTAAATTATGTAGCTAAGTAGATTTTGGCTTCGCTGTTAAAAATCCGTGAAAATTTTATTTGATAAATTTTAAAGTTAATGCTTTTATTAAATACTAGTAGGCCTATTGAAATAAATTCACTTTGATACAAATCTAGTTATCATTGCAAAAAAAATGTCTAATGAACGGCGGCTTTATCTTTGAATATATTTTAAATTTAAAAATTTGGCCACACTCCTGGTGCATGTATATTCTTTCAATTAAAAAACAACATTAAAATAGTCGAGAAGAATCGCTTCACATTAAAAATAATATATAAAAGAAGAAATAAATAATTGGTAATACAAATAAAGTTAAATAAAACTTGTTATTGTATTATAAGCATGGAGCAATTTTTTTTTTAGCCAAACCGCCATTTTAATTCAGAAGAAAAGGAAAGTATTCATAGGCACACGTCCAGGCTATAGGTTGAATAAAAAATTATGGTTTCAGAAAATTAAGAAATACCTATGGTATTTTAATAGTAGCAAAGACATGATTATTAGAATATTTTATTCGGTTAGTATTGATAACATTTAACTATATTAATAGTTGTATTCTATCGTTATCAATTTTATCTATCAAAAATGAATGCTAGAGATAACATGATTTGACGTATCGATATGTGAAAGTATATCCAGTACCATTTCTACGTGTCTAATGGAAAAGGCATTATAGTTTTAGTCACTTTTGTGACTACCAGTTACAGTTCTTTCTATCTTGTTTCCTACTATAAGAGGATTCTGGTAGCAAGTAACGTTTAGAAACCCACCCTCCCCCATCAAACAAAGTTAAGTTATTTCTCTCCACATAAATAACATAGTATAATATTAGTACTCTTTTACAGGTATTATTACTATTTATGAATAATTTTTAGTTGCAGACCACATGAATTTATAAAAAATAAAACAATTGTTTGAACTAATTTTATAACTGTCAAAAAAAGCTACTTCCTATTTAAATCGAACAATGCAAATTAACCATAAATACTAAAAAGTAAAAATACATTTTTATCTTTGAGTTTTTAAGATAATAAAATAATAAATTCCTTCCCCCCTACCCCCCCCTTACGAGCACTATCACGTCTCCTAATTTTATATATATATATTCATATTTTCACTTCAGATTGTATCCTCTGAGAAATCATCATCACCACACAAATCACACGAACAAGTTCTCATTCCTCACTAGACTGTTAATAGTTCCAAGGAGTGCCACCAGATGTTCCACCTGACGCACCGGGATCACCGTCTACACATATCTGACTCGAGGTCTAAAGCCGTCCTCGTCGCTCTCGTACTCCACGAGCTGCTGTCTTCCGTCTGGCATCCTCACCCGGTACGATCCCTTAGTATTTTCCCCTTTGCGACTTTCCTCGTGGCCAAAGTCGTTACCGGATGCTGGGTCCAACACGTTGTACCTGAAGGCGTAATCTGGTTCATCCTGTAGGAAAAAAATATTTTAGGGGGTATATATATATATATATATATGTGTGTGTGTGTGTGTGTGTGTGTGTGTGCGCGCGCGTGCGTGCGTGCACCCGTACATTTGTTCATTTGGTTTAATATCCATTCAACCCCTTTCATGCGATCATGCAATCTATGGAACAGGCTTCGTAGTTTGCAATATATATGTATATGTATTTAACACCTTAATACCTGTTTGAACTACGCTTACGTATTAATTATGTATTATATAAAAAAAATCCTTAGACTTACATTTTAGGTGACTTTATAGGGTTAATTTTTTTTTAAAACACTACTTGGAATTTATTGCGATTAAAAATCAATAAATGAGAATAATAGTTTTAATTTTGTTTGAAAAAATTTCGAAATATTTTATAAGTTTCTAAAAAAAAATAGATACATATTTATGAAATTACCGCTTTCAAATTTTTAAAATAAGTTAGTAAGCTACAGGAGTATCCCACGCGGGTAATCATTTAACAAAAATCCGCGTGATTACAGCAGGATTAAGAACGACTAATAGGGTGAATGATTTAGACGAGGTTGTGAGGGTTTTGAAAGCGTGAATTAAATTTAGGAACTTCTAATGGATGAACTGCATTAACAATTAAAGTGAGGCAGGTTTTTTTTTTAAATAGAGTATTTTTTTCTTAGCACGTCCTATTCAGGCTATACACGTTCATGTACTAATTACGCTAGTGGTATTAGGGATGAGGAACGTTATATTTAGAGAAAGTTTACCCGAATTTGCATGGAAGGAGAGTCAAACACCCTTTTGGAAAAACAATCCTCAATAAGCCTGACCAAGATTCGAACCTCGTTATCACCTTCATCGGCAGTCTAGTTTATTGCGAGAGTAGCGCCTTAGACCCTGTGGCCACTTAGGTGGGTTAGAGATAGGCGTAGTTCTCTATCATCTAGGAATTTGAAAAAAGTAAATCCTAGCTTCACGGGTCAAAAACAGGAATGGAAGCTTTCATGATTTAATTATATTTTATTGCCTTCGGATTTCGACTTACAACTTAAATTATCAACCGTACTATTACTTTACAAAGATGGTACCTATTTATTATATTCAACACTTATTTTTCGTGGACACGTGCATTTTATGTTTGCACACGTGTTCTTAAATAAGTAATCAAGTAAAAGTATAGGACTGACGTTTACACCAAATCATCTTTAAAGATACAAATTAATTAACGAATAATTATTATTTTATTAAAACCAGCGTGTTCCAAACGGAAGATAATTACTAAAATACATGGTCATTAATTATTAATACACTATTGATACAGAAATGACTATATTAAAATAATATGTTACCAGTATTTATTTAGAATGACTAAAATAACTGGCATTCTTCCATTTGTAAAAACCGTGAAATTAAGCTAACTATTAATAAATAACCCTTGAAGACTATCGGAGCTAGAATTCCAGTCGGGTGTTGAGAGGATGTTTTTTTCCTTAACTGTTTCTCACTCTACCTCCACATAAAACGTGTGTATATCTACTTTAAATACAAACTTCCTCATCTATAACAACAAATTGAAATTATGTGGATATCCCTAAAGGGTAATAAGACGTTAAAAAAACACGCACAACGACCACTTACACATGGTAGATTCTACATTATTTTATAATAAATAATAACTAAGAGATGTTAAAAAGGGCATACTTTCTCTGAAACTGCCCGTAAACGCAATACATCCGTATTTAAAACCTTCTTCTGAGATTAGTGAGGTATACTTTTATTTTATCACCGTGTATTACTACCTGTTCAGGTTATGAGCACATATTATAATTATTCTAATGGGGTAGGGATGATGAAGGAAGCGTTCTAAAGGTAATTTACCCGCATTTACCCGGATGGATTTCGTACCCCAATCTCCCCATCAGCAAGCCAGTCCAGCACGAGAGTGAAACCTTAGACCATTCGGCCATTGAAACGGGTGTCATCCAGCCATTCTATTTGTGGGGTTATTTCTAACGATTGTTAAGTTAAAAAGAATGGGAAATCTACTGAACACAGGGGTGAAGTTGTAATATTAATGTATAGAAATTAGTATTTCACCTATCTGCTTTCATAAAATGTCTGTTCAATTTTTTTTACTTACAAAGTCTTCCTTTCCACCTTTATTTCCTGCTCCAGGACGACCAAATGAGTTGGCGTTACGCACGCCTGACCCACTCTGAGAGTTTGCTGACGCCGAAGACTTGGAACTGGTGAACTGGTTCCCAGGAGAGTTGAACCTGTTGCTACTTCCAGAAAACGACTCACTATTTGCGTTCGACGAGGATGAAGAGTAGGAACCTAGAAACCGATTCGACTCACTCTGGGTGTTTTCCGGCGCTGAAGCCTTGGAATTGGTGAACTGGTTCCCAGGAGAGTTGAACCTGTTGTTACTTCCAGAAAACGAGTTACTATTTGCGTTTGATGAGGATGAAGAGTAAGAGCTTTGCAAACGATTTGATGGGGGACCATATGGGTTGACCCCGGTACCACTTTCACTACTCGCTGAAGAGGAAGACTTTGAACTGGTGAACCGGTCTCCCGGAGAAAAGAACCGGTTATTATTTTGCTTGTACGCATCCCTTAATGCGTTTGACGATGCACTAGGGAACCGATTCGCTGGGGGACCGTATGGGTTGAATCCGGCCCCACTTTCAGTGTTTGCCGATGCGAAGGCCTTAGAATTGGAGAACTGGTCCTGTGGTGAGGCGAATGGATTATTATTATTGTCTCCGTATGCACTACCTTGTGAATTTGACGTTGTTGAAGGGTAGGTACCGGAAAGTGGTGTCGTAGGATATGTCCCAGGTGATGGAGTTGTAGGGTTTGCATCAGGAAACCGAGTAGTCGGCGCGCCTGTTCCTCTGTCACCACCTCCTCCAAATCTATCCAGGTCTTTGAAAGTGACTGGGGTTTGTTGACCTGTGAAACGGTCGTCTGAAGATCCGAAATAAATATTGGGTCCTCTAAATGGCTTTTGAGAGTTGGTGTTTGGACCATAAGACTGTGATGTAGAGTATGCGCTGGGAAATGGTGTCGTAGGGTATGAACCAGGTGATTGGTTTGTAGGATATGAACCGGGAGATTGGTTTGTAGGATATGCACCAGAAGATGGCGTTCGTAGGGTATGAACCGGGTGACTGGTTTGTAGGATATGAACCAGGTGATTGGTTTGTAGGATATGAACCGGGTGATTGGTTTGTAGAATATGCACTAGGAGATGGCGTCGTAGGATATGAACCGGGTGATTGATTTGTAGAATATGCACCAGGAGATGGCGTCGTAGGATATGAACCGGGTGATTGGTTTGCAGGATATGAACCAGGTGATGGAGTAGTCGGTGCACCCGGTCCTCTGTTGCCACCTCCTCCAAATCTGTCTGGGGTATTAGGCGTGCCTGGGATTTGAGGACGGTAAAAACGGTCGGATGCAGACCCGAATTCTCTATTTGGTTCTTGGAATGGATTGTTGTAACCAAATCCACTTTGTGGTAACGGATATCTTGACACTGGCGACTGATTGAAAGGTGAATTTTGCACCGCCGTTTTAGGAGGGAACCGGTTTCCCGCCAAAGAGTTCGCATCACTGTTGGCGCTGCTGTTGCCAAATCCGTTGCCTTCACCATATTTGGCTGGTCCATTGTTTGGCGTCTGCGCAGATGCCCCTGCCTTGGATGGAGAGAAAGGTCTGTCGAGCACATCCGCCGCATTGGGGTAGCCATTGTCGACGGGCGGCAAGTATTCGTATTGAGCCAACGCTAAGCTTGCCAGCGTCGAAATGATTAATAAAGTAGGCATCTAGAACATATTTAAGAACAACAGGTTGAATCTTAAACATTATAAAGAAAACACATTTATATAAACAAGCTAATATATGATTTGTGTTCTAAATTAGAAGGTTCCTACTAGGGTTCTGAAAAAAAAACCAATATCAAGAGAGGGGAAAGAATAATATTAATAGTAGGCTTGCTAAAATACTAGAATTTTTAAATTTCAGTTACAACTAACATCCAACATAAGTGCTATGAACAACTTAAGCTAAGAACAAACGAAATTTATTAGGGTGTTTAAGAATTAAGTAACTATATTTGTACTGTAGAGTGTATGTAAGAATATAATTAGAAAAATCCACTCCCACAATTCAACTGGAAGAAGCTTGAATCATTTGAACTCCAACCTCTAAGTCAAAACGCATGATATTGGTACCGAGGTAAAATCATCCAATATAATGTAAGGCTGATATTGGAAACCATCAAACCAATTAAAACATAAAATAGAACTTGTTCTACTTTTTACTGTGCACAGCATATTACTACTAGTTCGTATACTCCATATATTTACAATTTTTTTTTAAATATAATGCTTAGATATAATTTTTTAATCCCGTTTCCGGTAATAGAAATTACGAAGAAATGACTGAACAGATTTTGACAAATGAACACTCATTTTAACGATTATGAGTCCAGGATGTTGGGAAAAATAGTTTTCCACAAAAAACCCATTTTCACAGAGAATTTTTACTTTTTCATTCTTTGTTTAATCACCATGGAAACCGTTATTTGCTGTATGGCTGTAAATCTCTAAATAAAAATATCTCTTTGGCTAAAAGATAATAGCTCGATCTTTATTTGTTGGTCCAAATATATCACCATTTTCTCTTTGAATGCTAGTAAACACGACACATCGAAAATTGAGATGCCTAAATTGGTGAAACATTTATTATTATTTTTTCTATATCTTACAGGTAGAAAAAGTATTGTGATCGTCAAAAAAATCGAACTCAAGATTTTGATGAATCTTGACGTTTCATGACTCCCCGAATCCAAAAAAGTGTTTTTGACTTTCCGTTTATCTGCCTGTCTGTACCTCATACTAGAGCCTAAACTATTTTACCGATCGGGCTACAACTTGGTATCTAGGGTTCTCATAGGGTTGCCCCGAGGGGGTTTGGAATTGGATATCCAACCCTAAAATTAAGGGTAGTTTACAGAAGGGCAAATAGAGTAAAAGTATATTTTCTCAAAATCGGCTCTAACGATTTTGATTAATTTTCAATCCTAAACATTTGTAAATATTCCAAACAAAATGGATACTCTCAATATTTCGGCAAAATGACATTAAGGGCTCCGGTCTGATGCGTAAATTATATTTTTTTATAATATCTCCTAAACTATTAGAGATTTAAAATTACTTATCGTTACAAATATGTAGGTCTCTTTATAATAAACATATTTTAAACGAAGCATATTTTTATAAAATCAATAGCTTTCAAACAATACATAAATATATATTTTTAACTTTTCGAACACAAAAGATAAAAAAAGTATTGCGACCGCAAACTAAAATCTAACCTGAAATGTTGATAAATGTCGACGTCTCAACAAGACCCCCCCAAACCCTAAAAAGGGGTCTTAGCAATTACATCTGTATGTGTGTCTATTTAAACTTAAAATTAAGAGTAGTTTAAGAAAAGGCAAAAAGAGAAAAAATAGATTTTCTCAAAATAGACTACAACGATTTTGATTAAAATTCGTATCTAGGTGTTGATTAAGATTATAAATTGGCTATTTTCATTTTATCATGAAAATTATTTTTAGGGTATTTTACAAAAGTAGAAACTTCCGTATCTCTGCAACTATTAGAGATACTAAATAACTTATCACTGCAAAATTGTAGTACTATTAAAAATAAAAACTTTTATATAAAATATATCTTTGTAAATCCAACAATTTTTGAGATGTTGGCAAATATATTAATACAATTATCTGAGCATTATTTGTAAAGCGATACTACTTAAGTTTTAAAGCAATAATCCTCCAATGCCACAGAGAAGTTAAATATAAGTAAGTATCTAAAAGTTTATATTGTTTTTCCTTAAACCTCTTAAGAGAAATGGTTGTACAACAATGATCTATAGCCATTTTAGACTCAATAGCCAATATTTACATTTTTATTGGTCAAAATTTATAAATGAAGAATTTAATAGCAATGCGATGGCATGAAGATTTGCAACACCTAATAAAATGTCGAAAATGTTAACCGGAAATTGAAATTTGAATACGAAGCGTTGACCCTTGTGTACCCAAAATTGATCTTTTTTTATAGGTCCAAACATACAAATGAGGACATTAATTCTTTAAAAACAAAATTATAAAATTTAAAACCGGGACTAAAAAAAAGTTTTACATAAGTATAGTGCAATTTATTCTTGGGTTTGCTATTGTATATTATTTCGTTTCCCATATATTACGAGTTTTTTTGTAAACATCTCCATTTTCAAACAACAGAGCGAGAAAGTCCATGCGGAGTTTGTAATGATCCTGTTTTGTTGCATTGCTTTCTGGAGTAAGTAAAGTTATATTGTGTCAAATTCATTAGTCCGTGGCTGTACTGTTGTTATCGCACTTTAAACACGTGCAAGACACGTGCATGGCAGCTACGGTCATGAACATCTAGTTTGCTTGTTTACAGCTCCAATAATAATTAAAGAAAAAACCTCGTTGTGTAAGTGCGATAGAGAGGGCAATATGCTTAGTTTGAAAACTTTGGTATTTTGCTTTCTTTTTTCTTGTAACAGTTTCACTTGTGTCCGCAAGAGATCAGCAGCTCTCGGGCACAATTTCAAAGTGAAGCCAAATGAGTAGTCCTTTATTTTTTGAACTGGACGGAGTTGTTAACTTTCGATTTGAGATTAGACGTGTGTGAGCCTAAGCGGCAATGTCGCTATGATAAATGCAACTTTCAAACATGTACTTTTATCGATAATTAAAACAAAGTGGTGTCTGTAATTTATAAATTAAAATAATATACAATAACATGTATAAAAACGTGTTTAAATTAGAAAATCTTTATATCACAATTCACAGGAACGTGTCAAGAAAATACCGGTCACGACAATAAATTCCCATTCGCGGGGAAATAAGCATCAGACTGTTACAAATGGTTCCCAAGCACCGGGGCAGTAATCAGCGAAACGTTACAAGTTCCGTACCATTTATTATTAGAATTTTGTCGTTAGTTCGCAATTAAATCAATAATATCAAGCATAATTAGAAAATTAAATGGTTAAGTTGTTAAGTTCGTAAAAATATTGTCTACGTTATGTTTCGCGCAAGGTAATATAATGTTTAAATATGTGTTTGTATATATTATAAACTCAAAAACGGTTAAATTATATTGAATAATGTTTAAAAATAGCCATTTTAACTATTTAAATATTGGTTTTGGTGTTCATTTTTTTTTTCAAATAATGGGTTTTGATGTTCATTTTATTCAAATAAAGAATTTTGATGTTCATTTTTACAAATAGATACACAATAAAAATGCATAAGTTAAGCTATTTTATAATTTTACCACTTAATTTTGAGGATATGATATTTAAAAGAGTAATGTTTTGTGTACCCTATATATATTTTCACATTCATACAAAATACAAAAAGTTCATTTATGTTTCCATGTTGATGATAATTTTGAGGGAATAATATTTGAAAGAACAGTAATGTTTTGTGTACCACGTCTATATTTTCGCATCCTCTCTTTCTATCTGACACTCTCTCTCACACTCTATCCCCTCCTCTCTTTCTATCTGATACTATCTCTCACACTCTATCCCCTCTCACACACACAACCTCTAAAATACACTTTCTCTCATATAATATTCTCTGATTATCTCTCTAACACTTTATCGCTCTTTCTCACACACTCTCTAACCTCACATACACTTTATATCACACAATTGATCTCATATTATATTTATTATACTTTCTCAAACGCTATATCTCCTGAACGTTTTCTCACAAACGCTCTCTCTCTTCTGACACTTTCTTTAAAACTCCCTCTCCCTCAAACTCCTATTTCAAACTGCCAAAATCACTACCACTCTCTCTATTTCAATCTCACTCTATCAATCTCAATTTCCCTCTATCTATCTTAAACTCACTCTCTCTCTCTCAATTTATCTCAATATCTCCCCCTCTCACACACTCTTTCTTAAACTCTCTCTCTCTCTCTAACTTGAATTTGTTAATAAATGACTGAACAGATTTTGACAAAAGACCTCTCATTTTAAACTTTATGGGTCTGGGATGTCGGCAAAAATAGTAGTTTAAAATAAAAACAGAAATTTCCTAGCGAATTTTCCATATTTTCATTTTGTGTACGCAGGAGCTCATTTGTACAATCATTATTTGTGTACATCACCATGGAAGCCATGATTTGTGTATTGTTGTATATGGATAAATAAAATATTTGTCTTTGGTTAAAGATTAATAACTAATTTTTTCTTGAGTGTTTTGCTGCCTCAAATAGATAGAGAACTGGAAGAAGGTCGTTTTAAAGTTATCATCGTAGTTCGAAGAGGACAAATAAACGCTTTGATTCAAATTAGACACCGAAAGATCTATTTAAAAGTGACCTGGTGGTCTAGGGGTCAGGTGTCAGACTTTTGTGCTGGCAGCCGGGGTTCAATCCCCGGTCCCAGCACAGATTTATCTGATTACCAAACCCTTACTTCGTCTCTGACAAGACATCTTGTGAATGTGGGGAATGCCAGGCCTCCACCGTGGTTCGGATTCCACGTTAAACTGTAGGTCCTTCATTTCATCTCACAATCACCCTACCATTACACATTAGCGTAAGTGCGTATAACACGAACGGGTAGTAAGACGTGGTGCTAATAATAATAATAATCTATTTAAAGTGTATAGCCTTTGACGAGTAAACTATTTGCTGGAAAGTAGAATGAATGATCTTTATAGAGATCTTTTCCCAATAAAAAGTTAATAATTCATTTTAGTTCAATAATATGCAGAAAAGGCTGCAACGATCCAATATATATATATATATTGCGAGTCTGGGCTACATCACTCGTAGCTCAGTACGTTGAAGGAGTATTCATTATTAATGTACCATTGCCCAGGGAACATCCTTTCCATGGAGGCTCTTTGCATGTCCCGATGAGATTAGATGAGATGAGAAAATTGTGAGAATGAGGGTGTGGAACCAATATACCGTATATGTTGGGGTATATATCCCCTTTCGGAAAAAATACCCAAGGCATCAGCAAGGAATCGACCCCGGGACGCCTAGGTTCATAGCAAGGTTCACTGATCAATACACCATGGGGCCGGTTATGGGATGGTGATGAGAACAATTGAGTAAATGTACCCAAATTTTTGTAGAGGGCTTGTGAGAAATCACTTAGGAAAAATAAACTCGGTTCAACTATTTGGGATTCGAGGCCCGATTTCCCCGTAATCAACAATAAAGACTATTGCGAGAGTGACGGCATGATTTTTCAAACTGTGGTAAGGGTACTTTAGGTGTCTTCAAAGGGTTTCAGTAGGTACGTGATGTCCCAGTTATAAAAATTATTTTGGTAATAATAATAACACTGATAAAACACTAACGAGGGTGTCGAATATGATTTCATGCACTTTTATAATAGTTTACCTCTGTCATGACTTTGTTGATCTTAAAACCAAATTTTTAACTAAAATTTAGAATTTATACTTTACAAGATAGAAAGGATTATGACCTTTGTTTTTATGAGGGGCTAGAAATGGTACGTTGGTTAAACAATGAACCCAAATAAGATACGCGACTGTCAAAAATTTAAAAACACTGTTTTAGACCACGTGACTACCTAACAGAGTGTAGATCTACTGATGAGCCAAGGTAGTTTTTAAGTAGATGTCAAACAGTTGCCTTTTTTATATTAATAAGTTTAACACCACCCTTTTGATTTTGGCACCAGGTCTTACTAACCGATCGGGCTATACGCTGACAAAATATATTGACGGTTTCATCTGAGGGATAAACCTAAGGAAGGTAGTTTGGATAAAGTTCACTCTCAATACGATCAGTCCTTAAATTACGTAAGACTGTTTTTGTGGGGGAGAATAGTGCTGTTCAGTATTACTTACTATCTTCATACGTGGGAAAAGGGGGCCTTAAAATCACGAGAGAAAAAAATCCTAATATTATTAGAGGATGAGCCCTTAGCGTTGATAAGGGATGAACAAAAATAAAGCAGCAGCATGTGTAATATCATCCCTTAGTGCACCAAATATTCTAACCTTGATTTCCCTGGTATTCTAGTTGATTGCTAGTTTGACTCCGTTACCACGTGGCCACTGGTGTGGGTAGCCAATGTTAAAACGTGACTTCCCATTTTCCCTATTCGGAAAATCCCTTTCGAAACATAATTTTGTTGTGAAGTACACATTTAGCTTATCTAACCAGTTGAGAAATGAACAGGCTATTTTACACCTTATCATGACTTATCTCGATGAAAAACACAAAAGACAGATAACAACACTGTGATTATATATCTTTGCGATGAAATACAAAATAAATTAACTGTACCTCACCGGGAATTTAGTCTACGACCCAAATATAATAAGCCCGTTTCTGGTGAAACTTGTGCCCATATTGTTGATAATTTTTCATGAAAAATCTTTCTAGGTTATTGGAATTTCGAGGATAAAAATGATATTTGAGATTTTTTCTTCAACACTATTAAATATGAGTATATTATCTGCTTTAGTCGCTGCATAGTCTAAGGATTATCATGTTAGACTAGACTTCCGATGACAAAGAGCTCGGGTATCAAGTCCCAGTCGGATTACTGAGGGTGTTTTTTCCCAAAACGGGTTTCCACTGTCCTCCACACAAATGCGGGTACACTTCCTCTAAATTAAACCTTCATCATACTTAACTCATTAGCGTAATTAGTACATTTGTGTATGGCCTAAGCAGCTGCTAATAAAATCATTACTTTAAAAAATTTACCAGAAATTTAAAAACAAAATGGTAAATTTTACATGCATAGGCCATGTTAAACGTCTGAGCGACACTTAGCAAAATAGTTAAAAGTATTCTAAGAAAATATATTTAGACATAGCTACGAAAAATTATTCAATTACATAATAATTCAGTAGTAATGATAATCATGTATATACAATTTTATAATATGCCAACTTTTCTCGGGCAAAAAAAAAACCATTAAAATTTGGAACACCAGTGAATCGTCTAAGTCGACACTCTCTCGTGTTATACTGGTCTGCTGATGACAGGGAGATCTGGTTTAGAATCCTGGTCTAGGATATTGAGTGTGTTATTATCTAAATGGTTTTCCACTCTCCTTACACACAAATACGGGTAGATTACTTACAAAATGATTAATTCCTCATCCCTACCCCATTAGCGTAATTATTATAAATGTATATAACCTGAATAGGTAGTAAGACGTGGTGATAAAAAATAAAGTAGTGAATCCCACGTGTAAAGAAAATTTTATGCGCCATAAGTTCACAGGTAGACTAAAAAATAAGCAGCAATAACGTGACTGAATGAGATAAGATTATAAATGTGAGTGTAAACATCTTGTGCATAGTTTGTGTTTCGAAGCAACAATGACATTCAGATTATAGCAGCTGTATGTGAACAAATATTTAATATTTTATTTTAGGCTTAAAGAGGGGCATAGGGTTTGAATCGCAGTCTAGTTTATTGCGAGTGGGTTTTCTTTAATTGGTTTCCATTCTCTATCCACGTAAATGCTGGCAAACTTTCTCTAAATTCAACCTTATTCATCCCTACATCAGCGTAATTAGTACATATGGGTATAACTCAAACGGGTAGTAAGACGTGGTGCTAAAAACATGCTGAGAAAATCTAGATCTAGCCTTTCTTAAACATATAAAGTTATTTTTAATCGGGTCAAACCTATAATATTTAAAGTTAGTTGAGGATCATTTTTAGTAGATTTTATGTTTCAAAACTGAAATTTCCATAATAAATATCGACGTGTGAAGAAAGAGTCCTTCAAATACAGTAGGAATCGCTTTTAAGCCTAACGATGAGTTGAATATTTATATGGACAAATTCTCAATTAGATTATATATGATAGGTCTACTTTAAATACCATCTAGAAAACAACCACTAGAGACGCTTCTTCATATAGCCTCATTTCATTAACTAGTAAAGGCAAATCAATCAAGTAATATTATGTAAGTTTATTGCTAATGTTAAGGATAAGTTAATTTTTTTATATAAATTAGTTTTATTGCACACCAATTTACTAATAATCCGGATTATCAAAATTTAATTAAATCAATGGCGTTTTAATTAGCGAGGAATAATTTAGAGTAAAGGTGCACGCATTAGCATTACCTTGAAATGTGATGCCGGAGTAGGTCTGAGAAGATCATTTTGGATGTGATTATTCAATGCAAATCAAACTGGATCGGACACACCATTGTGAGAAACTTCTGCATGACGTCATAGAAGGAAATATTAAGGGAAAGAGGACCTTAGGAAGAAGAAGGATTCACACGCTGGATGACTTTAAGGAAATAATACAATTCTGGGAGCTGAAGGAGAAGGCAGAGGACAGGGTGCATTGACGGTCTAAGTTTCACTGACAAAAGGAGTGGGCCTATCGTAGGACAGAACACCTAATAATAATAATTCACATAGCTAGAGAGTGGGAACACATTTTTAAATAACCATCTTCAGTAGGCCTACACCCATCCGGGATTCGAATTCCAACCTCACAGTCACTGAACACAACAGGCGATACGATGGTAACTCCTTATCACGGATGTCCACGTATCTTAATACATTATTTTGTGGCCCTATCAAATATTATTTTATTTGTTTGAGGAAATATTTATGTGGTCATATTAACACTCATCTTACCCTCAGAAATAAGATAGTTCACGTTAAAGGTAGATGAAAATTAGCTAGCTTTACCTTTCCAAAAAAAAATTTGTGTTAAATATGGTCAAGTAAGAGTAATTTTTAAAGATAGTAAATAATAATAACCTTGTTTTATACAAGCGTGTGGAAAAACGTTTCTTAAGCACGATGTGCCCATGGCTTAAAAAACTAAAAAATACAACTAAAGGGAAGAAACAACCTGTTTTCTATTGAATGCAAAACTCTACGCAAGTATTTGAAATATGCTTCTTTTATTTTATAAGTATCACATCTTAGCACTCGTTCAGGCTATACGCACATGTAATCTACTAACTACGCTATCTTGTCAGAGCCGAATAAGGTTGAGTTGAAACGGAGTGTACTCACATATGTGTGGAGGGAAATTAGAAAATAATTTTGGGGAAAAAACAATCATTACACATGACAGATTATAGCCCCCATATTATTGTCATAGGTCATCTAGTCTATTGCGAGACTGATGCCTTAGGCAATGCAGCCACCGAATTGGGTCCCATGGCTACAAATAAAAATGTAGAAACAAAACAAGTAAAATCAAGTTAAAAACCGATTGATTATTGGACGCGAATCCCTATGCAGATATTTTAAGGACTGTATTCAAAATAAAGTGCGTGAAAGAAGAAAATGGAAAATAAAATAAAATATAAAAAAATATTTACTTTTTTTTACGATAGTTATATTTTTTTATATTCGTGTGTAAAATGCTTTTGTAGTAAAATTATTATTAATATGTCAAAATAAACTATTTGTTTTTATCTTTGTAATATTTTTTCTTAAGTATATTTTATATTGATTTAGTGTTCAATTTGTCTATCATTATTATTATTAACACCGCGTCTTACTACCCGTCCGGGTTATACGCACTTACGCTAATGTGTAATGGTAGGGTGATTGTGAGATGAAATAGAGGACCTACAGTTTAACGTGGAATCCGAACCACGGTGGAGGCCTGGCATTCCCCACATTCACAAGATGTCTTGTCAGAGGTGAAGGAAGGGTTTGGTAATCAGCTAAATCTGTGCCCGGACCGAGGATTGAACCCCGGCCGCCAGCACAGAAGTCTGACACTTTACCCCTAGACTGCCAGGTCACCTAATCTGTCTATTATTAGGTGGTACACACAATCAGCAGTGTCAAGTTGAGTGCATTGGAATGTTCAACAAAAGAACATCGGCTGAAAAAATCTTACAGCTGTCAGTCTTAGTTGAGCGATACTTTGTTTCAATATATTATATCTCAATGCCAACACACATGTATATTAGTTATTTATAATATCTGATATAAAATACCTAGCAACTTATTAGTCATTAAAATTTAGATTCAAACAAAACTAGAAAATTATTTATACTTAGAGGAATATGTTTGTATTCAAATGGCATATCTAATGACTAGAAAAAGTTACTATATCTTCGTTCACGTATTCATTCGTAAAGCCATGTTATCTGCAGCTGTCATATTCAAATGGCATATCTAATGACTAGAAAAAGTTACTATATATTCGTAAAGCCATGTTATCTGCAGCTGTCATTTATGTTAAATAGTGTCCATATTTATAAGATAGCAATAAAATATGGTACAATATTATCATTGTTGACCACTAAAAAAAATTATTCTCTATCAGCTATTTCAAATGTCCATACGTAAACAAATCAAGGTCTAATATCAAGGTAACTTGTAAGAACATATTTTCAGTAGTAAAAAAGTAGTTGAAATATTATATTTTAAAACATTTTCAAAGGCTATTATTAAAATTTAAGACTTGAATAGTTATTTAGTTTAAAAATATAGCTACGCATATGAGTACGGTTTGGTGCAAAACCTACCCAATTATATAAAATAAGTATATTAGGAAATAATACATTTTATTAAAGTAATTTATCGCTTAGTAAATTTAGAATCTTCAGTTTTAGGGTCGCAATTAGACTTTGAGGGCTTGGGCTCTATCTCAATGACCACACTAGGGATGATGTGGGTTTATATCCTTTCTTGCTCTCGCCTGCATCGGTGGGTATATGGGCCAAGTTTAAGACTCATCTATTATGATTTGGATGAGATAAAGAAGTCGTGGGGTTGAAATACCAGAAGGATTACGGAGGGTAGCTGATACCCATTAGGTTTTACATTCTACCTATAAGAAAATGGGGTTATATTTCTCCATTCCTCATCTTTATAACATTAGCTTAATTAAATGTGGACAGCCCGCACTGCTAATAAGATGGGATTGAAAAGAGAGATGGTTTCTTTCAGTGAATGCTGTTACGTTTAATTCGATTTCACCCTTAAGGGTGTTAATTTATCTTAAGTATGATATGTGAAAGAGCACTGATACGCGTTGCAGACGTTTATATACTCATCATTATTTAATAAGATGTGTGATATTTTTTAGCCATCTTTTCTACAAAATATACATAAAAATTATCAGCATGTTTATTACCAGTTCAAAAAGTTTAAATTTTTAGTATAAAGCTTATATTATTATTATTAGCACCACGTCTTACTACCCGTTCGGGCTATACGCACTTACGTTAATGTGTAATGGTAGGGTGATTGTGAGATGAACGGGAGGACCTACAGTTTAACGTGAGATCCGAACCACGGTGGAGGCCTGGCATTCCCCACATTCACAAGTTGTGATTAATGCACGCCTTGTCGGAGGTGAAGGAAGGGTTTTGTAATCAGATAAATCTGTGCCGAGACCAAGGATTGAACCCCGGATCTCCAGCACAGAAGTCTAGCATCTTACCCCTAGACTCCCAGGTCACCTATATAGAGTTTATAAATGTTCAATAACGCCTTACGCGAATATTTGTGCGTATGAGATTACCTATATTTAGTCTTTCTTTATCAAATAAAGCCATTCTTGATAGGGCCACAACAGAAAATATTAAGGTAATATAGGATTGTTAGGTTTCTATGAATGTTATTACACAGTAAAATAAAATATTGGAATTTCAATTTCTAACTTATCGCTACTTTCAGCTATATTTTGGTAAAAATAATATTTAAAAAAAATCAAGCCACTTAATAAATAATCAGAAATTTTTTAAAGTCTGCAACGCCTCTCAGTGCTCTCTCATGTAGCACCCTAAAGAAATCCATCATCCCGCAAATAATGATAATGCTGGGTACGAAGTACAGCTCAAGTCAGACGTTTTGCAGTTGGGTCATTTTATGTACTTTGTGTTGGAAAGCTGTGGAATCGAGAATATCAAAAAAGTTTTACCATATTTTTAGAATATTTTTCCTTAAATGAAGAATTCCATTTAAACTGATCCAGGTCTAACGGTTTAAATCTTAAAGAAAAAGTCACCATTTATATAGGCTATACGTATTATGGCAAAGAACTTAATTTTGTATCAAATATAGCGGTTAATTAGCCTTAAGGAATTTCTTTTTTTCCTAAACTATATATTCACCAAATTGGTGGCAGTGATAGTGTAAATTTAGAGGAAATGAATTTGTTTTCTGTTAAGGAATGGTGAATAACTATTTAAATAAAAACACTCTGATAAACCAGCTGAAACTCGAATCCCCAACCTCTAGTAACCGGTAAACCAGACAAGACGAGACTGGCACCTCTATCCTCTTGTTCACCTGTGCAGATGCTAGCGTATGAAAAAGTTAGGCATATATTATGCATTCGAACTAGCTTTATTACCCACACAAGTGGGCTTACGGACAAAGGCGTCTGTATAATCAAGACTGTTTTATCTTTGCTCGGGAGGTCTTTAGCTCAAATCACTAATAGGAAGATTGATCTTTTCCCTATATGCCTATTGTTTCCGATCTCTCTCTCTCTCTCTCTCTCCACGTAAATACGGGTACGTTTACTTTAAATTAAACCCCATTAGAGTAAATATGCAGATAGCTCGTACAAGTAATAGGGCGTGAGACAAGGGGGAAAATAAATAGATTGTTTTATTTGAGTTTATTCAAATAAATTACGCAAAAACTCCTCGTTTAACTAAAATTACTTACCATGCGCCTGTTTCACTCAACACTCAATTATTTCACTTATTCCTTAGCGTAGACAATGTATGTTATGTGGTCTGTGATGTGGCCGTGGCAACTATTTATACAGTCTGGTAAAACGTCTCAGGGCATATGATGTTGTAAGATGTGTTAGGTATCATTATAGGTACCAAGGTTCATTATTAACCAGAAAACGTGAACTTATCTGATTTTTAAATTTTTGCCAATTTGTGTGAATCGCCTTAAGGAATTGTCCGGCTCTAAAGATCATGTGTGCCCCGGCTTTTTATATAGAAGAAAAATAAAGGTTATAATTGATGTTTCACGGGGATACAATTAAATATTTATCTAAATCATTCCAGTATAAGGTTTTAACTATTGAAAAAAAGTGTTTTGAAGAATCATTCTTGAATAAATGATATAAGTTTGTGATTAAATATAAATAAAAACTTATTTGCTTCACCGTTTGAACATAAAACAAATATTAAAACCTAGTTTAACAAATTATTAAATAAAATAATTCTTTTAGAGTTTTCCAAGAAATTATCTAGCCATTTTTATTAACTGTTAGCGTATTATTCTTGTTTTGATATTTCCAATATCACATATTAAGGAATTGATATAAATAAAATATATAATGAGTAAGCTTTAAATTTAATATTAGAAAATAAAAACCGGAACACTTGGATTCGGCCCCAATGTGCTATTCAGTCTCGTGCTGTTTCCAAAGTAATTTGTTTTTGATTATTTTAATGCAAAGTATTTTGTTATTGTGTTAAAACTAACCTAGATAAAGCTCAGTGGTACAGCATTAGAGTTCTAAATTAAAGTTCCAAGGTTAGATTTCAGAGTTCAAGTGTCATTTTGAAAAATACATTTGTAAAATATCTGTGAATAACATACAGCTTAATAATCATATTATAAGTACCAAATATTGATTGAAGAGATTCATAACCAGGTTAAAAATTCTCCCAGTAAATCTCACTACTATTCCAAGTGACATGATTTGTAGTAATGCCCAACATAAGGTCGGAAATGTTGTGATTTTTGTGCAGATCTATAGATTATGATCCATTTTAGATATCGCTAACATTTTTAATTTCTCTCGATCCCTTGGAGATACTAATATATATATATATATATATATATCGAACGCCAGATGTTGATAGATGTTGACATTTCACTATCCCTTGAAACTTAAAAAGTAGTTTTCACGATGCCATCTGTCTGTCTCCTTGTGTGTCTATGTGTCTGTGACTTGGCCGGGAACCTAAACAATTTTTACAATTGGGTTTAAACCTATTATATAGGGCTTACATAGCGCTACGATGAGGGATTTTTGTAATTATACATATAACCATAACATTAAGTGTAGTGTTCTGAAGGGCAAAAAAATATTAAAAAAAAAATATTTATCTCCAAATCTGCTTGAACGATTATAAATTACAGTTTGTAACCAAGTATTGTTCAACATTACAAACTGAATGAAAGTTCTCATTTTCCTTTAAAAAATGACCTTAGGGGTACTTTACATAAGCAGATATTTTTAAATTTGATAATATTTCCGTAATTATTTGAGATAATAAATAACTTATCATTGCAAAGTTGTAGTATGTACTATTTAAATTAAAATATATTTTTATAAAACAAATAGTTTCCAAGCTATAAACAAATACATATATTTTTATTAAGCTTTTTGACAATTTAAACTATTTGTTTTGTTCTTTGGTGGACAAAGATGTTATTCTTTTCTCCTTTTGTCCATAAAAGTGTAAATTATTTCAATAATGCTCTTTGGTTGAGTGTTTCTGCAACAATGTTTATGATTTCGTTTCACAAATCTTAGGAGTTTCTAGTAAATGTTTCTATATTAAGAAAAAAAAAGTGTGTGCGGTGCACCGTACAATTTATTTTTATGATATTGGGAATCTTGTCTTAATCGAGTCCATCCTATCACCGACTAATATAAATATATGACAACTTCACAATTGAATGTGTTTATAAACTTTGATATGCTATTCCTTAAAGTAAATGCGGTTATTAAAAAATAATTTGTAGAATTATAGAAATTGCGGCCAAAAATTTTTCTTTTTATGAATTTTGCTATCCCCTTTCATTGATTTAAAAAAATTAAATTTTTGGGAAAATATTTTGTGGTTAACATTCATATTTTTATTTAGTGAAGATCTGTTCGGGTATAACACCCAAAATCATTGTTGAAAGGAAACACTTTATGTTTTTTAAAGACATATATGTATATTTTGTTTGATTATGAATAACATTAAAGAACGTACCTATTAAAAGTTAAATAATGTTTAAAATTGATTTTTAAAACGAGTTAATATGTTTATTGCCCGAATACAACTAGAACTTAAGTTTTAATTTTAATGTGTATACAGATTCTCGATGCATGTGGGGCTGTTATATCCTAAGGGCACACTGAAGTCAAAATAACTTCTACCTGCTATCGAATCACGTACAAAAACCAATATTCTGCCTAGAGTTTTAAAAATTTAGCCAACTTTGGAAGGTGCTTTGAAATATATTTGGTCCAAAAATTGATGAAGACACTTGATATTGGAGAAGGACACATAATGATGAGTTAAATACCCTGCATTCACCACAAGACATTGCTAGATTAGTAAATTTCGCATATTACGGTGGGCAGGACATGCAGCGCGAATGGAAGAATCTAGAACTTTGTTCAAGTTATTGAATGGAAAACCCAATGGGAAGAGACCCTTGGAAATACCTAGATATAAATGGGAGGATAGCAGTTTAATAAACCTGAAAGAGATAGGATGTAATGAGGTGGACTGGATAGAACTAACTCAAGCTTGGGATGGGTGGCCTACTTTTGTTAATTGTGGCAAAAAACCTTTAAGTTCCTGATGCCACAGGGTAAGTAAGTGATCTATTTTGTCACTTTTATAATAAATAACCGTTGTTTTATTTTGCCTACAAGTAGAATAAATGGAAGTATGTGAACAATAATAATAGTACGGTATTAAAATAAATATTTTATTAATAAAAAATAAGCTACATTCAATTAACATTACACATTCACTTGCCATATTTATTTAAACACTTAAAGTAAGCAACCCGTGGATTTTTCAACGTACGTTAAAACTAATTTGATAATCTCTTACACATTTATATGTTGGTATAATCATGGTGTTTTAGTTTCCTGGCAAGAATTTGTAATCATCAACTAGATAATACACAGGGCATGTTCATAATATAGAAACAAAACTAATTTGAATTAATTTCATTAGAAAAAACTGCTCGAGTATCATTTTTAACCTCATTGCCATCTTTATTTAAAGAAATGATAAACATTTTTATTTATTTTAATGTTATGTGTTTATATTAAGTACGAATGATATATTTTGATTGTCAAACATATATAAATATATAGGTACTTAGTAGTTATATAATAGTATTTTTAGAGAACTCTTGATACATTTAATATATTTTGAAAAAAAGAATGCCTCTGTGAACCATCTGGTTATGATCCCTGATTCTGTATCTTGGAGAAGTTATCCTTTTAAGGACGAGAAATATAGATCTAGTGACAATGCAATAGTAACTTAAGGGGAAAGGATACTGGAGTGCTGAGACGCGTCGCATATGCTTATAAATAGGTTATTTAAAAAGTGAGATGGTAGACATTGTATACACCACAGTCTAATTTTCATGAGAATGGTCTTATATAACCACTATAAAACTTATTAGATCTACTTTGATTTATTCATACGTCCAGTCATGTGATATGTTGATCCCACCTTTGATAGATACTATCAATATCTATAGAATATCACAAATATAGTAAGATACTAACAACGTTGGTTTATTTTATTTTCTAAAATGACCCTCCATGAAAATTGGACTGTATTTCATATTGTACCATTTGAACGTTTTATAGAGCGTTTTAAAATGCATTTTCACAGCCTTTTTGTTTTCTTCTTCTCTTAATATCGTGATGTGTAGTATTGCTAGAGTTGAATGGCACACGATCTAGTAAGGTCCCTGTTGATCACTCTGAGCCCCGAGGCGCGTGGCCTCCTCGTACCTGACCTGGGGTCGGTACCCGTCTTTGTCCACCTCGTACTCCACCACCTGCATGCGGCCGTCGGGTAGCACAACGTGGTACATCCCCTTCACGTAATCCTCCTGGCGGCTCTCCTGGTGGCCAAAGTCGTTTCTGGACGCTTCGTCAAACACCTCCCACGAGAACTCGTAGTTGGCCGGCTCCTGCGAGGACAAGGATTCAGATTAGTTTATTTGTTGCCGCAATACACTCTATCGTGGAGGAAACTTAGCCAAACTTGATTGAGAAATCATTTAGGCAAAACTTTCTCACTATACACGGCTAGCCTTTAGCCCCGGCCTCCCCGTTAGTAGCAGCCCTCGTCCATGCAATGATCGTCATACGTGATCAGGTAAGTTGTTGAATATAACAGGCTTCTTATATGTCAGTAGAGGATATGTCAACAGTTTGAAATTGAGTTGGAAATTCTCTGAGTATTAATCATGGCAAGGGCTGAAAAAGTATAATTTTAAAATATGCTTTATTCTCTTTAATTTAATGAGCAATAAATATTTAGTCTTAGGGTTACGTTTTAACACAAGAGATACCACATACGTTATCTAAGAATAAGCGATGAGAAAAAAACCTTCTACTCCGACTAATAAATAAATACTCTTAGCTTATACTCCTAATCCAAGATTAACCCTTGTAGTCATGAATTCCAAGAGCAGCCCTTGTACTCCTAATCCACAATATAATCTCTTGTACTATGACACCCCAATAATAGCCCTTGTGCTGTTACCCTCCAAGATAAGTCCTTGTACTCTTACTCACCAAAAACAGCCCCTGAACTACGTCAAGAACAACCCTTGTGTTGATACTCCCTTAGAGCAGGTCTTGTACTGCTATTAACCAAAGGCAGCACTTGTTCACCTACTCAGCAACCCTTACCCCCCCTAAAAACTAAAAGTAGCCCTTTTACTCCTACAACCCAAGAGCAGCCCTTGTGTTGCTACTTTCTAAGACCAGCCACTGTGCTGCTACTTACCGAGAGTGAATCGTCGAATTTGTCGTAGCCGGGAGCCCCGGGCACACCGTACTTGGGTTTGGGTCCTCTAGACCTAGACCCGGCGTCAAGAGGAACGTAAGAGTCGACATCTTCCAACCTCCCACTAGGAGGACTCAGATTGGTGCTGTAGATGATCGAAGGTGTTTTGGAGACGGCACTCCTGCTGAGGATGGGCGTCGAGGTGGTCGTCGTGGAGCCAGATCTACGTGACGAGGGAGCAGGTGGAGGCGCCAAGGAACCGGTGACGGGGCCAGGGGACAACCGCCCTCCTGCTAACCTCGCTGTGATGGCACCATTGGATGAAGCTATGAGATACGGTCAGGTTTAGTTTATATATTCATTTTACTCACAATGGATTTTAAACTTTATTTCAACCTTATGGTTAGGCACGTGAACTTACTGTCAGGCTCACCTAATCTAGGTTTCTGGTGATGGTGAGGTAGAAGCTTGAATCTCAACCGTGTGTAATGAGGCTGGTTTTTCGTAAATGGTATCCCAATCTCACTACACGCTGATAGATGCAGGTATACCTCCCCTCAATTCTAACTTAATTATATCTACCACACTAGCGTAGTTATAATGCTTATAGTCTTAAGGCCTTAAGGTGAGAGTGTGGGGGACTTGAGAAAAGGTGAGTATTTTAACAGTTTTTATAACAAAATTTTTTTTTGTAAAAAAAAAAATCAAATATTGCTCAAGTAGAAATATGGCGTTTAATTTTCTTAACCTGGTGATATCAACGGTTCTTGGATATCTTTCATGAGCATAGTGGCATTAGATGACAAACCTTTTAAATTAAGAGAAAAAGTTGTCATTAGATTCTAGAACACTTTTGAACGGTATTCATTATCGGTACCACTGTGTTAAGAAAATTAATCTCTAATTTTCTATTAGAGCAATATTTTATTTATCCTACTTAAGAAAAATTTGCTATCAAAATTGCAAAAACACTGCCCTTAGCTCGGATTACCTAAACTCCCTTCTTAACTCTAATTTGCGGTAGAAAACGAACTCAAAACGAGCTTTAGTTTAATATTGAGTTTATTGAAGAACTTTTTAATAGGATTCACGCCTTACTACTCGTTCAAACTGTCAAAATATTTTCGAACAAATGGGGTAAGGATAAAGAAGGTCGAATTTGATTAAAGTGTACTGGTATCTACTTGGCTCTAGAGGGGTAAGTCATTTAATAAAACAAAATATATCACTACACCCCGTTATGGCTCAAACCTTGACCTGGCGAGGAATAAATTAAAATTACAAAACTGGTGCCATAATCACGTGAATACCGGTGCGGGCATTTTAACTAAATATATTACATTTAATATGAGCGTTCTATTTAAGAGCCCATTTCCCGACTGATCAAAAAGGATACCTCCAACTTCAGTGGCCGAAAGGTCTAACTCCGAGGCATCACTATGGTGTTAGACTGGTTTACTGGTGACGGGGAGATCAGGGCTTGAATCATGGCCGGGTCTTTTGAAAGGTTTTTTTCCCCTAAACAGTTTCCCCCTTTCATTCCACACAATTGCAGATAGATTACCTATAAAATGCTACCTTATTCATCCCTACCCCATTAGAGTTATTATCAAACATGCTTGTAGTCTGAAAAGATAATAAGAAACGGCGATAAAAACAGCAACAACAAAACAACATGGATATTGTGTCAAAGTGTGGTTTTCTGCACTCTTAGCTTGATAACGAAGAAATTGCTATTAGTGAGATAGTTTCATTTATATATTCTTATATTTCAATTTCCTAGTATTTTATTATTATTATTATTATTATTATTATTATTATTAGCACCGCATCTTACTACCAGTTCGGATTTACGCACTTACGCTAATGTGTGCTGATTGTGAGATGAAATGGAGGACCTACAGCTTAACGTGGGATCCGAACCACGGTGGAGGCCTGTCATTACACACATTCACAAGTTGTGATTTATACACGTCTTGTCAGTGGTGAAGGAAGGGTTTGACAATCTGATAAGTCTGTGCCGGGACCGAGGATTGAACCCTGGACCCGCAGCACAGAAGTCCAACACCTTACCCTATACCGCCAGGTCCCCTGGGTGTTTCATCGAAACATGAAAAAACTGTCATACCGGCCTCAATTCCACTGCCTTCCAATGGAAACTTCAGAAAACCGCACTGCAGTACGATGCGACGCCTGGTACAAGCTATATTACCTACCTATTAGCTACACGCAATCCATCTGTTGAGACCGGCTCTTAACAAACAATGTCTGAGAGGATGGGGATGAGCCTTTTTTTCCCGCTTTTTATACACTCCTGAAAGTTTCCTGGTGGTCTCGTTTTTGTGGGTATAGGACAACTATAATTTGGCGAGGAGGAGTTCAAAATCAAAAGCTTATGACACGATATTATGACTTACAATTATTGAACCCTGATAAATAAAAACATCGTTATTTTATATAATAACAGTGTAACTTTATTTGTGTAAGGATAGAGGGTAAGAAGTAAAAAAAAAAGAGTCGATTTAGGTAATTTATACTCTCTTCCTCCACAGTTAATGCTGGAAAATTGGAATGATCCTTCTTGGAAAATTTTTGAAAATCACCTTAAGTTTCATTTTAAAAACTTCGGAAAATTTCTGAAGGGATGTGGGTTTTAAATATATTAAACCCATCTTTATGTCCAGCGAACATGAATCTTATCTCAATACCATCTCTAGACTTCCGGGGGAGAATTTTAAAGAAGGATATTAACGACTTTGAGTGACTAGGTCGTAGGTGCTAATGATCTCCGCCTTGTTGAATGCCTGACAATCAATCAAAACCAAATCTTTTGTTTCAAAGAAACATCATTCACGTGCAGTCACAGCATGTAACTCGTTAAATTTAAGGTACATTTATTGGAGTCAGTCGCAGTTGAACCCTGACCTCACCCGATTAATCTTAACATCAAGCCCACTTTTAATAAGAAGCTAACGTCAACCAAGGTTCGAATGTATGGGGTTTTATCTCCACTTCTTTCATTGATAATGTTTATTTTTCAACATTTTAACTTTCCATCTTGATTCCAAAATTGAGATCTTGTAATATTTCTCAAAATTAGCATTTCTCAACGTGTTTTCCTGTGATCAGAAACTTGATACGCATTACTGGCCTTAGAATGAACGATTTTTTTAGGCATCGCGTTTTACTACCCATCGAGATGTCTCATATTTAAATACTCTTATAGGTTGGTGAATAGTTAGGTAGAATCCATCGGGCGTGTACCCGCATTTGTGTAGAAGGAGAATGGGAAATTGTTTAGCAAAAAAACACCTTAAGTACATCCAGATGGGCTGTGAGCCTTGAACTCTTCGTCAACGGGAAACCAAAACCAAACTATCTTGCTTGATGTCTAGCCACACGCTCACTGACATGATATATATATATTTATATATATAAATGATATATGTATTTATATATATAAATGATATATATATTTATATATATAAATGATATATATAAATGATATATATATTTATATATATAAATGATATATATAAATACAACTATTGAAAGATCCATGTTTGTTGGAAAGCGATTGAAGGAATCCATTTTAGATAAAGAAATAACAGGTTGAAGCATCCATTTGAGATAAACAAAAAATAGGTTAAAATAATCTATGTGAGTTATTTAAACATATTGTAAGGATACATGTGTAGTTAGAAACAGATTATAAGAATCCATATGGGGTTAACAAACACTCTTATGAATAAGCCTAAATGTTAAGACTATTCTTACCGCTCGGAGATCCGTACGTGGATGCTGGTGGAAGTCCGTTGAACCTTCCGGTCGGCGGGATGACTCCAGAGAAGGAGCTGAGGTCCAGGAGGACAGGAAGTGCTTGACCTCTGGTCGGTTTGACTCCTGACCTCTGCTGACCTGGGGGAAGGTACTGTTGTGATGCTGAGGGCTTGGCCAGAGTGAAGGACACGAGGACTGCTACCGCTATAAGCTTCATCTGTACACCGCAGAAAAAGATGTTGAACCGAACAATTCGTGAGTATCATCTTCTGTCATCTGCGCTTTTACCTGTTTGTCCGATAAAACTGGTGATTCATCAACTGATTTATATTTTAATAAAAGTAGGATCATGGTGGGTGTCAGGTTTTTTGCAAAGCGTCATGACTTAAAACATAGCCGTTTATCTTATGACTTTATTGGTTTGAATCCCAGAGCAGGTACATAGCTAAAGAGAGAGGCATTCCTCCTATCCCCCCTCCCTGCCACCGAAATGTAAACCAATATACATAGAATAAAAATATAAAATTTCAAAACATAAACTAAATAGTTAAGTTGCACTATTATTGGCTCGTTTTGATAGTACCTATAAATATATTGTCATTAATGCTCATACAATCGTTTGAGTAATACAATGGTATAAGGCATTACGTGTCAGCTTCAGCAGCCTATTTACGTAACAATCAACTTCACAAACTATAATGGTTATAACATTAATTTGTTTTTAGATAATTCAGCAAATATTTAAAATCTCCAATAAATTATCTATTAGTAATTAAACCAACTTTTTAAATGATAAAGTATATTCGCGCTTGTCGTGTTGAAGCTCTACTGCTGAGGACGGGGAGATCGAGGTTCGAATCTCGGTCAGGTGAGCTGGGGGGGGGTCCTAAATGGTTTTCCACTCTCCCTCCACGCATGTGGATGTGGGTTCACTTCCCCTAATTCAACCTTCCCAATTCCTAATCCATCAAAGTAATTAGTACTTAAAGCGTATAACCCGAACGGGTAGTAAGACTAGGTTCTAAATATTATTATTATTTTAGATTAACTTTTTACCTGAATATCCCAGAACAAACACAATATAAAATGTGATGCTTTTAAAAAAAATATAAGTTGTTGAATTAAAGTAATTTAAGGATCTATTTAATGCAGAATTCTATTTGAATGGTATACCCACATACCTTTTATCAACCACACTCGTAAATTCTTAGAAAGCTTAGCTTATACTTCTCATATGAGAACTGGAGAAATGGATGCCACTCTGTATCTCTTCAAGCCTTTTATACTTGCTCTCAATCCCCTACTAGAATAGGTTTAAAACGATTACCTTTGACATTGTTGACACAGCTAAACCATTTTAACAAGACATTTCATAACATAAAGACATCTGTCTACGTGATGTAAACAAAGGTTTACTTACACTTCTGTAATGAACTGTAATTTGAATGGCCTTGATTTGGAACACACCCATATATACATTGTAACAATCTTTATATTTATTCACTTGAACGATGTTTTTTTTTAATTTGAAGAGTTCTGTTTTTGGTACTGTTTTTCGCAATTTGACCATACGATTTGTAACTTAAATATCTTGTTTAAAGGCGTTGGTAATGTTGTTAGATGCATCTGTAAGCTACAAGTTTCTTTTTTTGTTGTTGTTCGAACTAACATCAATCTTGGAAATATTACCATGTGAACCACAAACGCGGCTCATCTTTGTCTGCGGTATATTAAGGAACCACATATTTCCTCACGGTTAAAACGAGCTTAAATAAGGTGACATTGCTAGGTCGAGTTAATTAGAACGTAACGCAGCTGAAGTAAATCAACCAACCGAAAGGTAGGTTGCGTTTCATAATCAAGTTCTTATATCAAAGGTACATCGAATAATTTTAAGTTAAAAATACTATAATAAGCTTTGAACTAAGAGTATATGGCTTATAAATCGGAAAAAGAAGGTACTCAAATATATATTTCTTGCTTTAAAATATATTTTCTTATTTTAAATAATTATTTAGTATTTTAATGTTATGACATTGCGTCTTACTACCCGTTTGGGCTATATGATTACGTACTAAAACGTTAATGTTTTTAGAGATGAGGTAGATTATATTTAGAGGAAATGTAGCTTCATTTGCGTAGAAATAACGTGGAAAACCATTTTATAAAATCCATCCCAAATACACCCGAATGCGATTCGAACCTTGATCTCTCCATCATCGGAAGTTTAGTCTACTGTGAGGGTAGTGCGTTAGAGAACGCAACCACCAAAGTGGGTAAAGATTTGGCTTTCTTGCTCTAAATTTTATATAAATTATATTAAAGTCAAACTTTTTAATATATTTACTGGTTCATGCTATCTACTTAATTGCACTATTTGTAAATTGATGTAAAAATAAGCATTTTAGAAGAAATATGCCCGCATTTGCCTGTTAAATAAGTAAAAAACCATCCTCAATACACACCCGGGTGAGTTTCGATCCCAGATCTCATCACTGGCAATTAATACTAAACGAACTTAACGTTCGGTCCACTCACTACCTGATGCGGTTAGGGGTAAAATTAAGACTGCAAAATTTATTTAACTTTTGTCACAAAATTTTATAATTATCTGCGAACAATGTTAAGGCACCCAAAACAAAATTTATTTGGTATTTGTAAATCATTGTTAGCTCATCAAATATCACTAGGATTAAATATATTAGTAATTAAGAATAAACCCATACCATATCGTATTTTACCATACAAGTTAAAGTGCGGTTCATTGTACCAAATTTGTAAAGGGTTATTTATTTCATGATTCAATTAAAGATATCCTAGATAACATATTTTCAAAACCACTTCCTTTACTATAGATCCATTACTGGCTTGGGTCAGTTTTTTTATTCAAGCCATATATTTTCCACTACCGGCTTGTGAGGCCTGTCGTAGCTGCACGTGCCCTATAATTTAACCTAAGACCAGGCCGTTAATTCGTCACTGTGAAATGGTAAACCCACATTTCACCAATAATTAATTTTTCAACCATGCCAAGAATCGAACCTGGGACCCTTAACTCGATAGACAAACATGCTACCGACTGAGCTAAGGTGTTGAAGTCCACCACCATTTTGAGTTAAAATAAATATCACCGTGCCCTATAAAATATATTCATTAACTACATACATTATCTATAAACATGAACGAGAGTATTAATAAATACTGTTAATTAATACGTTTAGCACGTATTATTATCAAATGATATTCAAATAGAAGACGAGTACTTAAAATAAAAACATATCATTTGAAACTAAAAATATATTGAGCTATGATCACATGACATTAAGGTGTCACTCTCGCAAAAGACTGAATTGTCGATTACAATGAGGTTGAGGTTAGAATCTCGGCTAGGTGCACTAAGGTAAGTAGTGGAGGTTCTACATTGTGTTTTTTTTTCATACCTACCACTCAATTATGTGGATGCGAGTTATTTAAGCCATCCTCGTACTTCCAAACCATCGTATTTTCAACAAGAAAAATTATAAATGGTTAATGGCTCTGCTGATTCATCTAACATTTCAACGGAAAGCGTTATAATTGTGAATTGAAAGAAACGGGCCTAAGAATTAACTCGTTTAATGGCTGTTTTTTTTTAAAACGCTGGGTCTAACTACCTGTTAGGGATGTACGCATTCGTTTTAATTACTCTAATGTTTTAGGGATGAGAAATTTAAAATTTAGGGAAAGTATATTAACATTTGCGTAGAGGTATAGTGGAAAATCATTTATAAAGAACGTCCGTCAGTACATCTGACCTCTTTTATATTATCGCTCATGAGCTTAGCGACATTAGATAGGATGTTGCCATTACATTTCAAGACACACTTGACATATATTTAAGAATACTTGATATCATTATACCCGGCTCGATGGCGTAATTATCTAACGTGCTAGTTTCGCGTTGAGCTAGACTGCAGAATACAGGGAGCGAGAGAGAGTTTTGAATCGGGTAGACAAAGGTGGTTTTTCTTAAATAATTTTCCGCTCTCCCTCCATGCAAATTGCATCCCCACCTTAAGGAAAAGTGCTTGATAGATTTTAGTTATGTAGACACAGGACAGAAAACCTTGGTGGTCTAAGTTCTCTTACAATAGAAATGGACCTGTCGCAAGACAAAACAGCCAATAATAATGCTTATTTATTCTCTTTGCTTACATATTTGTGGTAAATCAATCTTTGAATCACAAAAGGCTTTAGTGTATTGATACACTTTATAAAATGAATTGTGGAATGTTTGAATCAGCTTGGCCTAAAGTAAATTTTAAAATAATAATAATAAAATATATTTAGTTTTTTTTAAGGTATTTGAGATTGTTTTTATTTCCAATGCCAATCAAAAGAGAATCATTCTGCAGGTGATTGATTTTATGAAGGATAACCGGAGGAGCCATGTCGTGAGAAGAAATGGTGTACTAAGTGATGTCATAAATGGCAAGGTAGAATAGTGAAGCGGGCCAGGAAGACTACGAATGCAATTGATTGATTAGCATAAATAAGTAAAAACGAAAAAGTTTCTGGGTATAAGAAAGGAATATACTAATAGGACGTTTTGGAATTCTCACTGTAAACAAGACAACGAATCTGTTAAAACAGAACATCTTTTGAATAAAAATTTTCACTAATAGTTCATTTTTATCTAAATCTAATGTATAGGTTTTAAAATTGCTTATCCTGTACATAAAAGCTTAAGCTCATATGTATATAAACCTGACACAAATTTATAACTTTTTTTTTACACCAAGTCTTACTACACGTTCGAGAGCTCCGCAATAAATCTAGGTTAGAATAATGAAGACGGGAATTAGTAAATTCACCAGCGAGACTTGAAAATATTTTAGGAAAAAAAAAAACAACTTAACACCTGGCCTATATTCAAAACTAAACCTCTCCGTCAGCGTCAAACCAGACTAGACTAGATTAAGGTTTATTTGTGTGCCCACAGACTAGGTAAAGTCACTAAATAGTTGTATAATGGTGAAGTTATAGTAAATAATTAATATCAAAATTGTCTTCAATATGCTTTATGAATCATGAATGATGTGCCAAGCTACATGAATGATCACATGGTCTAAGAAGTCACCTTCTTAATCGACTGGATTGGTTGTGATAGGTAGATCAGGATTTTAATTACAGTCTGATACACAGAGATACATTTTTTTTCTGAAGTGGGTAAATATTCTTTAAATTCAACCTTACTCATCCCTATCCCTGTTATTTAAATGTGTGATCAGAACAACTGGGATTGAGACTTGGTGCATAAGAAAGAAAAAACAATTAACAAGTGCTTTTATTATTGTTTGTTTAAACTAGGTATAGTTCTATCAATGAAAGATACTATAATGCAGAATAATTTTTCTTGAGAGATAATCGAAAGTCACTTTAATCTCTGAGCTAATCCATCAGTTACACGAATCATCCAAACAACCTTACATAGCTTCTGTAGAGAGAGAAAGAACGTGTCATATAGTATGGAGCAAGACCATCACACACACACTCTAGTACATCACAGCTATTACATTCTAATTCACCCTGGTACCATAAAACCCACACATTGGATCACCCCCACTCCACTTCCCCTTCTTTCCCTCTCAACTTCATCTTGTCCATACACTCATATCAATTTATTACTTTTGTTATTAATTTTATAATCTGGAGGGATAAATGGTCATGAGATTGAAATATATAAATACGTGGATCATCTTCAGTAGGAAGCACAGTTCACAACTTCTCCTTTTACACAAAGGAGCCTTTTAGGATAACTCATCATGGCAAAGGTAAGGGTAGAAAAACCGACAGATAATTTATTTTTGGGAGTCGTTTCCAAATTTGTAGAGTAACCATATGATATAAAGCGTAGAGGGTAAATAAATTAACACGAATATAAATTTTGTAGATATATTATTAAATATACAACTTCACAGTACCTTAATAATCAACCATATATTTGCTCTAGCTTTGTTAGAGCTAGATTAAAAATGTAGTGATCGTTTACCGAAATAGATAAATTAGTTTTAAATGCATATTTTGTTTTGACTACTTGAAATATCATAAAATTTACAAAATTATTTACAGTTTAGGTCACAACTAAAGGATAAAATATGAAGAACTAAGATTCAAACGAAATTTTAGTTAATTATTTTATATATTAATCAATTTTTATAGCCTGATGGCTGATTTGTAAAAATAAATTTAGGCTATACTGTACATATATTCTGCTAGAAATTTGTTATATAGTAAATTCCCAAAATTAAACAACTATTTATTTATGCTAGTATTAAAATACCATGGCTATATATACAATTAATTTTTTTTAACGCCGCGTTTTACTATCCGTTTTGGGTTATACGCTTATGTACTAACTACGCTTGTTATTTTAGTGATTATGAAAGTTATATTTAGAAGAAATGTGCCCATATTTGCGTGTAGAGAAAGAGAAAAAGAGAAATAGTGGAAAACCATTTTGGAAAAAGCCCCTCAGTACACCAGACAAAGTACTGGTGATAGTAGCGACTTAAACCATGTGACCACTGAAGCGGGTAACAAATCCTTATTCAAACGTGCAATTTGTTAAGTATGTGAACATTTGGGAATTTAGTTTATCAACCGAACGTTAACAAATTTAATATATGAATGTACAGGTATTTATATATTATTTAAAAACTGTAATTACTCATATTTTTAATGAAAATAATAAGAGTTTATACTATAGCTAAAAATAAATATTGACTCTCCATAAAATGACTAGGATATTGGTTTTAAAACAATTTGGATGGTTTATACAACGTTTCATTTATGTATATTTAAAAAAGTTAAATGTATTATTTTATCTAGCTAGACACATATTAAAAAAATAGTCTTTTTTATAAAAGCAGATTAAAAAGATACATCTTAACAGATAAATTATAGTTAAATACCTTAAAAATCTACAAAATGATACACATTGGTGTTATTTAATAGAAGCGTAACAAAACACTAAAATAAAAACTTTCAGACCGTTTGTGCATAATGAGTTGGTTTTGAAATAATGGCTTTCAGCAGTAGTGTCTAGATTTCAGAAAAATAAGCCCAAGATATATAAAATATAGATAATCAATAATATCTTCGGCAAATGAGCTATCAATCATTTAAAAATAAAATTTAGATCGGGCAGAAAAAAATTGTTGGAATAGTTATCTAAAATGACGGTTTCGATATTGAAAGTTTTAAATTTTATATGATAACTCTCGAAGAAAATGGTCTTATTTAATTAAAAGAACAATTTGTTGGAAGTAAATAAAATTAAAATTGTTTTATGAAATTAGGAGATATTCACTGAATATTTTAAAAATTGGTAGTTTTTGAATACATCCTTGGTGCATTTATTAGCTCTAATATTTTTGAAATAAAGATGAAAATCTCTACGAAAGAACTGGAATTACTGTAGAAATGAGTTATTGCATTACGCTTTAAACATATAGATTTAAAATTAAAATAAACTGTGGTTTGTATCTAGTTGTGCACAAGATTTTGAGAAAAGGATATTAATAAAGACTTATCTGGTTAAATACTCTAATATTTTAATATCAATGATACACGCAATTTTAGTTAATTTAATGAGTTAAATATGAGGGAAATTTTATAAGAAATATACTCTTATTTGTGGAGAAAAGATAAGGAAGACATTTAGTTAAAAAAAAACTTCATTTAACCTAGCTGGGATTCAAATCAAAACCTCCCGGTCATAGAAGTGATTGAGGTGATTGAACCATTGTTGTAAAAACATAATATTCATAAGATAATTTAAAACTAAAATTTATTTCAATATCAATTTAATATGATAATAAAAAATGGTCTATACATATCTTTTAAACCAAATATAGGCCTATATTCTGGTATTTGTGTCTGTTTATTTAATCTGGTGAATTCTTACCCGTTAAAGTTATAAGTTTATGTACTAATTACGATAATGGTTTTAAGAATGATAAAGGTTATAATTATAGGAAATATTCGCTCATTTGCGTGGAGTGGGAGAGGGAAACTATTTAGGAAAAAACACCCTTAACACACCCGAATGAGATTTGAACCTCAATCTCTATGTCCTCAGCAGTCTAGTCTACTGTGGTCACCGAAGTGGATGTCTCTTCATTGAAAGCATCAAAAATGTTAACATACTTCTGATTCTTTTCAGTAAATAATGTTCATGTTTCGTTTGTTCCAGATATTCCTGCTAGCAGTCATCTTGGCGATGACTGGGGGGATGGCCGAGCCTCCAGTGGATCGGGAATATCTTCCTCCGGGCAATTCCAGGTTTGGGGGGTCTTCCGGTAGGGGTTCGACTGCCATTTCTACTCAGTATGGTGCTCCTGATGCTAGCAATGCCCAATTTGGTGTTGCTCGATTCGGTGGTGCTAATGCACTTTCTTCCCAATATGATGCTCCTTCCCCTGCTGGTGGTGCTCGATTCAGGGGTTCTGGTTCACCTTCCTCCCAGTATGGTGCTCCTTCCGCCAATGTCGTTGCTCGATTCGGTGGTGCTAAATCACCTTCTTCTCGGTATAGCACTCCTTCCGCTGTTAGTAGTGCACGTTTTGGTGGCGCTAGTTCACCTTCTTCCAGGTATAGTGCTTCTTCCACTAATGCTGGTGCTCGATTAGGTGGTGCCAGTTCACCTTCTTCAAAGTATGGTGCTCCTTCTGCTGCTGGTGGTGCTCGTTTCGGTGGTGCTAAATCTCCCTCTTCCCAGTATAGAGCACCTTCTGCTGCTGGTGGTGCCAGGTTCGGTGGTGCTAGTTCACCTTCTTCTCAGTATGGTGCTCCTTCCACTGCCAGTGGTGCTCAATTCGGTGGTGCTAACGCTCCTTCTTCCCAGTATGGTGCTCCTTCCAATGTTGATGGTAACCGATTTGGTGATGCTAATGCTCCTTCTTCCCAGTATGGTTCTCCTTCCACTGTTGGTGGTAATCGATTTGGTGGTGCTAACGCTCCTTCTTCCCAGTATGATGCTCCTTCTGCTTATGGTGGTGCCCAATTTGGTGGTGACAGTTCCCCTTCTTCCCAGTATGGTGCTCCCTCCACTAATGGTGGCGCTCGATTAAGTGATGTTAATGCTCCTTCTTTTCAATATAGTACTGCTTCTACTGCTGGTGGTGCTCAATTGAGGGGTGCTGGTTCACCTTCTTCCCAGTATGGTGCTCCTTCCATTAATGCTGGTGCTCGGTTCCGTGGTGCAAACGCTCCTTCTTCCCAGTATGGTGCTTCTTCCGCTGCTGGTGGTGCTCAATTCAAGGGTGCTGGTTCACCTTCTTCCCAGTATGGTGCTCCCTTGACTAATGGTGGTGCTCGATTAAGTGATGTTAATGCTCCTTCTTCTCAGTATGATGCTCCTTCTACTGCTGGTGGTGCTCGATTCAGGGGTTCTGGTTCACCTTCTTCCCAGTATAGTGCTCCTTCCACTAACGCTGGTGCTCGGTTCCGTGGTGCAAACTCTCCTTCTTCCCGGTATGGTGCTCCTTCTGCTGCTGGTAGTGCCCGATTTGGTGCTGCTATATCCGACAAAAGTGAAGGCTATGCTGCGTCTCGTGGATCATTCAATGCTGACGATGACATGTCTGTAAGTTACATTCCAATTATGTATGCATACCTAAGAATGTAACAGTTTAGATAATTAATTCTCAAAGTGTACTCAGTGAGGATGAAGGTGCTTACGATGTGTAAGAATATGGAATTAAATAAGTAATGTTTAGGAATGTAAAGAAATAGTGAATTTCAAGAAAATAATTTAAATGCTTTAGGACCCTTTTTATTAAATATTTGGGTGTGAAAGCTTTTTGTACACCCTTTTTTCATATAAACAATCAAAATAAATCAGTTAAGTGTAAAGGTCGGCTTAAGGTCCATATATTCAACAAAACTTAAAATTAAATTTTTAAAAACACAAGTATTGTATCATGTATGATATTGACGACTATCAACTACATTTCATATTTGTGTATGTCAATATTTTACATTCATGTAAAAAAAAAGTGGTTCAACCTAATATTCGAATTTAATATTTGGCTATTGCTATCGCTATAGAATTTTAGATTAAAAGCTGTGTTTCTTTGTAATTTAGATGCACGTAAATGAAATATTATTCCCAATTATTAGTTTATTGGAATTTTTTCATTTTTTTTATATTCATATTTCAACCCAAGTCAATAGGGTACCCACAAATGTGTAATTTCGTAAAAAAAATCCGTTACAATTAAAGGTTTGAAAAGCACTGGCTTGGATAACAAATAGATAGATACATTGTTTAGGTCCATTCATTAGATGGATATAAATAATTTTATCTTCCTTCTTATTGAATTATTATGTTTAACAGCCAATAAAAATAATATTAATACCTTACGTTTACCGCAAATAAACGGAAGCCTATTGCACAAAGGATACTGTGTTGATAATCTTGGTTCAAGCTTTGTTGAGGCTTCAATTAATTTTTTTTTTAGTTATATATTGTGAAATGTGATCTGCTATATTAAGGGAGCTGTTTTATGCTGATATAAATTTGTGTGTAGAAAGTAAACGTTATATATCATTAACCTGAGTAAAAAAAAATCAAATCTAGTTTGAACTGCCGAAAACCCTCTCTGAGCCTCTCCAAGGGATTAATTGTTTTATGACGTCAGTGGTAAAGTTATTATAGATAAATATGATAAAAAGACGTTCAATATATTATTTTAACATTCGTGTTAGTTACTTTAGGAACTCACCTCATGACCAATTAACCTTTAAATTATGAAAGTGAGATGTTTCTTCATTCTTCCCTTGAATTGAAATCATATAATAATATTTTTATATTATGTTGTATTTTTTTTAAATATATTAAAAGTCTAACTGGTCTTAATCCTAACACCTTTTGAGAAATATTTATTGAATATCTAAGATAGGTGTTGTCTGGTAGGTGAGACATGGTCTTGATAAACTATTATTTAAAACAAAGGTTTTACTTTCCTGTAGGAATAATGTGCTAGTGGATTATCCATAAACTACTTAAAGTTGTTGGAAGAGGAGTAGGGGGAAGCTCTAATTTCTACAAGATGGAAGGGTGGGTATATCACAGTGTTACGTAACACAGATAATATACTTTTTAATGTTGAAGCAATACCATTATTTTTCATGTTTTCACCATTAGTTAAAATAATTACAGTACTTACTATGCTCTGTAGTATTATATCTGAGTCCTTCTTTTAGTATCATAAAATGTCCCTTTTCAAATAATGACTTTTACTCTTCATGTGAAAAGTTACATAGAGCAGGTTGGTGAGGGGGCATACTAAATATATATATGGTGTCACATGGGTAGTGGATGCTCAAAAAAAATAGGTAGGAAAAAGCGCAACGTGGTTTATGCATGCAACCTATTATGTGTCGATGAATGATGGATCCTAACTTGTGAGGGAAGAGTTAAATTCAAGACCTTTTTAGATAAATATGTTGTCAACATAAAACTATATATACCGTCGACAGTTTCAACAGATGAGCCCTTCAGTGTTAACCTCAGCTGCCCATCATCACTTTGGTCATCCTAGGATAGTATTGCACAGTTTCTTTTAGTAATCAGTTTATAGTAGACCAGGCTAATAGCATTAATCGTACCTCTGACAGTATTTGTTGCTTACGGTAAGGACGCTATACTGATGGTGTTAGCACATTTTAGCCAGTCCAGCACAAGTACAACCCTTGCTCAGTCATACTTTGAGCACTCTTTCACTAGTCCTACAAACCAGTATATCTAATATAGAGGTTTCCTTGCCACCCAGTATACCACTGCTCCTGTTACTACCACTAGGAGGTAAGACTGTACACAGACATAACAGGGCAATCCCGTCCCCTTAATATTTCCCATTCTGACCCTTTTAACGTTAAATATAAACATTTGGTCACAATTGGCAATCTATAGCATGGGAGAAGACTAACTAAAAACTTATAATCACCTGTACCTTCTCCCCACAGGAGCCCGCGAACTACGAGTTCTCGTACGAGGTCCAAGACGCCGAGTCCGGCAACGATTTCGGACACAAGGAGAGCCGCCAGGGCGAAGATACCCGCGGGTCTTATCACGTCCTCCTATCAGACGGCCGCAGCCAGATTGTCGACTACGAGGCCAACCAGGACGGCTACAAGCCCATGATCCGCTACGAGGACTCCGGAGTCACCGGAGGAGCTAACGGACAGGGGTATTCTCGATCAGCTGAAGGACAAGGGTACCCTGGATCAGCTAGAGGTCAAGGATACTCTGGAAGTTCTGGACAAAGGGATTCGACCTCTGGAGGATACTCTAGAGGGGCTGGACAAGGCCCTTATTAAGTTTATCCATCAGTTGGAGAGTTCCAAGGAGAAACATTGCAAGGGAGTATCATCAGAACCTGTGATATTATTAGGATGTTCTTATAGTTGACTTCGACGCAAGATCTTCAGGATATATACAAGAATTGGTCAATTTTAAGTATTAATTGGTAATCACAATATTTTATTATATGGCATATGCTACGTCTAGTTAATAGAAAACAGATCAGTATTATTTTGACTAAAGGCAAACATTATATAAATAGAATTTTGTTAACACTCTATATAGTCATGCTACTATATTTCTACGTGATCATTGATGATTTATTTTACTTTGCAATGTTTTTATTAAAGAGTACCATCGAAAAACAAATATTGTTCCATGTGAAAATACAATTACTAAGAATTTTGTACAATGTTTGTTAAATGTTAAAACGCACTTGTAACATTTAATTTAATTATAATGTATATCTATTTATTTTGTATTATTTGCTAAATAATAAATTAATATTACGAACAAAATAATGTTTTAGCCTGATCTTATCTTATCCCATCTTAACAAAAATATGTTTTAATGTTATGAAACAAACATTATTTTAATTCGTGGACACTAAATCTTCCACAAAATCAATATAGTTTTTAATATGTTTACTTAATTAAATGATCAGATGACGCATATCCAGACACACCTTCAAATAACGTATATAGCTTAACTTTAATCCAAGATTTTAAAACAGTGAAAAAACCAATAAACAGTAGGCGGCTAGTCCGAACGGTTAGATGCGGTGCTGAAAACAACTTAGATTACATTAATGAGTTATAATATTCTTTATCAGGCGTGTCAAACTCGTGTTAAATTACTGAGGCGGTTGCATTAAAAGAATCAAATTATTCTCATTATTTCAAGTAAAAATAACTTAGACTAAGATTAAGCTTATCCTTTTATTACAAAAATAGAATTAATATATGTATCAATAAGACTTACTTTCCATTTTGTTACCAGACATTTTTGGAGTTTCTTTCAGGCATTCATTTAAAAAAAACCTTTGGGAATTTGATGAAATTCAATGTAGCCAAGTAAAACAATCCCAAACGACGTATTTCTACATCTTTGATTTTAAAAAAAGGAGAATTCGGCCGCATTTAATGCGGGTTCATCATAATGTTCGTGGACCATAAAAAATTATGTATCGAGTATCAAGTTTGACATATCTATTCTATATATAATTATTTGTAGAAGCATATGTGAAAAATAAAAACATAAAGAGTTTTGAGAATCAAAGAACATGTAAAACTCGGTGTATGGATTTTGTTGAAGCGAAGGTAGTGTGCAAGGATAAGGAAGTGTGGGGAAAGTTAGAGAGGATAGATTAAGTATGAAGTTGCTGTTTTTTGAGCTGTATGCAATGTTTCTTGCCTACTCTGTAAAGGAACGGCGTAATAGGTATGTATAGTATACAGGTTGTTCAGTAACCCATAGCCCAAACTGCACATATAGCTTGTTTGAACCTAAATTAATACGAAATCCTATTACACTTACATCCGGAAAAATATGCGAATACAATTAAATTGTGTTTAAAGTTTCAGCGTCTAGTACCAGAAGAGCAGAGCTGTTCAAGCATGCATGTAACACAGGTTTCATAGGAGTAAGGCGCACGGGACTGCACATGTAATAATGTCAAGCGCTTTCCATGAAGTAGGACCGTTAAAGATGACCCTCAGAACGTATTCTCATTTCTAAACGGATGGGTTTGGTGTTTAATATTATTATTATTATTATTTAGCACCGCATCTTACTACCCGTTCGGGTTATACACTTTAAGTAATAATTACGCTAATGGATTAGGATTTGGGAAGGTTGAATTAGAAGAAGTGGACCCGCAATTGCGTGTAGGGTAGTTCACCCGACCGAGATTCGAACCTCGATCTCCCCGTCCTCAGCAGTCGAGCTCAACATGACTAGTGCGTTAGCCAACTACGCCAGCGGGGCGGGTGTTTAATATTAATTGGGGTATGTTCTGTTACCGTGATCCGAAATGTTGAGGACTACTGGCACGCGTCCAACTCCTTGGACACAATTCAATGGTATTAATATAGTTTTCCGGATGTAAGTGTATAGGGGTTTTGTATTAATTTTGGTTCAAACAAACTATTTGTGCAGTTTAGGCTAGGAGTTTCTGAACACCCTGTATATGTAAATGTGTAATAAAACAGTTTAATGAAAAAAACCACAAAGTGTTATTTTTATCTATCATTCTATTTTAGTCTATTTATTAACAAACATTGATAGATATCTGGATTTTATCACTAACACGTAAGATGTTTATTAATCTAAATACATGTGTAAAATTTTTGTTTGAATTAAATACAGCATTTGTTTAGATATTAAGCGGCAAAAGATTCAAACAAATGTTTTCCTAAACCTATAAATACAAACGCTCTGTTTAATATTATTTTTGATTTGTTGAATAAAATAGCTAGAGTCTAAATTTTTTCGCCATTAAGTATTACTAAGCCATATTTTCTTTAATTTTGTTCTTTAAAAATATGTTTCTAGTTTCTAAGTGATGACAAAATACACTATACAAGAAATACTCAATATTACAGCAATACTATTATAAACAAGAAATATTAAGTTTAATCTTACTAAGGAATCATCAGGGTAGATGAGTGGATTAAATCCCTCACTCTGGCCTAGGATTCTCAGCATTTTTAAGTTTTGTTCTAGTTTTTTAAATTTTATTGAAGAATAGATTTTTTAAATATAAAATAAAGGTTTACTTAATTACTATAAAACAATACATGTGTCACACTTGTCTATTTTTCGCAATATCCGAAATTTCCAAATTGCCCCAAACAAGTGTGGGTCACTTCCATGATTCGTGAGTCACGGGTTAATATAGGTAAATAAACCAGAAAACATCTGGTCACAAACGAAATAAAAAAGGAATGATAATAATGAAATAAGACTTTTAATATAAAGAAAACTCTATAGAACCTGTATATTAAATTATGACCATACAAATGTAAATTTAATGAGATGATCGATAAAGCCTATTATTGTATCTTAAGGTTTTTTTATACTAAAGGCTAGAGTTACACCTTTTGTATTATATATATTAGAAGAAAATCTTTTTTGGTTTATAGACCAGAAGATAACAGGTCATGGAATCCAGTTTGAACCACTCTGGCTTAGATTATTACTATTTAAATTTAGCACCTAGTGACTTATTGAACCACATCTATTTGGAAACCATCTGAAAGCTCATGCTAAATTATCACATACGCTTTTTTTTTTAAGTTGGGTGGGCTACTATATTAAGCCTATATATGTATAAGTATTATTAAAATATAAGAAGGCAAGATATACAAATTTACCATATCATAAAATCCAAATGGCTGAGCGTATCGAGGCTCTGTTTTAAGCCGACCATTTGGAATTTTTCTGTATGTTTATTATTATTATTAGCACCGTGTCTTACTACCCGTTCGGGTTATACGCACTTACGCTCATGTGTAATGGTAGGGTGATTGTGAGATGAAATGGAGGACCTACAGTTTAACGTGGAATCCGAACCATGGTGGAGGCCTGGATTTCCCCACATTCACAAGATGTCTTGTCAGAGGGGAAGGAAGGGTTTGGTCATCAGTTCTGTATGTTGTATTTGATCCATGATAAATGATTTATTTGTGGATCAATTTTAAAGAAATTTGTCAGGAACATTTTTTGAACCTAGTCATAACAATGTGTGTACCTATATGTTTTTTTTAAATATTTCGAACGTCATAAGCCGTACTAACAACGGTTATTCTCTATGAATATAACGTATTGTTTATTTTATTTATTTGAGATAGTAAACGAGTACTTTCTGAACCGACTGATTATATCAGTACAAGAAAATTTCTATGAGTGAAAATGAAAACGGCTTCCAATATTACTGTGTCCCAGGGATCTTTTACATACCACAATTGACTTGGGACTGGTGGCTTTAATTCCCCTTCGAAGGAAGTTGTGTTCTTTCAAGCTACTAATTTGTATAGTTGTTTCTGCCACATCCTGTAGTTTGTCTCACCGATGATTGGGAGGTCAAGGCTCCAATCCCTTTTGTATGCATTGAGGGTGAAGTTTTCTAACAGGAAAGTTTGGGTACATTTTTAAAAAAGTCATATCTTCCTCATTCCTCCCTTATTAACGTGATAAGTGAGGATAACCTAGACTGTTTAAATAGATACTACATTCACTTCCATATATTCATACTTTAACTCATAAGATTTTAAATTGTAATTTTTGACAGCTACGCAAAATGAAAATAAATATTATTGCAATATTTACAATAAGATATATTTCTCAATTTTCTAACCCTAGCTTCCTACCACGATTCCAAAAAGCTAATGTTTTCCATGAGTGGTGTGTCATGAGGTACTGAAAGGGTAAGAAAATCTAGATGAAACTGTACCTTTGAATTGTTCTCATTACTCATTAGAACATTCATTAGGCCGGGTATCAACAAAAATTCACTACCAAGTTAGGTATGTAGAACAGAGATTATGACTCAATTAGGTTGCTGTATGGTCTAAGGCGTCTTTCTCGCAATAGATTAAAACGCAGATGAAAAGGAGATCGGGTTTCGGATACCAGACAAGTCTAATGACAGTGGTTTTCTACAAATAGTTTTTTGGTACTGCGTCTTACTAGTTAAGTTAAATTTAAGTTAAGTTAAACGCTTATATACTGAATACCCTAATGGTTTTAGGTATGGAAAATGTTAAATTTTTATATAAAGTGTACCCGCATTTGCTTGTAAGTAAGGTGGAAAACCATTTTGGAAAACCACCCTCCGCACATCAAACTATGATTCAAATCTTGATCACCCCGTTATTGGAATCCTAGTCTACTGCGAGAGTAGCGTATGATACCATGCGGCCATTGAAGCCTGCTCGCGAATGTAGGTACACTTAGTCTGAGTTATGCTCTACTCATCCCTAATCCATAAAATTGGTCCATACATGTGTAGCCCACTCAAACAGTAGAACAAGGCACTAAAAACAGTATTATTGGTCAAATGGGAGCCCACAATGCTAGAACATATCACAGATATAATTTTTACAGACTCTGTCTACTCTTGAAACTCTCTACGCTACGTCACTGGTGTTCATGTTATTATTTAGTACGTAATTATTACCTAATCACAATCTTAAGCACTTATGTTTGTTAATTACGTCATTACCTAGAAAACTTAAAATATTAACAAGAATATTTAGCATCATAGTCACTGACTGTCAGAGACTAATCTCTCGATTTACATTCAACATGATTTTAGTGTCGTGACCATAAGATTATCTTCAAAAGTTAACTCAACATTTGTTCGAAGCAGTATTATATAATTCATTAGAACAATTAGTATATGGACAATTTTATTTTAGTGCTCCCTTACCTGTAGTCGAATGTTCTAGGACTTTGATCACACAAACAATAATTGGATTGCCAACGACAGTGGGGTTGAGTTTCAAATTTAATCCAGGTACATTGGCGGATTTGTTTCTCACTTTAGTTTCCACATCCTCTATTCACACTAATATTGGTGAGTTTCCTCTAAAAGTAGCCAAATAAACCTTGTACTATAATAGTTAAAGCCACTATTATCCTTTGTCTTAACACGGAACTATACAAACCCATAAACATATGTTTTTAAATTTGGATTTAACTGATATTATATTATGTTTTCTTCTCTATAACAATTTTCAGACCAAAATATGAAAATTATTCTTGAAAATGTTAAATATGTGTAATATTTGTCCATTGATAATATACACTAAACTAAATCAACTACTTAGTTAGGTATCTTATTTAAATATATATATTATTTTCGTGCGTTTATACATTAATCTACGATATTATTCAGAAATAATATACTTTGGACTATACAGGGAGTGAAATTGTGCAAATATTCTAAAAAAGAAAAAAGTTCAATTAAATAACTTAGTAAATTAACCCATGCTGTAGGCACGTGGTCTGAATATACAACTAATTTATTCTGATTTGCCGGTGATGGGGGAAATTGATGATCGAATCCCAGAATAGTGAAGTAAACTGTAGTAGTTTAATATTTCCGCTAAAGATGAAAATATTTTATAGTTTTTTTTGGCAGAAATTTATAATTTCAAACACATTAAAAATTTGAAACCAAAAGCAAAATATTTTATGATTAATACTAACGATCACCACATATGAGGTATGGTTGAATCAAATTAATATAAATTGTGTCATTTTGTTCATAAAAGTATTTTATTATACATTAAATACAAATAAATATATATACAACATTATTAATAGACTATCTAGTTCTACAGTGCTTATTTACATATATATCCAAAAAGTGTACGTATCCACAATCACATGGCACAGAATCCTGATCCGTTGGGACTCTCAATTTGAACCATTCCAAAGTAAGATAGCTCAGGAATGAACCAGAATAACGGCTACCATCTCACCTCAATTCTTAATGTTTAACTTATAGACCAATATACTGATGTGTAAATTATAATGTATATACTATTAATTTATGATATAGGAATTCAAAATAATTTGAAATTCGAGAAAGAGCTGTTCATATTTTTAAAGCTCTTCGTATAATTCCCTTGCAGGACGAATTCCTTTGTATGTTTACTGACCCTGAATTTATTCCACTTTTAGAAATGCTTTTAATCGGAGTCCTTTTACGATATTTCGACTTAATAAGGTCCCTGACCAGAGCCCCCGGGGTATCCTCCAGAAATCGAATCCCTTTGTCCTGAACTTCCAGGGTATCCTTGACCTCCAGTGGCTCCAGGGTATCCTTGACCTCCAGTGGCCCCAGGGTATGCTCCGGAGATCGAATCCCTCTGTCCTGAACTTCCAGGGTATCCTTGACCTCCAGTGGCTCCAGGGTATCCTCCAAAGATAGAATCCCTTTGTCCTGAACTTCCAGGGTATCCTTGACCTCCAGCGGCTCCAGGGTATCCTTGTCCGTTAGCTCCTCCGGTGACTCCAGAGTACTCGTAGCGGATCATGGGCTTGTAGCCGTCCTGGTTGGCCTCGTAGTCGACGATCTGGTTGCGGCCGTCGGGGAGGAGGACGTGGTAAGACCCGCGGGTATCGTCACCCTGGCGGCTCTCCTTGTGGCCGAAATCGTTGCCAGATTCGGCGTCTTGGACCTCGTACGAGAACTCGTAGTTGGCTGGCTCCTGTGGGGAGTAAACACAGTTTATAATATTATTATCTACCCAATGGTATCCGTCTTAGCGGAGTGCTGAGACGCGTTGAGGTCATCCGGAAATTACAAAGCATTAGAGGATTTTTTCTTTCTTAAATGCTCGAAATGATAGGGTAGTATATAAATACAGCCCCATAGATTTAAAAACCCTTACATTTAAAATGTTTAATTTGTAAATAAATCATGTGAAATTGGAAATAAAAAGCCTTTCTACGACATTTAGAGAAAAACTTCGTAATGTTACGATTCAAAAATGTTAGCAAGATAGATATAGATTTTGTTCAAACAATCAAATCATATGTTTAAACAGAATTTCAAAGAAAATTGTAAAAAAAATAATCTAGGAAAATTTGTATGTCTTTGAAGATTCATATATGACATTACTCATAAGTGATTCTGTGTTGAGAAGATATTTCACTTTAAGTAGGAGATGCCCTTAAGAGGTTCAATAAATTATGAAAGTTTGTCGGATGTAAAATATTAATTATTTTGTATGGTCTTTCACTCAGGTAGCCAAATAGCTTTGTTATTGAGTGCCTGAAATATCCTAGCTATAGCAAAAATGCTTTATTATGAATATTATTTCATTAAGCAAGAAGTGAAACTGCTATCTGAATAACTGGTGTAGATGGTTCACCTTTCCTTGAAAAGGTATTCTAGATTTGTTTTTTAATGATTGAGCTCACAGATCTGTTTTGACAATCTGCCGTTTAAAGTCTTGGTTTTTTCAATAAATAATAAATACATTATGTTATTATTGCCAAGAAAATATATATTCTGAAATTATTTGTATTAAACAGAGAAAATTATGTAAACTTCTAGGCATTATTAATTTTTTTAAATTACTATTGATTTGAACACATCTAGCTTGACTAAAAATAACAAATTTAAAATACTTGTACTAATAATATTAATTATAATTTAAGTTTTCTTATCCGTCCTAAATTAAGATTATAGATCAAAATCTAAATTCAAAATGGGTAGTATTTAAATAAATGGTAAGATCTTTGATTTAATTATGTTTACTTGAACTATAACTTACAGACATGTCATCTTCAGCATTGGATGATCCACGAGACGCAGCATAGCCTTCACTGCTGTCGGACATAGCACCACCAAATCGGGAACCACCAGCAGCAGAAGGAGCACCATACTGGGAAGAAGGAGCGTTTGCACCACCAAAACGGGCACCACCAGCAACAGAAGGAGCACCATACTGGGAAGAAGGAGCGTTAGCACCACCAAATCGGGAACCACCAGCAGCAGAAGGAGCACCATACTGGGAAGAAGGAGCGTTTGCACCACCAAATCGGGAACCACCAGCAGCAGAAGGAGCACCATACTGGGAAGAAGGAGCGTTTTCACCACCAAATCGGTCACCACCAGCAGCGGAAGGTGCACCATACTGGGAAGAAGGAGCGTTTGCACCACCAAATCTGGCACCACCAGCAGCAGAAGGAGCACCATACTGGGAAGAAGGAGAGTTAGCACCACCAAAACGGGCACCACCAGCTGTGGAAGGAGCACCATACTGGGAAGAAGGAGCGTTAGCACCACCAAAACGGGCACCACCAGCTGTGGAAGGAGCACCATACTGAGAAGAAGGTGCAATAGAACCATCAAATTGGGCACCACCAGTAGCAGAAGGAGCACCATACTGGGAAGAAGGAGCGTTAGCACCACCAAATCGGGCACCACCAGCAGCAGAAGGAGCACCATACTGGGAAGAAGGACCGTTAGCACCACCGAAACGGGCACTGCCAGCAGTGGAAGGTGCACCATACTGGGAAGAAGGAGTGTTAGTACCACCGAAACGGGCACCACCGGCAGCGGAAGGAGCACCATACTGGGAAGAGGGTGCGCTAGAATCACCAAATCGGGCACCACCATTGTTGGAAGGAGCACCATACTGAGCAGAAGGAGCGTTAGAAGCACCAGATCGGGCACCACCGTTGTTGGAAGGAACACCATACTGAGATGAAGGAGCGTTAGAAGCACCAAATCGGCTACCACCATTATCGGAAGGAGCACCATACTGTGAAGAGGGTGCATTATCTCCACCGAAACGGGAACCACCAACAGCGGATGGAGCACCATACTGGGAAGAAGGAGCGGTAGCACCACCAAATCGGCCACCACCAGCAGCAGAAGGAGCACCATACTGGGAAGAGGGTGCGCTAGAATCACCAAATCGAGAACCACCATTGATGGAAGGAGCACCATACTGGGAAGAAGGTGAACTAGCACCATCAAAACGGACACCAGCATCAGGAGCACCATACTGAGTAGAAAGGGCAGTCGAACCCCTACCGGAAGACCCCCCAAACCTGGAATTGCCCGGAGGAAGATATTCCCGATCCACTGGAGGCTCGGCCATCACCCCAGTCATCGCCAAGATGACTGCTAGCAGGAATATCTAGAACAAACGAAACAAGAACATTGTAAACTTAGTGATATCAGGTTTAATATGTTTAGTAAACTAAGAACAAACTGAATTAATTCTTTAAATATAATATTTTTAAATGTTTAAAATATTGACACAGGTTTAAATATAGTTGGAAAAACCTCTTGAGCATAAGAATCCAACCAGGACTTCTAGTATTCGAGTTAATTATGGTTGACTTATTTTAAAATATTAAATTATAAATTAATATTAATTTATGACAAGATCCGTCTTCTAAATTTAAATGCTTTATGACATATGTACTATGGTATATATAATATTTAAACTAAGCAACTTTATTTTTAATTTTTAATCTATTTTTAAAAGACTGGTTGATATTAATTATATTATACCCGTTTAGCTGCTCATGTAAAGATAATTATTAATCTAACTATATTTTTTAATGGGTTTTTTTTCAATCTCATCCTGTTTATGAATTTAAAATAAGACTATTTAAACTAATCTAATTTCTTCAAATCAATTTGTTGAGGAAATACTTATTTTTAAATCATCAATTTTCTATCCCGAAAATTAATTAATTAATGTTTACTTCTTGTTTTGAGAAGGAGAAATTATCCAAAATATGATTTATTTATTATAAAATACACTTGTGGGTACTGCTTTTTTTTATATCATAAGGGGGTGCTAGTATTACGCAAGCACCCTAGGGGGTAACCGATTTTGATCTTTGCTTTATTTTTACTGACAATGGGTTAGGGTGTATCGGAAAGAGAGACAAGAATGGCGCAGTGATCCAATCAACCCAAAGGGATACAAAATAATTAAAAGTGTCGGTACGCATATTCAAGGACCTTGGTAAACAGTTTAAAAGTGGCTTAGAGTGTTTTATAATTTTAGTAGTTTATCTATTTACTATTAATAATTTTTATGATATATATTAAATTTTTTATATTATTTTATAACTTTTTCTAATTTTAGTTGTTTAGGCCTACAATAAATTTAAGTTCATCTTACAACGTTGTTAATAATTGTGAATACTTTGTACTATTTATTTAAACCTTTACATGAATAGTTATCAGACATTTATAAATTGCATAAACCATAATGATTTTTACTGTGAAAAAAGTTGACAAATATAACGTAAGCAAAACAAAGAGGGAGAGAAAGGATCTCGTATTTACTTGGTTTTGCTTACAAAGGAGGTAAAGGGGTCTAAAATAGCCAAAAAGATGCTTAAGTAATAATAATATACGCATGACAGTAATTTCAAGGTATACTATTATTACTAAAAAATATTTTTAAAATATTTATTTATCTTTCTTAATTTAAATTTTTAAATGGATATTTTCAATCAATAAAATGTTGAAACATGGTAATTATTGTCAAATCGTTATTCTATGAAAATTTAATCACCTTACACATTGATGTGGTTTTGAGGAATTAAAAATATTTTAGCTTTCGTAATTAATCAAATTACTTTGATGGCTTTTCTGAAAACCATAATAATATACATTTCTCAGGACCTTTCAAAAGAAACCAAATACTTTTCTTCTCATTTCCTAATGAATAAAATTATAGGCCATTCCAGTGGCCAAATAATCTAAGACGTCAATCTTATTTTAAACTGTCCTGTTGAAAACAGAATATCGGGTTTGAATAATAATCGGGTCTACTGAGAGTGGTTTTTCCTAAATGTTTTCCCACTCTCCTTCCATGCAAATTCGGGTAGATTACTTCTAAAATGCTTCCTTTCTTATCCCTACCCCAATAGAATAATCGTTAATCCCCATAAAATATGCCTATAGATTGAACAGATATAAAAACTTAATGATAAAAATTAAAAATAAATAAAATGACAGTATACCATAGTATTTTTAATACTGATAAAATAATAATTTCAAAAAAATATTCATAAAGATAAATTATGTAATCCACTTTGTGTAATTCCATTTATTATATGTTTTTTCGCTAAGATTAAACTTTACTCAAAATGTGAATCGAAAATCCAGTATTAAAATTTATAGTTTTACGATCCTAAAAGTATCTAAAATTGTTACTATCGAGTAAGCCCTATCCATCCATGATCACATGGAACAAGTGTTAGGCTCAAATTTTCCAGTATTATGGTGATGAGGATATCGGGGTTCAAATCCCAGTTGATGAGTAGTGAAAATTAAATAAATCCCAAGTGAATTTTAACTGTTCCTCCATACAAAAACTGGTAGAATTACTTTAAAATTTTACCGGCCTCAAACCTAGTCCACTAAAGTAATTAAAACAGCACGGATGGAATTTGGGGAAAAAAACACAATAAAAAACTAGAAATAGGAATCTCGAATCCTTTAATCCCTCAAATCCTACGAGATTCAAGCTTAGTAATAATCTAAAAAAAATAACTGGAATACAATTACGATAGCCTTGATTTGAAATCATAATTTTAAGCAATTGGCAACACTAATTATATGGGTTTGTGTAGTTAGGAAAATAACAAAATCACATAAAAAAAATACTAAGTTGGATTGATATATATATATGGTATCAAGCCATCAACAATATTTTAAAAATTCACTTTTAATTATTTTGATAATATAAAATTTTTTTAAAAGATTAAAATATGAATTCGAGATTCTAAAGAAAATTTAAAATTTGTATTCAAGGACCCATTTCTATATAAAAAAACATCTATACTTTTGAGTCAATGCACATATTGTTGTGGGAATATTCAATATTGATCGCTTGTCAAATTGTATGTTAGATTATTTTCTTCCCCCTTTTCACCCCCTTACCCACTTCACAGAATAAAAAATCTTCCCTTTAAGAAAAACCAAATTAATCTTTATGTAAATAATATCCAAAGTAGTACAGTGAATGGAAGTTTTTTATTGTGGGGCCATAAGCTATGCTTACCTTTGCCATGTTGATATATTCTAGAATGTTCCACTGTATTAAAGGAGAAGTTGTGAACTGTACTTCTAACTGAAGATGATCCACGTATTTATATCTTTCTAGCTCATGACCACGTGTCTCTCCAGATAATGAAACTAGTAACAATAATAATGTATGAAGATGAGAGGATGACCAAAAAAATGAAGGTGGTAGGGGACGATTATGTGGGGGGGATTTCTATAACAGAGTGAATTAGAACGTAATAGATGTGATGTACTCGAGGGTAATAATATTACTTCACTCTGGCCCTCTCTATTTTTCTCTCTCTTTCTCTCTCTATCTTTAGGAACTTTATAAGCCTGTTTGCTTGGTTAACAGGAGTTCTAGTACACTAGTCAAAACAAGAATTGATTTAGAATTAATTTAATAACTACATTAACCAACTAGTAATTAAAAACTTTATTGCACAAAATGGTGTTGTAGAATATTTATCTAATAAGTCTAAAAAAAATTTACCAAGCAATAATCAAATGTAATTAATTATTTACAAAACTGAATCAATTAAATCTATAGTTATTAATTAATGATCAATTAAGGGACAGGAATGAATTACAAATAATTCTAAGTGTTAGGATTAAATCTAAATTAAAATAAATAATTAAATTTATATATAAATCTTTAATAACCCTAGTTAAAGTAATTTTTAAAACAATTAATAATAATAATAATAATATAGATCTATGCATTTGCCATATTTTAAAATATTTTACATATATTGTGCTTATGTGTGATTTGTGCATATATTTATTAATATTTACATATGCTTCGAAAACAACTTTCTAATATTTATATGATTATACATATTTCTTTATTGTGTTAAGTATTAATTACTTTTATAATCATCTTCTAAACATCTTTACTTGATGATTTAGACATGAATAACCTTAATAAAACTTATAAACATTATAAAATCCGCCCACTTCGTAACAAAGAAAATTTTATTTCACGTCTTACTACCTGTTGGTGCTGTTAGATATTTACTTAAATTGGGTGTGTTTGAGGTTGGTAAAGCTGAGAGGGATTGTACCTACTCTTGATAAGAGATAAATTGGAATACATTTTAAGGAAATCCACCACATTAGACTAAACTGTGGTTTGAACTCTAGCCCATACGTCACCGAAAAGCCAAACAAGGTTTTACTGATATATTGGCGATCATGCCCACTGATACGTCTCAGTTTAGATTAAATTTGTGAAATTACCTAAATATTATTTGAAAATAGCGTGCCCACTTAAACGTAAAAAAAAAGCACGTAGACTGATAATTATTTTTACATAATTATTTAAGTTTACACAATGAATAAAGGGACGTTTGAGGGATTCTGCTCACCATAAAAATAAATATTGATTCCTAATACACCCGTTTTTTCATCCATTGATTCTTTAGTTTTGATCATCGCGGTATCTGATCAAATTGCTTTTAACATGTATTAGGGTTGCAAGCAGTGCCTTACTCTTACTTAAAACTAGGGTCAACTAAGTTTACGAGGGTGCCAACCGTTCATTTTGAACCTAGCTCCCTCAAAAGAGAAAACGTGCATACGCCCCTGAATAAATAAATTTTACATATTTGTATTAGAATATGAAATTAGTGAAAATTGGTGATTTTTGATTCAAACTATAGTACTAATTTAAATTCATATACCTGTCTAAGGCACCAGTTTTATTGATATTTTACACTAAAATGTAATATACAAATATAACTACACATTTAATTAAAAATATACAATTTCCGATGCTCAGGTCTAAATATAATTTTTTTTGTATATCTTTAAAAAAAAGATTAATTGCAAAATTTGTATCCTAATTAAATTTTAAAATAATTAGGATACTTGTAGGTGTACCAAGTATTTTTCTATGGCAATTCTAATCAAGCTTTATTTTATTATATATTTAATGGAAAACTTGTATATACTTTTATATCACCGCGTCTTACAACCTGTTCAGGCAATGCGCATTTACAGATACTAGCTAGTCGATTGATAAAATTTAGCTTTGTATTAATAGTCGTCCGACTGAAGTGTGTGCTAGTTTTATTGATTCTGATATGTTATACCGGGGTTTGACTCACCACACACACCCTCAACTATTTAAGTCCAACACTTCGTTGCTTTCCATTTTAGTACCAAAAGAATGTGAGTGCAATCCATGAAAATTTAATATATTAACACCTACACCAATGGTCACTTAAAAGGCTTCTCTATCGTCTGGTCTAGTTGGCAGTGGCAAGAAGGTCAGGGTTTGATTACCTATAACTAAGCTTTATCAAGATGTTGATTCTTTATTGGTTTTCCGCTCTCCCCTGAGGAAAATGTATGTACGTTAAGCCTAAATTATAAAATTTTAAAAAACTATTATAAAAAATATAGTAATTAAAGCGTTGATATATATAAGATCAAATAAAACTTGAAAAGAAATCTTAAATTTATTGGATCTTAAAAAAAACGAGAAATTTTAAAAATAGTCAGAAAACAGTGTGATGTGACAAATGTGATATTATAAATTAAATATGGTTGCTGGATTTTTGTAAAATATTTAGGAATTAAAATTGTTCTTCTACAGTTAAATAACAAAGAAAAAGCTTTTAAAATAAGAATAAGTATAGTAAATCATTAAAGTTTATGTGATAACATTTAAACTAAAAGTTAAGTTTCATGCATAATGGATATTAAATCATAATGTATTTTGTCATGTTACAGTAAAAATGAAAAACAAAATAAGATAATGTTTGAAAAATTATTGTCAAGGAGAAATGATTATATAATTTATTTATTTGATTCATTGATTTATTTTTTATATATTCTTCTTTCGGCAACACCAAGAGCTAGTAACTACTTCCTCTTAGGGTTAGGTATTAGGAAGGTAGCTTAGGAGAAATTCACTCACGTTTGCGCGGAAAGAGGATGGGTAAAGAATAATTTTAGATTGAGGGTAGAATAACACTAGCACACCCAGCCAGGATTTTACCTTTGACCCTCCGAGGTGTTTCTATTATTATTACTGTCCCCAGCGTCTTACTACCCGTTTGAGTTATACGCACTTATGCTAATGTGTAATTGGTAGGGTGATTGTGAGATGAAATGGAGGACCTACAGCTTAACGTGGGATCCGAACCACGGTGGAGGCCTGGCATTCCTCACATTCCCAAGTTGTGATTAATACACGTCTTGTCATAGGTGAAGGAAGGGTTTGGCAATCAGATAAATTAGTACCTGGATCGAGGATTGAGCCCCAGACCCTCAGCACATAGGTCTGACACCTTACCCCTAGACCACCAGGTCACCTCCAATGTGTTTCCCTCGTCAAAATAAATCCGGTCTATTGGACCAATGGGTAAAGGAACGCTCTTGTTGAGTCATGTTTCCTCAAGGGATTACATGAAAATATGCGGTAATTTTTTTTAATACCATTATTACTGAAACAAACACTATGCTGGTTTTAGTTGATAATAATTCTGTGTTTCTACTGTACATTTTTAACTACGAGATTTTTTCTATCACCGTGTCTTACTAACTGTCCAGGTTATACGCATACATGATAATTACTCTAATAGGGTAAGGATGAGGAGGGAAGAATTTTAGAGGTAGTCTACCCGCATTTACGTGGAGGTAGAGTGGGAAACCTCTGGAGAAAAACCACCCTCAGTAGAAACCAACTGAAATTTAAACCCTAACATCCCCGTCATCAGCAGGTTAATGTAACCAAAGATTGAAGCTTACACTGAAGCTGGTGTTTTCCTTCACCCATATCACGTGAACCTAAGGGGGTATCTTACCAAAGAATCAACGAAATTTGGAGGATACATCAAAGGGCGTCACTGTGATATATTTGATTTTAACAAGAAATAGGGTGACCTGGCGGTCTAGGGCTAAGGTGTCAGACTTCTGCGTTGGGAGTCCGGGGTTCAATCCTAGGTCGTGGCACATATGTATCTGATTGCCAAACCCTTCCTTTACCTTTGACAAGACGTGTATTAATCACAACTTGTGATTGTGGGGAATTCCAAGCCTTCACCTTGGTTCGGATTCCACGTTAAACTGTAGGTCCTTCATGTCATCTCACAATCACCCTACCATTACACATTAGCGTAAGTGTGTATAACCTGAACGGGTAGTGAGACGTGGTGCTAATAATAGTAATAATAAATATTTTTTAAAGTAATCATGTTCTTTTCTTTAAAAAAATTAATTTCTTACGAAGACAGTAAAGTTTCCCTTTTTAATGTGGATTTGATCTACCGGTGCTTATCTTTGTACGAGTGAATGTTTTACTGTATACATACATCGTTCGTCACTGAGTGTCACTCAAAGACGACGTTCCCCTCTTGTAACTACTCTCCTGATAAAAACTTTTTGCAATACTCGTTCAGCAGTAAGATTACGATGGGCAGGGAAGGTCTGCCCTTGCTCAAGCCACCCATAAAAAAAATTGCCTGAAGGTCTCCCCACAATCTTCCGTCACTCTCTTGTGCAAGGGGGAGAGGGGAGAGTTAGGGAAGGGTTCCAGGTGAAGCGTACCGATGTGAATAGGCGGATAGGCTCTTTTTTTCGCAACACGATGATACATTTTTATAACTAATCACAGTGCCCTCATCTCGTTCCGACGACTAGAGTGAAACCTGTGCAGTATTGGAACCTGATAGAACGATCGCTGGTCCCGAGCGTTCTTTGGTAATAATTGTAATTACCATAATATTACCATAAGCTCGTCCTTGGTCAGCTGCGCATTATTTTAAAGATAGCGTACATTGTTTAATCGACATGAGAGATTCCACGGGTAAGAGGGAAGAGATGTTGCATCCACACCAAATCCACAATAAGTTGTAATTAGTATGATATATATATATATATATATATATTAATTTTCTCACAGAGCACAAAATATATAAAGAGCTAAAAAAGTAATTTCATAATCCTTGTTCGACAAAGGTGTAGGCCACAGTAAATCCTTTTTCCCATTTCTAATGGGTTTTTCTTTAATTTATATTCATTTTGGTGGGAATCAAAACTAGGACCTTTGGCTTTGCCTGCCAACGTTATATGACTTAGTCATCCTTGGTTGTATCTTATCCAGGACCATCTTTCGCTAGTCGTTGGTGAATTGAGTCAAAGTGTGGTAAAGGGTTCGATTCCCGTGTCCACGTTATCATTTTTCACTTAATTGGGTTTCGATTCATCCATTAGGACTGATCCTATGGGTATCAATCACTTATTAATCTGCAACACAATTAATTAATACATCAAATTTTCCACAAAAGCCACAACCTTCTCTAGCTCCAAGATATTTATCATTTGGTTAGCAAGGACTTACCTCTATGCACATGATAAATATCTTCGTGAGCACAAACCTGGATTCGAATCACGTTTCATAAGGATTGTGCCAAACCAGAATAATAGGAACGGATAGATTACTCTTTCAAAAATTCAATTTAATACAGCACACTTCCACCACAAAATGTTAACTTGGATGAACATCAGGAAAATTGTAGGCATAGTCCAAATATGTGAGATTGTGTGAACACCCATCAATTGTAGTCATAGTTTAAGTCTGCGAATGTGTGTGAACAACCATCAACTGTAGGTATAGTCCAAGTCTGTGAAAGTATGTGAACACCCATAAATTGTAGGTATAGTCTAAGTCTGTGAGTGTGTGAACACCCATCAATTGTAGGTATAGTCTATGCCTGTGAGTGTGTGAACACCCGTCAATTGTAGGTATAGTCTAAGTCTGTGAGTGTGTGTGAACACTCATCAATTGTAGGTATAGTTTAAGTCTGTGAGTGTGTGTGAACACCCATCATTTGTAGTTATAGTCTAAGTCTGTGAGTATGTGTGAACACCCATCAATTGTAGGTATAATCTAAGTCTGTGAGTGTGTGAACACCCATCAATTGTAGGTATAATCTAAGTCTGTGAGTGTGTGAACACCCATCAATTGTAGGTATAATCTAAGTCTGTGAGTGTGTGAACACCCATCAATTGTAGGTATAATCTAAGTCTGTGAGTGTGTGAACACCCATCAATTGTAGGTATAGTTTAAGTCTGTGAGTGTGTGAACACCCATTAATTGTAGGTATAGTCTAAGTCTGTGAGTGTGTAAACACCCATCAATTGTAGGTATAGTCTAAGTCTGTGAGTGTGTGTGAACACCCATCAACTGTAGTTATAGTCCAAGTCTGTGAGTATGTGTGAACACCCATCAATTGTAGGTATAGTCCAAGTCTGTGAGTATGTGTGAACACCCATAAATTGTAGGTATAGTCTAAGTCTGTGAATATGTGAATACCCATATTATCATGAATATTATTCATCCAAATAAATAATGTGACATAATCATACACATTTTCTCATTTTTTTAAAGTATTTTTAGTGCTTCCTCTTTCTACCCGTTCGGGATATACGCTTATGCACTAATTAAGCTAATGATTTTAGGGAGTAGGAAGGTTATATTTAGAGGAAGTGTACCCACATTTTCATGCGGGAGAGTGGAAAACTATATTTGGTAAAAAAGCACCCTCAGTACACCCTACCGAGATTCGATCCTCTATTGGTCTCCCCTATCATCGGCAGTCTAGTTAACTGTGACAATAGTGCCTTAGATGCGAAGGGGTGTTTTTTATGCATTGTATTATTGCTTGGAACAATGTTTACAAAATTACGTTTTCAGTAAACTACTTACCCTTGAATAAATTTTTCTCGGAAAAATAAACATACAATCTTGTTAATCACATTAAACATTTTTGAGGTTAATAAAAAAAAAATTGTCCAAACAAATTTTTTTTAATCTTAATTTTTAAAAATCAGCTATTTTTAACCTAGCATCAAATAATATATATTTGTAAAAATAAAAATGTATCCTTATTTATAACGAAATAAAATGCTAGATGAACATTGAACTAAATCTTAATGTCCAGTTTTGAACAATTTCAAATATCCTAAAATTTATTTTACTTTATTATTTATCATGTAAAATAGGCACCAAATACTAATGTTTAACCAAATCCTTAGAGCTAATCTAGAAGGGCTAGAGTCAACGCCAAACAAATATCCTGGGCTATAGCTATATAATATCTAGATGTAAAATTTTAACAAAATTCATCAAACCCTTTAGTTATTTAGGCCCAGGGACTGACAAACAGACATGGGGTCATACAGAATAGTAAAATACCTTTTTTGGGTTCGAGGACACATAAACCGTAAAGAGCTAAAATATATAGGTAAACATTTTTCATGATAGTCATATTTTATTTCTATTTGAGCAAGTAAGAAGAATCAGTTTCACAGCGAGACATACCTAACACTGGACAATTTTTGTTATCGAGACTGTACATAAAAGGGAGGAGTTCGGCTCATTTGCCTCATGCTGTCAAAGGTGTATACATTATATGTTATTATGTTATGAAACGCTACTCTCAAAACGGTTGTGATGTGTGCACGATGGTTCATCTTCATTCGTAGGCGACTAATGCTATTCCATGACCTAAGCCTTAAGGCAGCACTCTCGCAATAGAATGGACTGGCGCAAACAGGGAGATTGGGGTTCAAATACCAGTTGTGTGTGTACTGCCTTCTTCATCCCTAACACATTAGAGTAATTAATACATACGCATATAGCCTGAACAGATAGTAAAAAGCGGTAATAAACTAAAATAAAAATGACATTCTCGCCATGAGTGTAAATATTTTATTTGTTTAATTAATTGACGTATTTATACCCATGTTTGAACACACTAAGAGTGTCAGAGAGACTTCTACGTTATAAGCTGCATTTGGGTCATTAAGGGTATTATAAATCTCAGCTCACGCCCGATCAACCATAAAATTAAGATAAACGATTACTTTCGATTGAGATTATTATTATTAGCACCGCGTCTTACTACCCGTTCGGGTTATACGCACTTACGCTAATGTGAAATGGTACGGTGATTGTGAGATGAAATGAAGGACCTACAGTCTAACGTGGAATCCGAACCACGGTGGAGGCCTGGCATTCCTCACATTCACAAGATGTCTTGTCAGAGGTGAAGGAAGGGTTTGGTAATCAGATAAATCTATGCCAAGACCGAGGATTGAACCCCGGCCGCCAGCACAGAAGTCTGACACCTTAACCCTAGACCGCCAGGTCACCTTCGATTAAGAAAACGTATTGAAGTGCTCTTTTTTTGCGCTCTTTAGTTTTAAAAAAACTGATAGACAAGGACTATGCCCAGTTAAATAGTTATTTTAGTACATCTATTTAAATTTTTTGTATTGTTTTAAATACGGAATAACAGTTTCGCTGCTTTAAATTCCACTGTTTGCAAAATCAGAATACAGAAGACTGCACTAAGATGTCTCGTCTATCTCAATAAGTATTTCACACACTAAGCAATGTGTTACCCGTGGGCACAGACAAAAATACACCAGATACACAACCTCCATGTTAAATGGTTGCGCAATTTTTTTTTTTTAAGTTTGAGTACTTCAACGCAATGATTGTTGCGTGCAGTCCCAAGTAACCGGGTATTTTTTTAAACAGATAAGTTTAAAATTATTTTATTATATATAGGAAAAAAAAGGTTGTTTTAGTGTCAATCAACCGGCTTTCACAGAGCTGGGATCAGGCAGAAGCTTTATCCCAATTTCATAAGGCAACCCGCGAAACGAGCTTACTCAGACTGAATATTACCCTCTTTCTTCTCTCAATGAGTTTTTGAATTGATATGTAGTGAAGGGGTGGTTTAGGGAAGGGGGTGGTTGAATTTTATTGTCACCTAAGCTATTGTTTTCGGACCACCACTATCAGAAGCTTGTTCTCCAGTTTGTATTCTTTACAACGAACATGTTGAAAATGAGTTGTTTAAAAATATCTCACTAGGAAGTGCTGTTATCACTAAGACTACCGCAACACTAGCGATCCTCAGTGCCCAAGGTCTGAAACTTGCTGAAAAGGTGTGGCGAAACTCCCGTAAAGCTGTGTATCAATGGTTTTCTTTGTTTGTGCCCCAGGGTTAAGATGATATCTTAAGATTAGATTAAATAATTTGAGTTTATTCCTCTTTTACTTTTCAGGAGTTATATCAACACACAAGGTTAATAGAAGTACAACGATTTAATTAATTTTAATTAGTTAAACAATGTTACCTGGACCTTTCATTCCCATGTCTAGGTGTCGTTTTCCAATTAGTTTTAGTTAATTAGCTTAAAGACATGCATAAAGCAATGTTATCAACATAATAATGCTTGTAGGACTTTATAACTAGATCGCTGAACTTACAATGAGGAGATTTGTTGAGATAAAGGAGGCTAAGAACTCAAATTGTATTTAACGTATATTTGTTAAGTTAAGGAAGTGAGGTATGAACATTATTATGTTTTTATGTGTACTTTTATCAAGAGGGATATAAACGATTTAATAATAGTAGTAAAATAAATATTAGACGCAGCTCCATCCACTCAAGAAATTGCTAAGTCCAGTACATCATATTAAAAATTATGTTATATTATTATACGTACCGCAGTTCTACGATCTATCATAGTATTTAAATTTGAAATATATTCCATAAATTCTCTTTGGACTACAAGTAGATATTTTCCCTTGATGACAAAGTTAAACAGAGAATAAAATAATACTATATTCACTCGTATATTATATTCATATATATAAACCTTGGTTCACGAGGTTTAGGACAGCAGGCTCGCATTATAATTATGTGAAAACTAAAAAAGATACGTCCAAGGTATTCGATTGATCGTTTAGCGTTATAAATTCAAATAACTTGATACGAGCGATTAGATGAAAAACCGTTTGAGTTTCCACCCTATTGGAACAAATAGCCAGCTTTAAAAACTGTGCAATATATACATAAATTGTTCGGGTAATGTTCAAAGAATATCCCTTCCAAATATTATTAAAATTGATCCAAGCATTTGACAGTTTGCGCTTAGCAGAGATCTAGACAAACAAACAGATAGACGAAGGTATAGGTGGTCAAATTAAAGGCAGATTCTCAGAGCGCTTGGTCAATTAATGGTTGGGATGAAATAATTAATATTAGTGTTGGGAACTATAAGCGGTAACTTTGATGTGAAACGCCTACATAATTGAGAAAAGGGTGAAGTAAGCCATCATCCAGTTCTTGAACACAAACCTTTAAATTAGTGGCAACTTCAACACTGCAACATATTAGACCATTTGAACGCCATTTCATGTATGAACAGTATTTTATCAAGTAAGTTATTTGAAAATCTATGTAATATTTAAGCTATAATGTTAATTGTATAATTTAAATCATTCTCTTTTTTTTTAAGTTGCCCTTTAGCTTATATTTAGGTTGAAATTTATTTTTATTTCAGATTTTTTTTCATGTTATTTTAGTAAAAGTTTGGATTATAAAAATTTAACCACGCTAATTGTGTATTGATGAGGTAGGTATAATTTTAATGAAAATCACTCCCGCATTTGCAGAAAAAGTGTGGGAAACCATTTAGAAAAGAAAAAATGTCTCACTACACCCAGATTGGATTCAAACACCAACCTCTCATTCACCGGCAAACCAGACGTGACAAACTTGACTTTCAGTCCACTAAGTCACAAACTATGATCGTAACGTATATGTGTACTAGGTTTGAATATTTTCTCTGAGTTAGATAATTTATGATATTTTTCAGAGTAAATATTTTTTTGTGGGTTTCTTGTAGATTAGGCACTGGTTGGTAAATATTATAGAAAAATAAATTATTTCTGTTATCAAAGCGGACTAATAATCGAAAAAAGTATCAACAATAACAAAATATATGAAAGAAAGAAATAATCACGATTAAAATATCTCTTTTTTTCACATTTTATCTCTCACAATATATAAGTGTTTTTACCGTGATAAATGATTGACAACAGTAAGATAAGGATTGAAATTTAGGCGATCACCTACGTGGTTATTAAAAAATTGATTTATTTTATAAATATGAAGTTTAAGCCCAACAGGAAAAGTACGAAATCGTGTTAACAATATTTTTATTCTGTGGTTTAGAGATAGTTCCCATAGGATAGTTATTTATAAATCCAATATCTAAAATATCTAAGTTGTAGATATTTATTTATAAGGTTAGGTGTTGAATTTAAATCAATTTGATTAATATTAAGTTCATTTGCAAGTCATTGATTAGAAATATAAATCTGAATTTAGTTGTTTTTTATCTTTTGCTTACATTAATATGTGTTAAACTCCTCACAGATGATTACATGGTGTAAGGTGTAAGTCTGGCAATATACTATAGTGCTGGTAATGAAAAGGTAAAGTTTCATACGGTATCTTTGCTAGGGATTTTTCGCGTGTAGGCTATCACGTTGGTCCTCACATTCCTTCTTTCAGATAATGTAGGTGCATTTCCTCTCAATTAATACTCACTATTTGTCTTTTATAACAAGTCATTAATAACCATGATTCCAAACCTAGAAATAAAAAAAGTTCCTTTTGGGTATGACGGGTAAATAAAAAAAACAAATATTATGTAAAAGTGTGAGAAATTATATAAGCTCGCTATTCTATGTTATATGTATTGACTAATTACCGTTCTTTTACTTTGAATTGCACGTAAATTATATTTTTATAATCTCATGGTTATTAATTACACTCTAGTATACATGAATAAAATATCCACTCTGCTTTGATAGTCAGCTGCAATGGGAGTCATTTCACGTATATAGTTCATTGCCATTGCTAGAAACTCTTGTTCCAATTCACGATGTTACGAAAGATGCTCTCAAGAGAAAATTCTTTTTAAACATTATTTTTACCATCGTGATTGTTTTGGTTGCAACCTTCAACTTGGGGTCACGTATACGTCGGTTAGAGCTTAAGCATAGGACAAAAAAAAACATATTTTTCTCACACATTTTGTGTGTTTTCCAGTTTAGAAAGTGGTATGATTTAGTTAAGTGTTTCTAATTTTCTGTTAAAAATATAGAGTAGAGGTAGTAGGTAAATACCTTGACCGTTAGATTGAAGGTGTAGGATGATGATAAGGAATAAACATGCTGTAGGTTTAAAATGCGTTATATCACTAATATAATGCTTACAAAGTAAAATATAGTAAAATGAGGTGGCAAAAAACTAGAAAAGAAATATATCTTTTTTTGTTTATTATCGCTTAATAGATACTACTTGTTCGTTTCATACGAATATCCATAAGCTACAATGCTGTGTTATAAATTAGTAGGGCCTAATTTAAATTAAATGTACCTATATTTGTTTAGAAGGAGGGTGAGAAACAATTTAGATAAATCTCTCTCGACATATACGGCTGGGGTTTGAGCCCGGACCTCCTTGGCAGTGGATGATCAGACTGACTAAGCTTGTCATTTGGTCTGCGTGCTAATAGGTACATTTTATTTTAAATCATAGATCACGATTTATCAATGTCAATAAAAAAATAACCATCTCTATACAAATCGGCTTATTTAATAAAAAAAATATCATTTCACTATAGAATAGTCTATATAGTCTATTTCTTGGATGTGGAAGAGTTAAACACAAAATTTTACTTTCAGCCCATTGACTATTTATGTTTTAATGTAAGGAGAAATGATAAGAAAAACATTTTTATAGGATGTAGACTCATATCAGTATGGAGAGAGGATGAAAAAATTAAATAAATAAATCACACATTAAAAAAATCTCCAATGTAACCAGCTAAGATTAGAACCTCTAGCCCCTATGATACCTGTAATCTATTATAGTGCAAGAATAATGTCCTAGACCGTGCGACCACCTATTAAGCTTTGTAGAGGAGGATAGCGTGTTCATGAATCCCTAAGCTTGGTGCGAGAAGTCAAACCGGTTCTGTTTGATGAAGAGAATTAATATTAATAAGTGTTCAAAGGGGATAAAAGTCACACAAACCATTACATGAGTGTTAGAAATAAAATATAAGATAAGAGTATTAGAATACACATCTCATGTATGAGAGAGTGGAGCTAGAAATTATTAGAAATTTATGATTTTTGTAGATATTTTAAACTAGGAAAACTTACGTACTAAACATTCACGTAAAATCGGTATTTATAAAATGGATTAATAGAAGAATTTGTTACAACAGAACTGGATTTACCTTTCAATTATATCATTAATAAAAGTTAGTAAATACTAATGTTGATGTAATTAATTAATTAAGGTAAATAATATGGATGATATATTTATTATTAGCAGCGCGTATTACTACCTGTTCGAGTTGTATGCACTTACACTAATGTGTATATGGTGATTGTGAGATGAAATGGAGCACCTACAGTTTAACGTGGGATCCGAACCACGGTGGAGGTCTGGCTTTCCACAAATTCACTAGTTGTGACTAATACATATACACGTCTTGTCAGAGGTGAAGGAAGGGTTTGGTAATCAGATAAATCTGTGCCAGAGCCGAGGATTGAACACCGGACACCCAGCACAGAAGACTGACACCTTACCCCTAGAACACCAGGTAATCTAATGTTGATAAAATTTATGGGCTTGCTTTACCACGTAATTGAATATTATCCGTGTGATTAAGAAACCTAATAAGTCATAATTTTGAATTAAATGTCTTTGAATACTAATGAAATATAGGAAAAGTTCCAATTTAGTTAAAAAAATGTATATCTCAAGAAAAAAGACAATATTTTAGCGCAAATGTTGAATCATTACTGACTCTTGGCTGACTTCTTACGCTCTGTCCCACATTCTAACATGTCTCCCCTAAGGAAGAATGCAGTATACGAGCTGTGTGAAGTCAGGTCATAATAGCACATTGAACATCATTGCTAATTGATCGCAACTAGAAAGTAAAAAAGGAAAATTTATTAATTAAACAAGATCTCAACAATCATACGGCTATGCCGCTCAACAGACTTAATCGATCAATTTTAACTAAACACACGTGATTCTAGTTTAATGGCTTTGGTTATAAAAATGTTTTAACATATTATAAATATTTAAAATGATTATAGTGGCACACCTATATAATTATGCTACACATACTACATTATTTATTATTACTAGTACATTAATTATATTTATTACTATAACATGGATCAAAGAGACAAAAAAAAACACCCCATGTAAATGCTTATTTTGATTGAGTTCATAACGTTATATACTAAGAATATCTAACTGGAATCTATTTTCTGTTCGCTTAATATATTACAAGGTTAAGATATTTTACATGACTGCCATTAACCTTTTCCAACTAATATTATCCTTATTATAGTTCTACTAGCTTTTACCCGTCGCGGCTTCGCCCGCAATAATTTATAAATATTTTAATTTTTAACTAAGCTTTTTTAAAAATAAATAAATTAATAATGGGTAACTTAAATAATATATATTTCTTTTACTAAGAAATATATTATTTACACAAGTTTAAAAATTAATATTGTAAAATTAATGTATACGAAAGGTTTAAACACTAGTATTGTAAAATTAATGTAAAATCTAAGGTTGGGAATAGTCCTATTTGTTATTCCAGGACATACTCTACCAACGTACAAAGTTTCATTCGAATCCGTTGAGCACTTTTGGCGTGATTGAGTAACAAACATCCAAACACACAAACTTTCGCATTTATAATATTATATATTAAAATAATATATTATCAGTAAAAAAAAGGGAAGTTTTGGGGACTTAAATATGTAATATAAAATAAAACTTGTAGCTATATGAAACCATTTTCCAAAACCACGTGTTTGAAAATTTTACTTTATATACAAGTAAAGATGAAAAATAGACCTCCCGTTGATTATTATTCAACTTTAAACAAAATTAAACCTTGTTACATGCATACACAATTATTCATAATGCATCGCTAGTATTTATTTTAATGTTAATATTTTAACCCAGTCTAATCAAATAAAATATTTTTTTATCTAAGTAAACAAGTTATCTACTTCATAATATTTTCGTCATACAACCCGTTCAGGATTATAATTAATAGTTGTTCTGTTTCTTTTGACAAGCCCGCTGCCTCTTTGGAATTGAGTCCTCCAGTATATTCTATTAGCAGTTTCCTTTTTTACATCCTGAAACTTCATATTTTTTCGGTTTTTGAGGTCATCAATTAGTTACATTCTTGGTCCTGCTGGTTCCCTTCCCCCTTCCTTAATGACTTATATAACATCACTTAATAAACCATTTATTTTCATGATTCTACCTATTCATTTGGTCTTTTTTCGTAAAATCACCTGCCTAACGACAATCTTTTGATACAGGCCTACTATTCTTAGAACTTTTTAGTTAATCCACTGATATGTCCAGTTTACCCAATCTATTCTCCTCCAACACCAAACCTTAAAACATTCTAAATATTTATTAGCCTATTTCCTCGGGATCCATCTTTCAGCTCCATATGTAAACACTTCACCAGTATTTTCCTCTTTATTAAGGATAGTGATGTTGAGATGAGGACGGTTATGTTAAACTGAAATAAATGAGTTTGGTGCTTAGTCCGCGTGTCAACTGGTGTGGATATAAAAAGTTATTATTCAATTATTTTCTTGGACACAACATTAAACCCTTTTTTACTTCTCATAAAGTACACGAATTTATCTAATGAGTAGAGTCGGGATTTTTTACATTTTATATTTTTATCAGAAACTTAACTTTTTATGAATAACAGGATAAAAACATATTTGTTAAATATTTGCTTGATGATAATTTGTTTTAGAATATTTTGCACAGAATTAAATATAAAAACTTTACGTAGTTTCAACTAATTTTCTAAAATAATATTTTCAATTGCCCCGGAAAATTATATTTCATAATTTACAAAATAATTTTAACTTCTAATGAGTAAATGTTTTTTCAGCGTCTAAATAAATAATATTCCTTTATATATATTTAAAAAAAATCAAATCAATTTATTCCAGATTTATTTTGAATTCACTCTATGTGAGGTATAGTTTAAGAACTATATATATATATATATATATATATATAGGAATAGCATTTACTTAGACATTGAAAAAACATTTACTTATTAGTAGTGAAAATTATTTTGTAAATTATGAAATATTATTTTATAGGGTAATAGAATATATATATATTTTTAAAACTATACCTTACATATAGTGAACGTAAAATGAATCTGGAATAAATTGATTTGATATAATTTAGTTTGTTTGGAATATATATACATAAATATGTTTTTAAACGTATTTCCACATTTAGGAGTTTTTTTGTTGTTGTAATTTTAGGGCATAGTTAAAGGAGTATTCTACGTTATTTATTCCATAAATATTCTAACCCTTTTTATGAACAACACTTTTAAATGTGTTTTTTTAATCTGCTTTATTTCGCTCACACTTGCTCACTCTTATTAATGGCTATGCATATTTCAAAGCTAATTGAAAAATAATAGCCGGCCCGACACGATTGTGATGAGCTAATGTGTTCCTTACTCTCCAATAACGAAACTCACCCACCTGAGCAATGGCCGACATGTTTCGGTAGTGTTTCTCCATATATGAGCGCTCACTAATTACTGTTGCGTGTCGGTGATCAAATTACCTTCACGGAAGATCAAGAAATAATTGAGTAATAATCGACGGGAATACAGGAGTAGAGTGTATCTCTTCCATACCAGATTTGGATGGACATATTATTGCATTTTTTTATTAAAACATTTTTCTTGGTATACTTGATGGATACTTTCTGGAAACCCGCCTCGGTGGCGTAGTTGGCTAACGCGCTAGTCGTGTTGAGCTCGACTGCTGAGGACGGGGAGATCGAGGTTCGAATCTCGGTCGGATGAACTGGGGGTGGTTTTTACTAAATGGTTTTTCACTCTCCCTCCACGCAGATGCGTGTTCACTTCCTTTAATTCAGCCTTCCCGATTCCTAATCCATTAGCGTAATTAGTACTTAAAGCGTATAGCCCGAACGGGTAGTAAGACCCGGTGGTAAATAATAACACTTTATGGACTGACTACCCATAACAAAACACACGATTTACAGATTAGATTAATTTCAGAACAGTGGTGACCTGGCGGTCTAGGGGTAAGGTGTCAGACTTCTGTGCTGGCGGCCGGGGTTCAATCCTCGGTCCCGGCATAGATTTATCTGATTACCAAACCCTTCCTTCACCTCTGACAAGACATCTTGTGAATGTGGGGAATGCCAGGCCTCCACCGTGGTTCGGATTCCACGTTAAACTGTAGGTCCTTCATTTAATCTCACAATCACCCTACCATTACACATTAGTGTAAGTGCGTATAACCCGAACGGGTAGTAAGACGCGGTGCTAATAATAATAATAATAATTTCAGAACAATTATTCCTTGGATGATAGCTAATCAGTGTGAAATATAAAAAAACCAATATTGTATATATTTGTTCAAATATGACTCGGATAAAGCTCTGAACTTGGTGGCCGCATGGTCTAAGGCGCTACACTCGCAGTTGACTAGATTGCCGATGATGTGGCGATCGAAGTTAGAATATCAGTTGGGTGTACTGAAGGTGGTTTTTCCAAAACTGTTTCCCACTCTCTCCTTCTCTCCACTCAAACGTGGGTAGACTTCTAAATATAACCTTCTTGATCCTTAAGCCATTAGAATAACTATTAAATAAGGGTATAGCCCAAACGGATAGTAAGACGCGGTGTTAAAATAATATTAACAGGCATATACGTAACCAAAGATATGATATCGTATGAAAGCTTGTTAACGATCATATTAGTAGATCTATATGTATTTATATTAACTATACTGGTAGATCTGATTACCAAACCCTTCCTTCACCTCTGACAAGACATCTTGTGAATGTGAGGAATGCCAGGTCTCCACCGTGGCTCGGATTCCACGTTAAACTGTAAGTCCTTCATTTCATCTCACAATCACCCTACCATTACACATTAGCGTAAGTGCGTATAACCCGAACGGGTAGTAAGACGCGGTGCTAATAATAATAATAATAATAATAATAATAATAATAATAATAATATACTGGTAAATTGTCACATGGCTTAGCTAATAAGATAGCTAGTCTGCTTACTGAGCTAGAGGGTCCAGGTGATTCCCTGGTAAAGCCGCAATGAATTATTTAAGGATTGTTGACTAGGGACTTGGTTGGTTATAGTATTATTTTAGTGTTAAAGTACTGTCATTAGCGTGTTCAAGAAGTGTACTTCAATTAAATCTTTCAAACTATTTGCTAATATGAAGGCAAATTCATGGTGTTTTTGGTATTTAAATTTACAAATTATCCCCACTTGCAGGCACGCAATATTAATGCAAAGCTCTTCTAGTTCAGTTTGATTATGACTGGGGTCAGGATTCTAGCCCCAGCTGGGTGTATTAAGCATGTGTTTTTCTAAATAATTTCCAAATCTCACTATACACAAATGGGGACACGTTTTCTTTAAAATCTTCTTACTCCTTTCTATATCCTTAGTGAAGTTAAATTCGTAGAACCAGGATGAGTAATAGGGCATGGAATTTAAAAAATCTATATAATAAATAAAGAGTAGCCTTTTAAAAAAACGCTTCGTTTCTCATTAAAAAACTCTTTTTCAAAAATAAACTGTTAACGTATTAAATGGTTGGTATATTGTTTGCGATATAGAAAACGTATAAAATAACTCCATCACAAAATCTCCCTAGTATTTTATTATTAAAAGAAACTTAATATATACTCAATGATACTAGCTTTTGTTTGATAATCACTGTTAATTATCTAATTCATGTTTTAAAGCTGTAAATAGCCAATTCTTTTTGGCTGGGAAAATAAGAGAAAAAGGTAATTTCTCATCAATACTAAGTTCAACTTGCTAATTTGAATTTTAAAAGCACTTATTGGGTTTAGTGATTAAAAAGTGTATTTGTAAATACATTAATACGCATGCTCCTATTTTGGTTGGAAAACAACCCTAGAACAATCAGCTGTGTTTCAAAACTTCCCGTAACCAACGATCCAGTCTAAGTCAATTTTGACTTATAAAAATGCTGATATCACGACCAACTTAACGTTTACTTAAGTGTTAACGTAACGTAATGTAGAGGCTCTCCACATGTTTTAAATATAATCCATCAGGATACAGTTAACACAACCTTCACTTAACGTAAGAATTGTCCAAGTAGAAATTTCACGTTACGTGACCATTAGGTGAAATGCACCACGTATTTCTATCATACAATAGTCATGATAGTAACGTAAACACAGCTATTTAGTAGGCACTCAATTTGTTTGTTTATGTAATACAGTCGACTTTTTCGGTTCAGTTCGTTCGTCCGCATCTTGTGAACTCTAAAACGTCGTAACCTATTTTTAAATATTTTTTTTTATCCATACAGTAAGTTTATATATCAAGGACTTGCAGACTAATCAGTCCTTAATAATTGGATTCCATTTTAGTAAATAATTTGTTTTCAAAATGTCCAAATTCACTGCCTGTGTTTTTCCGGAGATTTAGGTTACTTTACGTGAATCTTGATTATGCACTGTGTTTCTTTACTTTATGGGAGCCTTAAGTTTATCATGTATGAGACTACGTGATCACTGGTGGAGCAGTAGTTTTCATCTTAGTGTGAATGTCGTAATTATTACGGATACGAAAGCATAATAATTTATTATTGCTGACCTTTATTTTGTTCAAAAATATCCTAATCTGAACCTAATATAAAAAAGAACTTTCTTTGAAACAAACCCAGGGGTCTCATTAGTTATGTATATAATGTATTTTCATTAAATGTGAATATAATGTTTTCATCAATGTTTTTTTTATTGCTATACTTCAAGTAAATCTTATATAAAAGATATGTAAAATATGTTAAAAATTATTACGCTTGATTAATTTTCAAATCAAATTTAAAACACTTTCTTCTCATAGCACAGATAACACCTAATTCAGATAGGTATTATCACATCGTGATTCGTGTTCTTGTGTACTACTTTTAAAAATCGGTGGAATTCAAACCAGTGAAAGAGTTATACCAAAATTTTGAAAAAAATACTATGAATTCAAGAGATAATAACTTTAAATTTAAAAGACTCTCGAACTCGCAGGAAACTTGGGAATGATGCAGAGAGCCACACTTTAACCGTGATTTAGGAATCTCAAGTACTTTTTTAGAACATAATTAATTTTTGATAAATTATTTATTTAAAATAAATTAAACTCTTAGGATTCTTACCATAGGTATTTATGAATGAGGGATTACTATACAAGAGAAAGATGGTTGGTAACTACTGGTATAGAGGACCCCCCTCCCCAACCCATTACGTTTCACTCCTCGTTCGGATTTTGGACAATACATATTCTATTTTAGTTACGCTAGAGTGTTAAGGATATGGAATATAGAATTTAGAGGAAGTTTACCTGAATTTGCCTGGAAGGAGAGTGGGAAAACGTTTAGAAAAAATCACCCTCAGTACAATTGGCTGGGATTAGAACCCAAATCTACCCATTACGAGCAAATTAGAATAAACGAGCTTGATATTTAGACCGCATGTCCACCGGCTTGAGTTTATAGTTTATTAAGGTACTAAAATAACCGAACAGAAACCAAGTGGGCTTATAAAGTTACTGGGTGTAGCTTCCCGGAAGTAGAACAGACAGGAGTGGAGAAAAATACAAATGTCAATACAATTTGTGTTTTAACCCCCGCATTAAATTACATCATTATATATATATATATNATATATATATATATATATATATATATATATGAGAATATAGATATAGCTTCACATCTTACTACCCATTAGCGTATAATACGAACGGGTAGTATGACGTGCTGCTACAAATAAAATACTACCCGTGCAGGCTATACGTCTAATTACTGATTACTATAATGTGTTAGGGATAGGGAAAGTTGAATTCATAGGAAATATACCCGCATTTACGTGTAGGGAGTGTGGAAAATCATTTAATAAAAACCACCTTTACTACACCAGACCGGGATTAAAACCCATATCTTACCGTTATCAGCAGTCTTGTCTATTGCGAGACTGACGTTTCAGACCACGTGGCCACCTAAGCAGGCTATCTTTGATTGATCAATCAAAATATGGAGATATTTGAACTTTTCAGAGGGAAAAGTTTCTCCTTTTTAAATTATGTTTAAGTTTATATATGTATAGGGTCTAAAATAAATAGTTTTATGTTTGTTCTAGTGAACACGAAACTCATTTTCTGTTTAAGGTTTTGCTAATATTTAACCTAGTCACATTATTTTTTTGGCAATATATCAGCTACCTAGCCAGTCCCGTTAAAACCTAGTGTACGTGGTATTAGATCGGTAGCGACAGGTTGTAAAGTCTCGACGTAGCCACTGTGACGGGGTCGGTCCTGTGTGGTCCAGTGATGTCGAAAAAAAATCCTCCGCCTCCTCCGTCACTTTCCCCTCCCCCTTTCCTCATCGTGACCTCGCGTCATTTTGGTTGCGATGGTATGAGGGAGTGCGGAGTGGTATAGTGGCGTCGCGCAACCTAATATCTACCCTCTTGCGATCATTCTCAAGGATGACCCCCTCTACGAAAGGGAGGAGGGGGGGGCACAGTTATTGGTGCGGAAAGTGAAAGGCAAGATCGAACAAGAGTAATCGTCCCGTCTCTTGAGTTCTAGAGCTCTTCAACATCTCATTTTTTTTTGTGCTGAGGATTCACACGCTTTCCCACCTCACAAGACCGACGTTGTTTTTAAATATTTTGTGTTCTTCATACTTTTAATTTGTTTACACAACCCTTCGCTTTGATAAACCCGATGAAAAATATTTAATGACATTGGCTAAGTTGAGGACGTTTATTTTAAATCTCTAAGAATATATATGAAATGCAACCACACTCACTTGTAGGTAGAGTGGTAAAACACTTAGAAAATAAATCTCACTTTACGCCGAAAGGAGATTAAAGACCCGACCTTTCGGTAATCAATAAACTGGACGAGATTATTTTGACGTTTAGTCCATGTGACTGCTGATTAAACTATCTTCTAAGAAGTTATATTGGGCCCTTTTGTTAATATTTTTTATTCTCTATTTAGGTCAAACTTTAATCTACAACATCATGATTATTGATGTAGTACCAGAAGAAAATTATCACTATCATACTTGTTTCGAGAAAATAAATCACTCAACAGTATTTATTGATATCGAAATAATAATAAAATTTTATCTTGGTATCATGTTTTTAGAAATTTTATGTTCGAAAATGTTAGTCATGTTTCTTGTATACTTCTTAAGCCTCTCATATAATTTATGGGTTTTTTAACGTGAACATTCTGAACTGACTGATTATATCAACACACGATTTATAAACTAACTTAAATCTAAAACAGACACAACATCCGGCTCCCAGTCGTTAATTCATCACTGTGAGAGGGGAAATCCACATTTCATCAATTATAATTTTTCGAATATGCCAGTAATTAAAGCCAGGACCCTTAGCTTAGTAGACGGACATGCTACTAATGTGTCGGACTAAATACTTTATCACCAATGCAATCACAAAAATGTCTAGTTTTATGTCTAGCACATTTTTTCTTTAAACAATCGCGTTATTACGAAATTAGTATAAAAAAAATCCCATGACAATGCGTACATTATGGTTTATATGACACCAACCCGAAATAAGAGTGTAAGTACTCACGAGTAAATAAACATTTTGATATATATATATATACTAATTCTTTTTTACTATATATATATATATATATATATATATAAAACTTTTTTTACTATATATATATAAAACTTTTTACTATATATATAGTAAAAAAGTTATTAGTATCGGAATAAATATATTGATACTATAAAATATTGTCACAATTTCTCATAGCTGATATGTATGAAACTCAGAGCATACTGACTTGTCAAATAGATCAGTGGGAGACTGGGGGAAATTTTCTTCTCTGATTACCTGACATTTTTCATTTGGAGAAATATGATAGTGGGAGTGCATTCAATTCTTACTCATGACCAAGGGATACAATCTAAAAAAAAAATATTGAGAACAATTGAAATAGATAATCAATTCGAATGTTTTGACGATGGTTCATTTAATCAACACATGTGTGATATGATATAGCTTGCTTTAGTTACCCACACTGGTTAGCACGTGGACAAAATGTCAAGCTCGTTTATAGTCTAGTTTGTCAGTGATGGGAGCTCGATGTTTAATACTCGGTCACATGTTTTAAGGTGTTATTTTTACTTTAAACACTTCTAAATCGATTCAAATACGGGTATATATACACTAAACTATACCTTTTCCTTTACTACTCGATATATAATTCTAATAACTATAAAAGTACATGCCGGATGAGTACTAAGACGCTGTAAAACATGGTATAAATTGTGGTAACTGGTAGTTCTAAAAGTTACCAGAATTTATTTTATGCACACGTGCATAAAATCATAAGATTTGCAACTTTCACCTTTGACGCATAAGATAAATATTTTTTATAAAATATTGACCACAAGGAGTGTTTTGTATTTACTAATCTTCAAAAACTAAGCCCTAAATTTTTCTTGATTCTAGTCTGGATGTTAAAGAGGAATTTAATAATGCGACTTCCAAACAAATATTTAGCTATCACCACTAAATAACCATTTTCATTGAAAGGCATCGTATAATTTTTGCGCCAAAAGACTACAGAAGATATGAATTCAAACTTGCTAAGGGTTTGAAAAATCACAAACTAGCCTAGCTTTCAATAACAGCCCCCAATAGAGATGTACAAATAAAAAATTTTACTGTTTGGAATAATTAGAAGTTAGTTATTATTATTATTATTATTATTAGCACGAAATTAGCATGAAAGGGAGGACCTACAGCTTAACGTGGAATCCGAACCACGGTGGAGGTCTGGCATTCCCCACATTCACAAGTTGTGATTAATACACGTCTTGTTAGAGGTGAAGGAAGGGTTTGGTAATCAGATAAATCTGTGCCAAGACCGAGGATTTAACCCCGTACCCCAGCACAGAGGTCCAACACCTTACCCCTAGACCACCAAGTCACCAGTTAGATGTTAATCGGTTAACTTAAATAAGCATTATATTTTTGTAGTTACATATTTCAGTTGCTCACATACTTTAACCTTAGCTTAGTCGTTTACAGAACTCGGCCTCTACTTATTCTAGTGATAATAATTATAGAAATTGGGAATTGAAATACGTAACTGGATTAATGATATGTATTTCTTTTTCTTTGGTATATGGTGGGGGAGATAGGGTAGATATATTTCAGAACAACGGAAATGATAAACTTCCTTTCAAGTCAAACATACCTGTCTAGAAACATAGATCATGTTAAACGCCTGGTTTTAGTTTTTCTTTGACACTTTGTTTACTAAGCTAAAATTGATCTGTAGAATCAACACTTCACCTTCTAGCTCACGTTAGAATTTTTAAATTATATGGTATATATGACCAGTTGGGGTATTATATCCAAGCTCAGTCGCCTTATGTGTAGACTTTTAACCACTCAGGTGGCACAGAGTGTTGGCCAGGGTGCATCATAGGAAAGTATTATTATTATTATTATTGGTACCACGTCTTACTATCCGTTCGGGTTATACGTGCTTACACCAATGTATAATGGTATGGTGATTGCGAGTTGAAATGGAGGACCTACAGCTTAACGTGGTATCCGAACCACGGTGGAGGCCTGGCATTCTACACATTCACAAGTTGTGATTAATACATGTATGGTCAGAGGGGAAGGAAGGGTTTGGCAATCAGATAAACCTGTGCCAGGACCGGGGATTGAACCCCGTACCCCCAGAACTTAAGTCTGACACCTTACCTCTAGACCACCAGGTCACCCTACGCCATATGAGATCGTCTACATGTTGTACCCGCAAATAAGATGAGTAAGTTGGGTGAATCATTCAATTTTAACTATTCGTTGGCGAACTACACATAGCTGATTTAAACCACACTGGCAATCCAGTCTAATGTGAGATAGATCATGAGAACACCGGTGCAGTTATTAATTAAATCAACGATAAAACCGCTAAATAAATATAGGCCTTTAAGTTTCAAGGAGGTGGCCAAATCTTTTAGTAATATCTGCCAAACGAATTAATGGAATCTTATATTGGGGGCTTTCGTGATCGCTGATTATCATTCAGCGGGAAATGTTCATGTCATCTATCAGAAACGATTTGTTTTTATGAGCCTTTTAAAATTGTAAGATGATTACGTCAGCTACCATATGAAGAGCAGACGGAAGCCTCATCTAGAAGATGTAAAACAAACCAGTAAAACACTTAAGAAGTCGTGCCTACCTAATGATTTACAGCAATGAAATTATTGGATGGCTCACTGCCATTCTGGTTCAAGTTTCTAGTCACCTTGGTAGTTCGTGCAGGGTGTAGTATCTTGTATAATATAGCTCGTAAATTTAGATACAAAAGTGTTCCGAAAAAACAAGCTACCTTAATTCAAATAAAGAAAGTCGAAGGAATGATCAAGTTTAGATCTCATCGACTAGTTTGTCTTATTAGGACTAGCGAGTACTAATCCCGCATTATATCGGACCTGACCTTACAGAAAGAGGGGGTTATCTTTAAGAAGTGACCGCAATTAGTTTCATGGTCATCAATGTATCATGGTGAAGAATCACGTCCGTCACAATTTCTCCAATAAAGGGAATCGAACCCGGGGTCGTCTACCTACATAGTGGATATACATCTTATTATCTAAGCGATAGGGTCAGATAGCAATTTTGATCTAACATTAAAACTTTCATTTGTATTCTTGTTCTAAATAATAATAATAATTATTATTATTATCATCACCGCGTCTCACTATCCGTTCGGGTTATACGCACTTACGCTAATGTGTAATGGGAGGGTGATTGTGAGATGAAATGGAGGACCACAGTTTAACGTGGAATCCGAACCACAGTGGAGGCCTGGCATTCCCCACATTCACAAGATGTCTTGTCAGAGGTGAAGGAAGTGTTTGGTAATCAGATAAATCTGTGTAGCTATAAATTAATTTATTGAAAACATCTTAGCAGACCGCATGTTATAAGGCACTACCATCGGAGTAGACTAGATTGGCGATGGCGGGTAGATAAAAGTTTGTGTCTCAGCTGGGTGTTTTTTAAAAATGGTTTTACACTCTCTTTCCACGCAAATGCATTTATTATTATTATTATTATTATTTAGCACCGCGTCTTACTACCCGTTCGGATTATACGCTTTAAGTACTAATCACGCTAATGGATTAGGAATTGGGAGGGTTGAATTAGAGGAAGTGAACCTACATTTGCGCGGAGGGAGAGTGGAAAACCATTTAGGTAAAACTACCCGCAGTTTACCCGACCGAGATTCTAACCTCGATTACCAAACCCTTCCTTCACCTCTGACAAGACATCTTGTGAATGTGAGGAATGCCAGGTCTCCACCGTGGTTCGGATTCCACGTTAAACTGTAGGTCCTTCATTTCATCTCACAATCACCCTACCATTACACATTAGCGTAAGTGCGTATAACCCGAACGGGTAGTAAGACGTGGTGCTAATAATAATCTAACCTCGATCTACCCGTCCTCAGCAGTCGAGGTCACGCAAATGCAGATATAATTCTTATGAATATAACCTTCCTTATACCTAAAACCATTAACGTAATTAGTACATAAGTTCATACATAGCCCAAGCGGATGGTAAGATTCTGTGCTAAAAAAAATATTAAAATAATATATTCTTTCTCATAAATATTTAATTTATAATTTTGTGTATAAATAATTTTCTAAATGAACATTTTTAGGTATAAATGTCTTATTTTGTATTCCCTCGTTCCTAAATAAATAACGAAGCACGTACACGCCTAAAGTGAGTATTTAGTGGGCCAAGGATGTGTAGGACAGATGTATGAAGAGCACAGAAAACCACAACCGTTAAATTGACCACAAGCGTAACCAAAGAGTGAAGCCATCCATGTAACATCCACATTGACATATTATGTTGGCCGGGATAGCAGAACAACCGCCCGGGGCCAATGCAGGCAGAGATGCAATTTCGTCCTGTTTCAAACAGTGAACAACGTATCTATAGTCAGATTATCAAGAGAAGAACCTTTTTATAAATGTGCTTCCCAAACTGTGGTAAGTATACCTCCAGAAGTATAGGAAAAATTTCAGGGTATACGAAACGTACCACATAGATTTTTACTAATGGTATTTTTTTTATATAATATTAATTCTGCTGAATAAATTAACGAAGATTTTGACACGATGTCATAGAAAATTATAGACCTTTATTTCCCTGTGTCACAGCAATGATCACTAATGCGCTATCAAAATGTTTTAACGTCCGGTTATATTTTATAAAGAACCAGTGATTTGCTTCCTTTTTTTTGACAGTAGATATCTAGAATGGGTACGTTGTATAGCTCATGTCCCTTAAAGATATCACTGTTTTAGAAGATAAAAAGAATAAAGGATAGAGAATGAAGTTTTCATTGAATCTTATATATTACTAAGTAATGCATTTAAAGATATACTATGTCACCAATTTACTTAACTGTAGAGCTGTCAGGTTTGAATGTTTTAATATGTACCATTTCCTAAATAATTAAAATATTGCTAAATATTTAATGAAAATTATCGACACTATATATTTCTGGATAAATATAACGTTAATATTAAACTACATAACAGAAAGCTATAAAAAATTTAAAAAAGATAATTTGATATTTTAAGAATTTACTTTATTCTAAATAATCCAAGAACTACAACAATTTAATAACTTAATTTATTTTATACATTTATTATAAAATATATGCCTCCTCGAAAACACTGGAATAATTATTATAAATGCTATCTTAATTATTGCTACATATTAGTGTAAATACTCAGATAGTATGGATGGGTAGTGAGATGCAGCGTACACATAGATAAAATATATAATAGGCCACTAAATATATTTAGTTTGTAAAAAATTACATAACTTGTTAGAGCAATCAATATATGTTCTCTACATTTATGTAGATGCTGGTACATTTAATCTAAAACTATCTTTTTCATCCCAAATCCATTATAGATCTTAATTTATGCATAAAGCCAGAACGGTTATTAAAAGGTTTTGAAAATAATAATTATAATGGCACTCTTCATATAAACGGTATACTTATTTGAAATATTCGATTGTGTCTGTTCCAAAATAAAACCCGAATCAGGACGAGGCGATCAAGGTTAGAATTTCGGCTGGGTGTACTGAGGGTGGTTCTTACAAAATGGTCTTCCACTCTTCCTCAACGCAAATGTGGTACACTTCCTATAAATATAACATTCCTAATCCCTGAAAACCATTAACGTAATTAGTACTAGGAGTATAATTCAAACAATTAGTAAGACGGAGTGCTAAAAATAATTTTTATTATTAACAAGTTGCAAATGCTCTGTACTACTCGGGTGAAGTTAGTGCTCTATTTTATAAATTTACTTGGATTAAAGATTTAAAATTTATCATCCTTGTAGAAGAAATTAAATAGAAAACGAATCTCTACTATACTCAACAGAATACAAAGATAGTGAGCCATATTGCATTACTTTTTACTTTTTATTCAATATACAATCACAAATATTGTACTCAATAGTTTGATGAACGCTTGACATTTCATGAACCCTAAAATAGTTTTTGCAATGCCGTCTGCCTGTGTGTCTGTTTATCAGCCTAGAGCCGAAACTATTTTACCGATATATCTATTATAGGTTGGTATCTAGAGGGAAAAAGTGGGCTTTTCTTAAGCTCAAATAACAAAGAAAAGCCACACCATCACCACCCTTTATCATCGGGTACAGACAACTGGATAACTCTCTGGGTGCTTGCAAACTGGGCACTGGGAAGACTGGGTGACAATACAAACGGGCGTCAGGGTCATTCTTTTTGACTGATATAATTATAAGGTTAGGTGGTGTTAGGTTATACTAGGTTAGATTCATCTTTAAGTAACTTATGTTGCGCGAAATTCTTATTTTCATGATTTTTGTGCTATAATTTTTTTTTTTTTCAAAATATACAAATTAGGTTTCCTATGTTTTAATTTTTTTCGAAACATCCCCAAAAATTAATATTCAAGTAAAGAAAAATTACTTTTTACACTGACGCCAAGTTTTCTTAGCGCCCAATCTTACCAGTGCCCAGTTCGCAAGCGCCCAGTTGGCCACGCCCGGTTGGTGGTGCCCAGTTGTCCTAGACTGTCTTGCCAAAGCGTCGAATTAATTTCATAACTTTTAACTTGTCTCGTGTAATTCACCGATTTCATGTGTTTTTTTTACCCCATAAATATGTTTTTCTCGCATACTTCCAAACGTCTTGGGGCGTACCCCACGTTAACCACTGCCAGGGACCATTTAACAACCGATGTGTGTCCTACCGCTATTAATTGTAAATAAATACCGGTTATTCACGTTTCATAAATCACATTCGATTTAGTGATAAAGTGAACATCTGAACACCGAATTCTGTGTCCAGTTTGTCATTTTTAAGAAGTTTCATATGATTAATGTGCCATGGCATAACCTGTGTTTAGTATACACTTGATGGTGAAGACCCTCTCTTGATTTATTTATAACAAAGAATTTGATGTGATATTAATTTTCTCTAAGATTTTACGAACAAAAATCAACTAATTTCTATCACTTAAATATAATAACTATCTAAATACACATTTTCTTCAATTATTTAAAGTATAGAATATACAAAATACTATATCAACATTCCATGCTATTATTAAAATTAAATTTAGATGTATATTGATATTTTATCAACGCTGTTTTAACCTGAATCATTGGTCGAGTGGTCTTTTTTTTCATTAGTATTTTTATTATTCTCAATATCTATTTACAAACATTTTATATAAAAAACAACTCATAATAGAAACAATAACTTTTTCCCAACCCCTTGGGGTTCTCAAAAAATACAATGGTACGATAATAAATTTAATGTTTTTTCTGTCTATTCAGATCCCCCAATAGGGCACAGTTCATATATATAGTGGGGTCGGGGGTGGTCGAGTGGTCTAATGATTAAGAGTGATAATGTACTTGTAATGAATAATATTTAGCACCACGTCTTACTACCCGTCCGGGTTATACGCTTTAAGTACTAATTACTCTAATGGATTAGGAATTGGGAGGGTTGAATTAGAGGAAGTGAACCCGTTTTTGCCTGGAGGGAGAGTGGAAAACCATTTACCCCAGTTCACCCAGACGAGATTCGAACCTCGATCTCCCCGTCCTCAGCAGTCGAGCTCAACACGACAAGCGCGTTAGCCAACTACGCCACCGAGGCGCGATAATGTACTTGTAATCTTATCCGATTGCGCTGTGGTTTATTTCCCCAAATAAAAACTTTCCTATGGATTCCCCAGACTCTTTCAGAAAAAATACTATTGCATTTCCTCTCATCTATCCTCCTCACAACTACTCTTTAGATAAAGTCAAAAATCAATCTTATACTTAAAATTTTAACTAATAATTAATACATTTAAAAAAGAACAATGTAAAGACATATTTTCCCATTGATTTCAGTTTATTGTTTGGGTAGTTTACACTTGAATCTAAATCATTTAACTATTATTAAAAATATGTTTAACCATTGAAATCATTAAATAATCAAAAACTAATATTAAAATTATCTTTAAAAACAATTTATAATGCTGTGCATTAATAATACATTTTTAAAACTATTACATATAACATCACGGGTAGCTTAATTTATTGGTAGGAATAAGGAAGGTACAGTAGCCCCATGGCCTCTTTGGTGCTGACTGACAACTCACAGTTGACTTCTGACAGTCAACATTTAGGTATATACCTAAATTTTGATTGTCAGAAGTGACAGCTGCCAAACACGTGTATTTGCAGATCATATGGTTCGGAGTAGGGATACATAATTTGGTCTGGTAACTTTTCAAAGCTGTCAGTCACCACCAAAGAAGCCATGGGGCTACTGTAGTTTAGTAAAGAGAGCATTGGCACTACCGTGGAGAGGAGATTAGGAAAAGGAAAAGCAATATTCACACCCCGCCATACTATCACTGATGACCTGAAAGAGATAGGGTGTAACTAGCGGGAATTGCTCAAGATAGAGATAGGTAATGTATCTTTGTAGGTGCGGCAATTAACTTTCTTGTTCCTAGTGCCTTAAAGAAAGATAAATGAGACCTCATGCATACAGTTCAGGGTGTCTATCACGAGACTCCAACCTTTTAAGCTCATACAATTCAGTACAGTGGAGTTTCATGGTGGACAACCTGTATGATCTACTTCCATTTATCTGTTGTATTGACGTGATTTATTTACGTAATGGCTGTTGAAATGACAAAATAATTGCAATATCCTGCTTCGGTGGTCATATGGTCTAAGGCATCACTCTCACAATAGACTAGACTGATAATGATGGGGATATCAGGGCTCGATCTTGGTCGAGTGTACTAAGGCTGGTATTCTATAAATGCTTTACCACTCTCTTTTCATGCAAATGCTGGTACATTATTATTATTAGCACCGCGTCTTACTACCCGTTCGGGTTATACGCACTTACGCTAGTTTGTAATGGTATGGTGATTGTGAGATGAAATGAAGGACCTACAGTTTAACGTGGAATCCGAGCCACGGTGAAGGCCTGGCATTCCACACATTCACAAGTCGTGATTAATACACAATAGACTAATAGACTAATGGATGGACTTGCGAAAATACTGATGTGAACCCAATTTTCTGATTACATCAGTCTTAGTCCATCAGTCTTGCAAGTGATGGAAGAGACTGACGGTAATACTGACTGTAGGACGTCAGTACGTCAGTCTCAGTAGCAAACATAGACTGCACACGTCTTTTTTCTTATCATCCATGATGTTGCACGTTGCATGCAGGAGCTGAGACTGATAAAAATAACGATACGAAGACTGACCATGTACGGCCTCTTTATAAATACTGATGCATACTGACAGTCAGACTGATCGTGTAGGAGCCCTATAGGGGCAGGACTATGTAAAATGAAATCATTATTGATGACTGCATAGAATTTATTATTATTATTAGCACCGCGTCTTACTACCCGTTCGGGTTATACGCACTTACGCTAATGTGTAATGGTAGAGCGATTGTGAGATGAAATGAAGGACCTACAGTTTAACGTGGAATCCGAACCACGGTGGAGGGCTGGCATTCCATACATTCACGAGATGTCTTGTCAGAGGTGAAGGAAGGGTTTGGTAATCAGATAAATCTGTGCCGGGACCGAGGATTGAAACCCGGCCGCCATCACAGAAGTCTGACACCTTACCCCTAGACCGCCAGGTCACCTGACTGCATAGAAATATATTAGTATTGTTTTAAACGTTATCTCTGACCTAAGGTGAGCCATTTTCTCATAACAAAAATACGGGACACCTATTATCTTTTCAAAGGTTGGGATTCTCGACCTACTTCATTAATTATTTTTACGTTTATAATTATTAACTTTGTTATTTTACTATTACCTCTTGTTAAGTTAATCAAGATTTTAAGGCAGATTGGCCGAATGTTACGTTAAACGCAGTAAGTAGTGATTAGATGAGAATTCGGGGATTCCCAAAGCCCAACGGCTCCGAGCTCAGGGCTTCCCATTTTAAATGCGAGCCGAAAATACAGTATCATTGATATGCTTCAATAAAATCATAAAGAGAAATATTGTAAAATACTGAGGTTTCAATGATTCTTACCATGTAATTTATAAAATGAGGGACATTAACGAAACGCTTGGTTAAATACGGAACATGTACGAATTTTTTCGGGCATGTAAGAAAAATGTGACGATACTCTCAAATACGGATGGAACTTTTCTGTGAAATACGGGACGGATGGTAACCTTACTCTTACCAGAATATAGCTACAGCCATGTTGTCTGCTTCGGCCATATGTGCGATTGACCCTGTCATACGAGGGATCAAACCCCAAGACCCCCCGTGGAGCGTGAGCCAGTGATCCGACATACTTTACACAATAGTTAAACTGCTATTGTCTAGATCTATCTTGTGTTAGTTTCAGAACATCCCGCCAGGAGTGAGGAAGGTGGTGAGAGGAATATGTTGAGCGTGTTCCCATCAAGAGTTGTGACGTCACCGTTGTTTAATGTTTGCGTCAGGAATGCGATATGTCCCGGAGCGATGTTAGAATGCTATGCTTTTGAAGATAATTAATTGTTTTTCTTACTTGGTTTGGATTAGATTTTTTTTATTACTGTTGCGTGTCTTTTTGCATATTTATATCAAAGAGTAAGGTAGAAATGATATGAAATGAAGTCGCATTTACGCTATGGCATTAAGAATACCCAACATAAATTCAGGCCCGATCCATCCGCCACTAATAAACCAGACAATATATGACTGATGTATTTTACCACGTGTATACTTTCTTAACTTGGGTCAGTATACTACACCTAAAGTTTCTAATATTAAAATCACAGCTAACAATCACGCTTCTTCAATTCTAATATCTCAATAATGGAACGAAATTATACAAAATAATATATTTTATGGTGTAGCCTGGAATACAACCAGAATAAGTGGGATTTCTTAGCCATTACGCATTTTTTTAAAAAAGGATATTTGTTTATATACTTAAAAGCTGTCTAACTACTTTAAATCCAAATTGGTGATTGCATAGTCTATGGTGTCATACTCGCAACAGGCTATATTGCCGGCGATGGGGTGATCCGGGTTGTAACACCTGTTGGGTTCTTGAGGATGGTTTTCCTAGGCTTATTTCGAACTCTAATTTCAAATAAATTTGGGTACATTTTCTCAAAATTCTATCGTATTCATTCTCACACCATTATAATAAATACTCGGTAGACCCAAACGAATAGTATACCAAAATAACATTATTTTAAGTTTGAATATAAGTTGATAAAATTTATTACCTTGGCATTAGAAGTTAGCCAGTAAGTTTTTGCTCAGTGTGTCAATTACCTGAAGCTGAAATCTTAGTTTATCTTGTAGTAAGTATTATTATTTAGCCTTTTTGTGGTTAGTCCGTCTTTGGCAGCTGGTGAAAGCAACAAAGTATATTTAATTAATCATCGAAACCAGTGTGCCTTCCGACTAAAAGGTTGGTATCAACTTGTTTAATTTTATGGGGTTGGAGGAATTTGGGGTTCAAACCCCAGCTTGATGTACTAATTTATTTCCTTCAAAATTGTTTCACCCTTTTCTTTAATGTGTGTGGATAAAATCCAATTTATACCATATTTATCTTGAAGGCTGGGCGCACACCTGGTGACTAATATTCTGAGCGGTTGGTATAGGCGGTCAGAATCACCTTTATCGAAATGATTCCCGCGAGACATCGTAGCCACATTCACACTTCGTACATAACAAATGACTTTACGCTGCGCTAAGTGAGTGCATACTGGTCCATTTACATATATATGTGGTGAATCGGACGACAGCGACTGACCGCTGGCCGCGTGTGCGTCGCTCGTGCCCTCGGTGGTCACCGCGACCAAGCGTGGCCGCTGTTCGTTGGTCGCTAAATACGTGCACTCTCCGTGGCTACTTTAGACCCCAATGTCTGCCGCGGCCAGGTCGCCAAGTGCGCGCCCAGCCTTAGCTTGGACCCGTAGTGTAATACGGCGCACGAAAAAAAAAACTATAATAAAAGGTAAAAAGATATACTTTACTACTGCAGACATATTTGCTAATTTGTTTCATCTCCTTTGCAAATACTTATGCTACAATATATATCATCTTTGAGGGCACTGCATGGCTACTATTGGGAAACAGCGTTGTCATTCTCTCGTTTTCGTGTGGTCAATCTCCCATCAAATATATGACAAGTTTTGCAACACTGGTTAGTCGAGTATACCAATAGCTTCTTCTTACCCCAGCACATCACCTTCAGACATAACTGAGAGCGATGGGATTTAGCAACAGTAAAATAAGATAGAGGAATGTTGAAGATTTTTTCCCCCCCATTAGACATGCATTTCCCTCAGCAATGATATTGGGTGTAGATATAGTATTATCTCCCTTGTCCCTAGACTATTAATTACGGAATTTCATATATTTTAACCTTTTAACACGATTTAAAACACGAGTGTAGATTATCCAACACTGACTAAAGGTTATTTCGTCTATCTTAATGCTTTCCAAATTGACATCATCTCTCAAACGTGAAAGCTGAAAACCACATGGTTGGTGTATGAACATATGATTTTATAACTTTTATTTTTCAGTTTTAAGATAAGGTTTTTTTCTGCTGGTGGTCTCACAACACCTAGTAATTCATTAGCCATTCTTCAGTCCAAGTTTCAAAATAAGGTACTTTTAAAATATGTTTTCATTTTTTTTGTGATCAACATTATAAACATTTTACCTTATAAGTAGTGTTATTTTATAGATATTGATAGTATCTGTCAGAGGTGACAGCTAAAGATCTTTTGAATACGTGACACTAGATTAAGTAAATTTTATAGCTGTCATATAAAAGTGTCTTCCTATGGAAATTGTACTGTAGTTTGAACTGTAAGAGTATGTAAAGTGTGTCAACTATTTGAACACTAGATTACTAGTTGAGATACAATGGTTTACCGCCATTTTAGGAGATAACTAGTGTAAATTTGTTGTAACATATAAGGTGATCTAAAGAGGGTGTTGGTTGTAAATTATAGTATTTCTTCTTCAGGAGAAAGGGGCGGGGCATTTAGTTACATAGTGTTTACCCCCTATATCCCTATGATTCTGAATATTGAACAAGTAGAAACGTGTTTATCTATTTGTCTACTTTTGTAAGTTCAATTGATACTATCTGCGACCTATAATATCTTCTCTAAGTGGACAGAAATAGCTGTATAATTTCTTAAAGGAACCATTGCATCATACGACTGATGAATAAATGTTTGCCAAAAATAGTGAGGACATCATACTCGGTGCATCCTGACAGGATTGAACACGTACCTAACGACTCAAGGTCTGTTATATCAACTGTTTAGCCAATCCCACCAAATTTAGTTCTAACATAATACTATGCCTAATTATTGGAAAATTAAATTAATGTGGAATTGAAGGGAACTTCAGTTAAAGTCGATATTTTTGCAGTTTTGAACTTTTTTTTGACATAAAAAGTTAAATATTGCTTTTTAGATTTATTTTATATATATCTTAATCTCAACCATTCTTAAAAATTTGCTATAAAACGTGGCATTTAACAAACAAATTTGTAAACTAAGAGAAAAAGTCATATTTTAGTTACGCAATGCCCGTGATAGATATTCAATAACTGTTGAGTTTAACAAAACAAGTGAAAAATGACAACTTAGTCATGGGAATTTAACCCGGGATGTTTGGCTTTGCGTGCCAATGTTCTATCAATGAGCTGGTTTGTCTCATATCCAGGGCAATTTTTTTACTAGTTAATGGTGTAGTGAGTTTATGTGTGGTAACTGAACTAATCCTGTGGATGGTCATAAGGTATAATTTTGTGATAGTTACTCACTTGCTTATTTATTCAATGGCATTAAAAACTCGAAAGCTCATTGCCGTACTTACAAACACCTATCCTATCTTGAGTTAATTCTATCCAGTTTTTCTCATTACACCCTATCCCTATCTTTATATAGTTATATCCAGTTCATCTCCCTACACCCTATCCCTATCTTTATATAGTTCTATCCAGTTCATCTCACTACACCCTATCCCTATCTTGAACTAGTTCTATCCAGTCCAACTCATAACACCCTAATTTTTTCTTGAACTAGTTATATCCAGTCAACCTCATTACACCCTATTTCTTATCTTGAGCTAGTTATGTTCAGTCCACCTCATCACACTCTATATGTGTCAGTACCATTCTAATGCTATACTCCCATCAATGCCTAGGTCTTCCCAATGGTCTCTTCCCATTGGGTTTGTCAGTCAGTACCGAGAACACGGTTCTATATTCTTCTATTCACGCTAAATGTCCTGCCCATCGTAATCTACAAGACTTTATTATACTAACAGTGCCTTGTGATGAGTACAGGATATTTAACTAATCAGTATGTAGCTTCCATCCAGAATCTTCATCCCTTTTTGGACCAAATATCTTCCTAAGAAATTGGTTTCCGAACACCCTAAACTTCTTTTATTCATAAAAAGTAAGATATCATGTTTTATAGCCATAGAGAACAGCCGTTAAAGCTATTGTTTTGTATATTATTAGTTTTACATTGAGATTCATATGAGCTAATAGTTTAAAAAAATACCCTGACGCATTTTTTACACATTCATATCGGTGTGGTTTAACAAACAAGTTCCGGCCTACCGTGATCTAGCTGGGCTTACTATCCATTCATCCACTGCACGGTCTAATGTGTCACTCACTTCTTAGACTGGACTGCCGAATACGGAGAGATATGGACTCGAATCCTGGTCAGTGGTACTGAGGGTGATCTTCCACAAATGGTTTATTCCTTCCACACGACGCCAGTGCGGATATATTTCCTATACATTCAACCTTTTTTCCCACTCCTAGCCTAATATAGCAGATATGCTGGTAACCCAAACGGATAATAACACGCAATGCACGTAAACATCAGAATTTATTCAAAGGGCATGCTCTGCTGGAAGCCGCAGTGCAATTTCCATAGGAAACATGACTATATCCACTTTCACATACGTCAGGTCATGTGATACACAGGAGTACCCGTGAGTTGGCCTAAAATTAATTTGGCCTAAGGTTTAGGCAAGTCCAAGATAGTAGTGCGTGTGCCAATAGAGATAGGTCTCCAAGGCTGCACATTACCATCCTCAATGCTCGATTGTATAAAGGTGATCAACTCTGCGAAAGCCCGAGCAAAAATGCGTATATGCTCTGTATGTTGTATAGCTTCTTTTCTAGCTCGCCTCTCAGTTTTATACAAATTAGACAAACACTCCCGGTGATATTTGACCTCGATGTCTACTAAGTCACCTGCACATCACTTGGCTAATAGGTCACAATCTTGTATATTGTGTGCACACTCCCTCACACGATCATTAGCTTCGAAATTGCACACACCATACAATAGATGGGAAAGAGGAGCCGAACCACCACAGAAGAAATGCTCCTTTGTAGCTACAAATGCACTAGCACGAGTACTCATTAATATTTTGTTTTACCATCACCTCCATCGCCACTACCAGAATCTTATGCAGCCCTTCGCTTCTGAGTTCAATACTGTTCCATTTTGCTAACTTTTAAACTGCAGGTCTTTTGAAACTTCGCATTATGGTTACAAATAGTGGACTCCACACCAATGCCATCATTGAGAATATTAAGAGTGATACGATATGCGCTAAGTATATATTATTAAGAAATACTAAGTTACAAAATAACTAACAAGAATTCTAACAAATTTTACGCAAAATTTCGCGCAATTTGCGCTCGGCTTTGCTAGTTAAAATTAAATTAAGCCCCGTTTTATTAGTACCGAAGCGTTTATGGTAGTTTGGAGTTGAATGTGTAGTAACTATATGACATCGAATGAGCAAGAAGATTTTGGGGTGTGTGCTGGAAGTATCCGCCCCGACAGAGGAGAGGAAATGTGTAATCTTGACCTTTTATAATTTAAGTTGTGCTAAGACATTTTTAGGGATCCCCTCCAATCCCCTCTCAACCCCTTCCCCTAATTACCAACAACTGATTTTTAAATTACAAACTTTCCAACTTTTATGATATGTAGTGAATTTAAATGTTCTCCCATTCCAATTAATAGCTTTAATTATTTTAATAATATGTAAAGTTACCACCACCCCATCCTCCCTATTTTTTCAGTTCCTACATTAATCATTTAACATTTTAGGACTTATTTGATTATCTTATGTGGTATTGTTTACGTGGCTACCAAGTTTCAATTTTGAGCATACCGAAAATAGTGTTGTATATTAATTGTATATATTTTAAGAACTTTCATTTCCCGGGCTTCTATTTAGAAATTCCATAAATTCATTGTTCAGACATCATTTGGCTACACTTGAAGGTCTATTTACCTATATGCATGATTCATATTTTCACGCCCTCTCTCCTCTCCTTTGCAAAAAATGTTTTTTATATTAACTTTGAAAATGTTAAGGGAAACCCCCCCCTCCCCCATTGTCTGCTTTTTCATTTTAAATTTTAAAAATTTCCATACTCTTATACTGTTTTAGGTTGTCCTTATATTCACCTGACAAATGCCAATCGTCTCCCGGGAGAAGTAGATTTTTTCAACTAGCTTTGGGAAATTAATCCCCCGAAACCCTTCACCTCACCCCACCCCCTCAATATCTCTAGATCCCACTTATAAATTTAAAATTTTAAGTCTTATTAGGAGTTGTACTTCTACTACACCAAAATGTTTTTATATAACTACCCCTTTCCCCCCTTCCCCTTATTTCCTGGAGTTCTAATTTTCAGACTTTTATAATTATTTGGAGAACCACATTGAGATGTAGTTATATTAATTTTTTTCTATTAGTTTTGTAAATTTTGAAGCTCCCCCAAACCCTTTTTCCCAACACTGTCTGAGAAATTTTAAATTTTACGATTCATTTGGCTATCTGGAGTTTTCTCTGTACCTGTTGTAATGAAATAGATTTTCGTTACACAATAATTTTAATCAAAAATTCCCTACCATTATCATATTTCAAATTAATGAATAGTTTCAGAACATAAAAACGAAACGCATCCACATGTGTTAGGAAATATTCTCTCACACTTGGATGATCAATAATATTTTATTTTGGTGTTTACGGCGACTCTATGACGTCGGCTTGTATTTTCCATTTTTTAAAACGTCCCCATACCCGTATTACAAAACTTTGTGAAATATGACCACTTTTTCCTCGCTTCTAGAACTAATTGAATCAAGCTCATCGTTTCCATAAAATTTGTTACAAGGGTATGACTCCATCATATTGGAAAGTTGATTAAAATGTGCTAACGTTTAATTTACAAAATAAAGATAATGCTATTTTTATTTCCGAAAATTTAGTTTATTTATCACACTTTACGCCTCTAAAATTAAAAAAAACTGTCACTTTCCAAACCCTTTAACTCTGAGTTATATAAGAAATGGCCTTAATAAGGTGGGGGGCAGTTATTTTGGGTTCTAAAATATAGGGCGCAGTGAGTTCTCGAGTTTTATTATAAAAGCGATACTCTTCATACTAGGTGAATTTATACACAACAATTCAAGAAACGAGAAAGATGTTAAGACAAGTTAACTGGCCTACCCTGGTCTGAGCCCGCGACTCTACACAAAAGTACTTCCAAGCACCACTTACAACTTGGGTTAACTTGCGTCTAATATGTCCTACATCTTGGTTCCAATAACAACTATTTCTACCTATAGTAGTTTCACGAAAATGTTCGTCAACTACTCAAACGAGACAATAATTTTCTATATTTTCCTGGTATATATGACTGGTTTTTATAACTATTTTATTTGTTTTTAGTTCGTGATTAGAGGTTATCTCATTGTTGACAAAATTTAAACGTTGTCTAATTGTTTTTAATTTTTGATATATATTTATCTAAAAAATTATATACACGTTTAATTTTTTATTGATTCAATCAATCATTATAGATGCGATTTATAACTAAATACTATCTAGCTATAAAAATTGTTACATACACACAGAACAAATCAAGGCTTAAGAAAAGGAATCGTAATAGTCTATAATAGAAAAAGTCTTCAATTATTAGCTTATTTTTTAAATTATTTCCTGGAAGCAAGCCCCCATTTTCGGAGCACCTACGCTACACTAATTAGAAAGCACTTGTATTAATCGCTAGCCCACATCACTAGGCACAAACAAACGAGCCGCACGTCCCAACAAATTTAAATGCATATGCGCGCAAATTTGCTCAGAGGTCCACACAAATATACTGACTATTTACAAGCTGCCTCATGGGATCGAAGGATGAGGGGAATGTCCTAAAATATCGTGCTGTTCCCTATGGCATAGCTTAGTGGAATTGTAATTATTTAGAACCACGTCTTACTACCCACTCGGCTTATACGCTTAAGTACTAATTACGCTGATGGGTTAGGAATTGGGATGGTTTAATTTAGAGGAAGTAACCCCGCATTTGCATAGAGGTAGAGTGGAAAAACATGTAGGAAATATAACATACTGGACAAACTACAAATATTATTTACAAAATAAAATAAATTGGGTGCTTGAGTTTACGTAAAACAAAATATGTGTGCTGTTAGGTGGAATGACAATAATTATTATGCAATACATGGACTAATTAAGATTCCTTAGCCTAATGTAGTAAGATAATAAAACCGCTACGTGGAAGGAGTCAACCAACTCGATTCGAATATTTCAATCTACAGAAGAGGAAGGAGAGGGAAAATAATGTTTACACCTCAATCCAGTTCGGATCCCACGTTAAACTGTTGGTCCTCCATTTCATCTCACAATAACCCTACCATTACACATTAGCGTAAGTGCGTATAGCCCGAACGGGTAGTAGGATGTGGTGATGATGATGATGATAATAATAATAATAATAATAATAATATCAAGTCCAGGGTACAAAGCATACATTTTTCTCTAAATGACGGATTCGGCTGCTGAAAGAGTATGGCTGTGTTAAGCACTGACTAAAGGGGGGGAAATGGGGCAGTTTTGCCCAGGGTCCCACTCCTCGATGCCCCCAACATCACATATATTTGTATTTCACAAAAACGAGTTTTCCGCATTCACAATCCACGTGCATTTAAGATTGATTTAAAGTAGATGTTTAAACACATAAAACAAAGGGTATGGTCTGGGAGGACAGCCACCAGTGACAAGAGGGCCCAACCTAAGCTAACTTCACTAAACAAAAGGTAACACATGGTTTACAAGAAAACATATGGCACCAGTCTTCTCAGATGTCTGTGTACCCATTTCCTCTTTACTTCCTGCGTCCGGTATTTCCACCACGGCATCCCCTGGGTGACTGCTGGTAGCCTGGATGCTCCTTGTAGTATTGGATCTGCGGTGGCGGGAGTTGAAGATGGCCAGGGCCTCTGAAATTCCTCCACTAGCTGGTGGTCGGTCATCCCTGTGCCAGGGCGATGAGGTGTGTTGATTCTATGAAGCAACTCTTGTTGTGCTTTTTTCGTAAGTTCCGGGTAGTTTGATGGAGTTTATTGATAAATACCAATATTTTGATATTTTTCCATCGCATGAATTTCGTGTCGGTGTTTATGTCAAATACTTGACTATCCGTAAAAGTGAGCATCACACTTTATAAAGTTCAAAAGATATTTCATATTTTAAATTAGCGCTGGGACAAAAATAATGACGATGAGGATGAAAATAAAAATGAGAAAGTTATTGAAAGAAACCTTTATATTTTTTCATGCTCACAGTTACAGTTTTTACAAACATAATATTTCAACACTAAATTAAGTTAGTTTTTGTGTGTGAAAGGGGACTCCAGAAATTCCATTTCCATAGACCCTGGATCTTCTGAGTGGATCTTTTAACTATAAGTAAGATCTAGACCATAAAAGATTAGGAATAAAAATGTTTACTTCTTAATTTGAGCTGTGAAGCAGCGGCCATCTTTCAATATACCCCGCGTTCAATGACCTGTCATTAAGTACGGACGTTGCTTTCTCTAAATTTAAAAAGTACTTTCTATTCAACTGTTTGTTAGTTAGTTAGTATTTTTAAGTTAATGCTTAGTTTTGACTCTTGTACGAGGTTTCCTCTAAAGATAAGCCAGGGCCACTTTGTTCCCCCACCTAAGATGGCTCAGAGCTACTATAAAAGCCAATTAGTATCAGCGATTATTATTAAAATAAAGAATTGTGAAAACTAACAGTTCAACAAAACGATCTTCCTAGCCTATTATCATTGGTTTGCTTAGCATACAAAAATTTGCCGTAATTTGTATATTTTTTGCACCGTTCCACATATGTTAAGGTGCGTCCACACCGCAGCAACATTGTTAGCAACATAGTAAACAGCATTTAGTTTGTTTGGAGGCTCTACCTGAGAAGGTTTTCTTCGTTCGCGCTTTGTCAATTTGGTCTTAAAACCACCCGATAATCTTATTTCACCTCTATAAAGTCCATAGGCATCACATTTTAGATCCCGCAATAAATCTGGTCCAGCATACCTTTGGCAAATCTGGAGAGAAGGACGAAACTTAAATTGACGTTAAACTGGCACACACTAAACATTACAACATTGCCTCAGCTGCAAGCAGCACATCTTCCTCTCTCAGCATCCTGTACTCAACTAAAGTTTTTTTTAGAAGCAAACTTTTAACGGCCATGTTGATAGAAAGTAACTAATATTTTACACTATAGAAAAAAGTTTTATTTGATTTATTTACTATGGATAATACGGATATGGATACTTTTTAGTAGACAATATTATTTATTTACTATGAATATATATATATATATAATATTTATATTATCCACATTTTGGGAACATGAGATAAATTATTGTTAATTTATTAAATTCATTATATGTACAGTTTCATCTTGCTTTAAAATTTTAATTTGTTTAATGGTTTGTATTGATATTACAAAAATTATAAACAAAGGCAAATAAAACATAGATCTTAATATTATTAATTTATTTTTTACTCTTTCACACATGTAAATCAATGACATTGTGTATTGGCGTCACTAACAGGATTTTGCCGGTTCGTCATTTGTAATTTTTAATAAACCATCTTTAATAAACCAATTATATTGGACCTAATACATTTCTAATACAGAATAAAACTTAAAAATACGTGTGTACTTTAATAAATCTAGTGCCAAAGTGACAGATTTACATGGCCTTAGGGATGAATTCTGGGAATCTAGTGACTTTCACAGAAATCCTATAAGTTTTCTCCTATAAAAATCAAACTGTGTGACCTGACGACAATATTTATTTGATTTGCACACCTTGTTGAAAACAAATTTCAACATTAATACGATTAATTGTTGCCAACTTATGTTGCCAACAATATTGCTGTGGTATACACTCTCCTTAAGAGTTGATAATGAGCTATATTTGTTTTAACCAAAGAGAAATATTCTATTTATAGATTTACAACCATTAATTAATTAAGATTTACATGGTAGTGTAAACAAATATTGAAAGCCTAGATATTCGCGGTGAAAATCGAGCTTTAGTTGGAATATACTATTTTTGCCGATACCCTGAAGCCTTACATAACCTTTAAATTGAGTGTTCGTTTGTCAAAATTTGTTCAGTAGTTTTCTCAGAATTTCTATTACTGTAAATAAGATTATAAAACTATACGTAAGGAATTATTCATGTTTGTTTATATTCCAAAACACTCGTTGCCAAGGAGATTTAAAACTCATTTTTTGTTCTTCCCAAACACATTGTTGCAAAGGGCTCTTAAAAACAAGATGCATGCATTAAAAGTAAATATATTTAAACTGATATAAATTTAAGATGCAATAAAGGACACCTAAAGTAGGGTTTTTAGACAATGCTAGACATTATATTGACAATATATTGATTAGATGAAAAAACCTACCTGTATAAATATCCTACAAATTAAAAAAACAACTCCATCTAAATAGGTTAAGCTATTCCAAAGATATTAGACAACAGACAGACATACATACAAAGTTTCTAACTACAAACTAACACTTTTTTTTATTAGTATAGAATATAATATATACATAAATAATGGAATTCTGACTTTAGTGTAGGTACGCGGAGTCTGTTTCATTCGTAGTTGTTAGTTAAATTTAAGGAAAGCTCATTTTTTAATTTTTTTTGCATGTATCTGAGTTAACATTTCTTTAGTGCAGTGGTTCCTAAACTTTTTCGCTCGCATACCCCTTTAGACCTTGTAAAACATCCATGGATACTCACATTCTTACTCACATAAATATAGAATGTCTGGATGATTGGTACCAAAAAGTAAAAATATATATTATAAAAAATTCAAGCTAACACAAAAAGTATACATTAAAAATTATGTACTGTACATTTAATATTGTTTTATAGGTTACTAGTGTGACTAATGGTGTTGCTTCTTCGTCTTACATAGTTCTTTAAAGTTGAGAGTGGTTGTAGTGTGACATTCAGTCCGCAACGATATTTAGATTGTGTTGTCGGATAGAATGAAAATTCAGCTTAGCACACTTAAGTTGTTAGAAACTGTAAGAGTTTAAGTACTGCCCATTTAAGCACTTGAGGATATTCTTGAAGAAGAATGAGGGAGGGAAATAACAATTTCACTGCAAAATCTAACAAGTATGATTTTGGGGCCTAGCAATATGCAAGAAAATATTGAATCGACAGTGTAAACTACGGTGTCTCAATCGGAAATGAAAATATTCAACAGGGTTGAATTTGGTGTTTGTTGGATATTATTATAACGGCCATAATGAGGTAAACATTTCTTCTTTTACAATTAAAGAAGTCAAAATATCATATATTTTAATTAATTATAATTCAAAGAAGCCATTACAGAAATTTACTTACAGATACCCAGGGTATTGTCCACAGTTTCCTTGGGATCCACGGAGCACAGTTCGGGAACCATTGTACTTAGTTTGTTGATTATTTTTTTATTTGCTTCTATAAGATATTTTACGGTTGAATTGTGTTGACCATATAATTCATATTAATAAAAAATAACTAATGTCCATATTTAATTATGAAAATACCAAGTATATGGTCAAAAAGAAAACACAGATTGAGGTCGATAGTTTAGATATTACAGCAAACAACATATCATTTGATAGGGTTAGTGAGTTAAAATATTTAGAAACAATTCTAAATAGCGATAACAATATTAGATTGGAAATTACGAAACAATAGTCAGGAAATGCTTGTTATTACTCGGTCAGTAAGTTGTTGGCATCTCACCTGCTGTCAAGAAATGTAAAACTTAGAATATACAAAATCATAAAATTTGCCTGTTTTTCTCAATGAGTGTGAAACGTGGTCTCTTACCTTGAATGACCAAACTTAATTTAAGGTGTTCGAAAACGCGGTGCCTATGAAGATATTTGGTACAAAAATGGATGAAGATAGTGGGGAGTGGAGTAGGTTACTTAATGATAAGATGCACACCCTGTACTCATCACCAAACATTGATAGGATAATAAAATCTCGTATGTTACGGTGGGCAGGTCATTCAGAGTGAATGGGAGTATCTAGAACCGCGTTCAAGGTATTGAATGGCAAACCAAATAGGAAAAGACCACTCACTAGGAAGACCCTGACGCAGTTGGAGGATAACATTTGGATAGACCTGAGAATTATAGGGTGCAATGAGATATGTTGGATATAAATAGCTCAAGATAGGGATAGGTGGCGTACTTTTATGAGTGCGGCGATGAACTTTCGAGTTTTTAATGCCATAAAGCAAGTAAGTAGAATATGTCTGTGTTTAAATAAAGTCTATGTTTTTAGAAATATTTTAACACCATCTACCATCACTTGTGCTATCTATAATCAGACCAAAAAAATAAAAGTGCTTATTTTACGAAGATGCCCGAAGGTTTTAAAATTATATTTTAGGTTAAATAATTTTAGGTCAAATGACTTTAGGCCAACTGACTTTAAGGTCAAATTAATTTTAGGCCAAATTACTTTTAGGCCAAATAACTTGGGCCAAATGACTTTTGGGACGCCTATCGAAATTAACAACAACAAATTTTCTTATTCAGAATTCACTTTATGCCAAATGACTTTATGCCAAACGACTCTAGACCAACTGATTTTTAAGCCAAATGACTTTTAGACAAATAACTTTTAGGCCAACTAACTTAAGGACAAATGATTTTTGGGTTAACTGCATTTTAGGCCAAATAACCTATAGACCAAATGACTTCTAGGCCAAATGACTTTAGGCCTACTGCCGCGTCTCCATATACAGATATAATTTTTGTCGGTTATTATCAATTACTAATATAATAAATGTTACGATGCACTGCACAGAACTTATTTGGCTTTTACCATAAAATAAAGAAATATACTAAGATCTCGTAAGATTTGAGAAACGAAACAAATTACATTGTGGAAGAAACACTCCGCCAAAGAGCATACATGGAATAATGTACACTGTTACAGGTACATTGAGAAAAGATGAAATTTTCAGTTCACTAAAGAGTATAACCCATCAATTTCAATTTTCAAAACTATAATAGAATATTTATGTAATTATTATATTGACTTAAAGCTCAGAAATAGTTGATTTTATAAAATTCTATTTTAAATAAATCATTAAATATACCTATATATATTTATATATATAATTGCAAAACTATTAAAATAAAAACCTTTTATATAAGATATATATAAATAAGCCCCTCTAAGTACATTTGTATATATATGTAAAATTATTAAAAATAAAATCGTTTACTTTAAATATAATTTTATAAAACCTACAGTTTTTGAGCTATAAGCCAATATAATTAGACTATAATGTATGTATTCTTAAAAATTGAAAAATGAAGCCTGGACATGGGATTCGAACCCGGGATCTTTGGATTAGTGCTCCAATGATCTAACTACTGAAATTAACAGGAATCTTCCTGTGCTCACGGTAATTCTTTACTCATATTTTTAAGGCAGAGTCTATGATGGACGTGCGAAAATCGTCGGCTCCAAATGTGTGATTTATTAAGATCACTAACTATCAGCTAACGTAGCCTTCGAATTCCGCACGTCCATAATAAACTCTGACTTAAATTATTATTAGCACCGCGTCTTACTACCCGTTTGGGTTATACGCACTTACGCTAATGTGTAATGGTAGGGTGATTGTGAGATGAAATGAAGGACCTACAGTTTAACGTGGAATCCGAACCACGGTGGAGGCCTGGCTCTCCCCACATTCACAAGATGTCTTGTCAGAGGTGAAGGAAGGGTTTGGTAATCAGATAAATCTTTTCCAGGGCCGAGGATTGAACCCCGGCCGCCAGCATAGAAGTCTGACACCTTACCCCTAGACCGCCAGGTCACCCTCTGACTTAAAAATATGAGTGAAGAATGACTCTGGGCACGGGACGATTCTTGGATAGCTCAGTGGTTGTAGTATTGGTATCTTAAGCCAAAGGTCCCAGATTTGGTTCCCGTGTCCATATGCCATTTTTCAAGTTTCCGAATATGATATCTAGATGCGGGTAAATCCCCACATATACATATATCCCTATATATATTATGTTTTGTATTTCTAATTTTTGTGGTGATATGATAAAAAGTGATAATTTCTGCTAGTGTAAAGTATCTTTAAAATTATTTTCATGGGGAAAATAGACTCTTCGTTTTGTTAGTAATGTTAAACCGTAGGTACCTAGAAACAAAGTTTAATGAAAATCATCAAGGCGAATAAAGATCAATTCGATTTTTATTTTTTTATTTTTCAGTAAACTACCCTTAATTTTAAGGTTAGATATTTAATTCCAAAAACTCTTCAGGGGAACCTTTTGAAAACCTTAGATATCAAATTTATAACCCGATCGGTATAATTTTTCGGTCTCTAGAACAAGATATAGACACATAGACAGACAGACAGACGATATCACAAACATAATTTTTTTGGTTTAAGGTACGTCGACATTTATCAACATCTCGGTTTCAATATTTTGACAATCACATCGATTCTCTCTCCGAGGGGTCGACAGAGAGTATACACACGTGTAATAATCAATGTTCAATCAATCAATGTATCAATGTTTATTGCCAAAAATATGTTTGTATTTTTTTTTAAAAGGCCTTCCTCATGAAAACGGCTATGTATATGCCCTGATCCATTCTTTCTCTTACTCTCTTGTTTCTTGACTGATGGGTCCAGTGAGTTTGTAGATAGATGTCACCGTCAGTTCAGCCACAAGCAGCCGACGGGAATGGTTGTAATAATCTCTGGTAATAGAGGAGCCACATAGAATAACGAATCGTGACGTGCTCGTGTTTTGTATACGCCACCACAGGAACATAAAATAAAATACCATGACATTCCTTTCTCTTGGGTTGTACATGGAGGTAGTCATTATAGGCATACGCTCATTCTTATTCGCATTTAACGCGATTTTCTTAAACTGACTTATTTTATCAGCATATGACTACATTAACTTAGATCTATAACTGGCACAATACCCAGGACCCCCCCCTCCCCCCCCAACCATTAATTTGTAATTATGACTGGGGGGAACAACATTTTTACAAAAACAACATTTTTGGCTATGCCACCCGGCAAAGGCAGGCACGCTACCTACTGAGCTAAGTGTCAAACTCACACTTGATAAATGCAAAGCTTTAACAGTATATTGCCGACATCTTAGTTCAGACACTACACACTGGAGCATCTTACTACTGACAAGAAAGTCCTAGGTTTGATTACAGGTTAGACAATTTGTTGTTGCTGTTGTGAAATTCGACCTCTTACTCTTATTTCATAGTGATGGCCGTTGTATTAGATGTGTTGTCTCGTATACAATCGGGTTAGTAATTAAATTGTGCTGTGATTTAACTAATCGTATCAGAAAAAGCATTTAAAATACCCCTAAATAAAATAACTAACACCATAAGTACGTATGTTTTTATTAACCGACTTACTTTATTCATCAGGAAGTTTACAATTATTACTAAACACACACGTTGTACAATCACATGACCTACACACTAGCTTTACTTCTTTTTAAGGGACCTTACATCCCTATATCATCATAATACGTTAAGCAGTAATAATTAATGACAAATTATTATAAGTAGTATTAGTATAATTAACTACCCACAACAGTGATCACTCGGATTTTAGGTGTCTTACTCATCCAATCTAGTTTTATTGGTGATGTAGAGGTCTGGATTCAAATACCGTATGTGTTAATCAAGATGGTTTATTCTAATTTGTTTTCCCTCCCCATCAATGCAAATGTGTGTACTTTTACTCTTGAACACGATACTTAGCATCCCTTCAAAAGTAGTATTATTACGGGTACTTTCCAGAAGGCTATGAAGACGTGGGGAACTTTAATAATTTATGTAAAAAAAAATTGAACTGGAATACAAAACCACAACCTTAGTTCATTACTTGTAAATATGAATAGAAATCATTAAAATAATTTATATAATTTATTAAAAAACTGCTATAATATCAAATAGAATGTGACACCCTAGATTTTATATTGACATATTGAAATAAATAAAGTTATTTTTGAATTTACAAAATTGTAAAATTTCGTCAAATTATCTATAATTTATATTACCAAAACTATTATAATAATGTTTTATTACAAGCAGAGTTATGACTATACTAATAATCTAAATATATTTGAATAACCACTTCAAATTACGCGGTAAGAATATATGTTTGTGTTATTGCCTTATTATCTGCGTTTTAGAAAGTGTATTATATTGTAGATTGAAAAATGTTGAAAAATATTAATAGTTTTAGATAGTTTGAAAACTTTAACGAATTATTTTGTGTATTTTTTGTACTACATGAACACATGGTATACTTGTTTTTTTGCTCTGAGCCCCACTATCCATCTGGGTTACACGCATTTAGTTACAATAATTGAGTAGTAATCAGAAAAATATAATTTAGGAGAAATGCAACCCAATTTACGTGGTTGGAGAATGTGTACTACTAATCAAAAATCACCTTTAGTGAACCAGGCTGGAGCTTGAACCCTGGCCTTCTTGTCACTAACAAACCACACTATATGAGCTTGACATTTAGTCCACGTGCCCACCAGTACAGATCTTTGGTGTGGTTTAAAATTTCTTGTCCTAGATATTATTTGTTATAAGTATATTTTATTAAAAATTAGGCTAATAGTTTAGTCAATGAAAAGCCTATTTGGTAAATTAGATTAGAGTGTAAGGAGAGTAGCTATTATATTAGGACTTATAAAGTTCTGTACTGAGAATAAATGAAAATAATTTTTTTAACTTATCAGGAATAAAAATAAATACATTCATAGTTAGTGAATAAATCATATTTATTATCCAAAAACATAAATAAATATATAAATAAATACATCCATTTCACACAGCACTATTCTCAATGCACACGTATCTTGTAGTTGACACATCAAAGAAATCTATGTATGGTTAATATGCACACTCAAAATGAATACATTCAAACCAAACATGTAGAATAGTTGCACTTTTTTTTAGATTTAGGATCGTCGAATAAGAAAACAAATATAAAAATAGGGCATTACAACACTATTAATATAAAATCACAGCACTTTTGAAGTAATCTACACAGAACACTTTTCTGCAACTGTAATGTTGCACTGCCTCTGATATAATGCATCACCTTGCAGAGGATGAACTTTTATGGAGGCTTTCACGTGGAATATGAAGATGTCTTGATGTTACGATGATGAATAAGGACAATTGAGAATATCACAAAAAGCTTTACTGGGGAGAGCGTAGTTGATAATGAGTGATGAGCGATTAAGAGGAAACGGGAATGAATGGAAGATTCTGCAAGATGATCACTTCTCTCCACACGTGTTGATTGTCTTCATGTAGATTCATCAAAGATATTTTTTCACTTCGATCCGAGTGCATTGGCTGAGTAAGGATTAGGGTGGGAGGAAGTGAGTTAAATGAAGATAAAAAAATATCAACGAGCAATGATGTGACTGGATTGGCCGTTGAACCATGTCGTTTGAAGTCATAGACCAAACCGGACCAAAGTAGACGATTTCCAAAGGAATCATTCACGATGTCGTTTGTAGCCTCCACCATAATATCCGTTAGTTTCATATGACTTCAGTGGTGCGGCTATCTTATTACATCCAAGCTCGTTGAGGCAGAGGGGTGTGTGAGGTGTTTGGTAAATGAACGAGTCCCTCTGCGTCTTACGTTAGGGTGGACCCTCCTAGTAGTTGTACCCTCCGTTTCCTGCGCCTCCGGGTGCCTTGTAGTTGTACCCGCTGTCTGACTGGGCCGTTCCCTCGTACCTGACCTGGGGCTTGTATCCGTCCTGGTCGGCGACGTAGTCGACCAGCTGGGTACGACCGTCGGGGAGGAGGACGTGGTACATACCGTTGGCGACATCACCCTTACGGCTCTCCTTGTGGCCGAAGTCGTTACCGGACGCTGGGTCTTGGACCTCGTACGAGAACTCGTAGTTGGCTGGTTCCTGAAACACATACAAGTGGCTCGATAAAGGGAGGACTCGGCTAACATGGGAAAATTACCTAAGCTATAAAGTCAGTGTGGTATTCAATCGCCCTGAAATATATTTTGAATAGTGTTGGAAATAAATCTGCGCAAACTGGGAAGTGGTTTTTAGTATCATGCATTTTTAACACTTTCTTTCACTTTTGACTAACATTTTGTCGATTAATTATTTTTCAGTTGCTTTTAATGACAACGTTATGTCAACTTTTCAGTACAACGTTAATTGTGATAGGGCTTAGAGATCGATTATCTCATCTGGCTATTACATAAGGTTAGGATACAACCTCAGCTAAAATTCGAATTTGTATCATCTTCCTTCATAAATAATTCTGTCACAGTTCCTTTAGAAATGAAATAAATATTTACGGCTATTTCATTACGGAAATTAAAAGAACAAATGATAATAACTTACACCAATGGCCAAATTGAAGGTATTATCGTCTTGTCTCATATGCCATTGTCAAAGAGGTCGTGGTTTGAATCCCTGCTGGCTGTATTAGGATGGGTTTTTCACTGTAAGCTTTATCCCTTTTCCCTGCACGTAAATGTTAGTACATTTACTCTAAAATTCTACGTTCCTCATCTTTAAATGCGGATAAACAGCTTCAGTGGATGAACGATGTTGCTCTCGCAGTACAGTTGGCATTTGATAATGTGGAAATCTGGTTTTTAATCCCGTTTGGATGTACTAAAGGTGGTATTGAAAATTCAAGTACATCTCCTCTAAATTCAACCCTACTCACTCCAAGCACGTAGCATTGTTAGTTCATATGTGTATAGCCCGAATGTTTAGCAATACATTGTATTATAAAAAATAAATGCGGATAGCCCGGGTGGAAAGCAGGAGACGAAGCACGGGAGAAAAGAAAACCTAATAAACCTACTGATGTCTGAAATTACATTTATGTTCCTCCTCCGTCCCCCTCGCTGAATCCCTGTCTCAACTTCTCAAGCCGCTACTAATTTATTTTTGTTAACTACCTGGTGCTAAGTCAAACACGCGGAACCTGTCCTAGCAACTTTACGGTCTGTAGTTTCGGAACGCTGACATGTTTGACAGAGAAATGGGAAGAAGATTCTTGTCTAGACGGCTTCGACCGCACGTCCTACATAACTTTTTATTTTTATTTTAGTTTTATTTATTTTACGTCCACGTAACATCCTCGTAGTTTTTATGTTACTTTATTTTCTATCTTAATGGCTTCAGTTAAAAACACTAGACGCTATTATCCGTTCACTAGAGCACGTTGTTTGACTGGAACCCGTTTTGGTAGAACGTTTTATCCCTGTCAGCTAGTTGTTTTATGATAATTAAATATTATTTCAACTATAACTTCTAATAAACTTTTTCATCAAACTGTTGTACAGTAATTAAGTGAAGTAAGAGTTATCTTAGCATACGCATGTTTGACTTGCGAGTTTAACTCTAGGGGAAATATTTCTACATATGGGTGTAATTCAATTCTCTCTTTAGAGGAATGCTGTTGCACTTAATTTTTAATCATAGCTCTTATCTTTGATAGGTTGTTTTCAAATATATTAATTAATTTTTATATTCAACTAATTAAAATTAAACATTTGATTTACTTTGTCTGGAGCCTAATAACTAATTTATACAAATAGATATTTTTTTGATGTGCTATTAGCACCTGAGATCACATATTAACTCGTGTTTTATGTGCTTTACATACTACGAGAAACCTAAGAAGCTTTGATAAAGCTGAGATTAACATAAAAAATGTTCTAAAATTTGGTTGAGAAGCTCTCTAACGCAGTGTGCTTTTGCAATTTTGCCCATAGTTGAGACTGTACGAAAAAACTGTCATTAAAAAAAATTCTAAATTATTAAGCTGATGCATTTGGTTCTGTTCAAATGAATAATTCACCAGTGACTATAAACCTTGACCTATCTACCTATTTGCTGTAGCCTTAGGCACGTGATTTATACTTACATTGATCTCATCCCCTTGAGGGGCGCCGTACCCCCTGCTGCCACCACCACCACCACCACCCCCTAGTCTGCCGGTTGAAGGGGGCAGGTACGTGTCTTGGGCATAGACCAGAGCGACCATAGCGACTGCGCTTACAATGAGGAAAACCTGCCATAAATCAGAAGAAAATTGAGTATTATTTAAGATTTAAGTTTATAATAATTTAAAGTGCACTTCCTACCATTTTTATAAAATAAAATATTGATTAAAAATGCATGAAAATAATATTAAATAATAATATATATGTGTGTGTGAAGTTAAATAAAATCACTCTCAAATATTATATATATATATATATANTATATATATATATATATATAGTACATTTGTTAAATATACATATATATATAGTACATTTGTTAAATATACATATATATATATAGTTGTTAATATATACATATATGTATATATTAATAAAAGTTAGATGGTTTCAGTATATATGTATGTTTATCTGACCAAAGAATATTTAGTACTTATGAATTATATAGAAAACTACAATTTGGTGAAATTATAGGGAAACTATTCAAAAGGTACGCACACTATTCAATTTTAAAAACTGATCAAAAATAAAAATTATTAAAAATAAATGCTGATTTATTAAACTATTTTAATTCATCAATACGTTATTTGCGTTTCAAGAGCAAGGAGAAACTATACTATAGATTTCAATCTTTTCCAAAGAGAAATTTCAGATTATAATAACGTGACCTGTGTTTATGGTTTGGTTGATTTGTAAACATATTTGGTTTGAACTAACTTTTACATAGCCTATAACGATCACTTCTCTAATTAAAATAAAACCAACTCGGCAGAGTAACAATGACATAACCTCTCAAATAAAACTAATGTTTGATTGTAGGCTTTTGTGTGGGTATAATACTGTATAGAGACTATGCAATGGTATCCCGTCTAACAGCGATTGGATGACTATCTAATGTACGCAACCATTTTAACGGGTTTGTCTCAAGCGAATGTGAGTTTCATGCCAATAATTGATTTGACCACTGTAGACCCTGACATCCCTTTTATTTTGAGAGGGGAGTTGGCTCCCAATTAAATCAGCATTCTCAATTAACTATTGATATTCAAAAGGTCAAACCTTGGATAGATTTGGTATATATTAACCTTAGAGAGGGTTGATAATTATTTATCTTCCATTAAAGAATAAAATCGGGGAACACTGATATCAAGATTCCCCTACAGTATTCAGAAAAAATATGGAATATTAAAAAAATTATAATTTATTTATGAAAATTAAATTTAATCCAGGGAGCATGTACATAGCCACTCCTAAATAATATAAATAAGTGATATAATTTTTCAAAATTATTCCATTCTTATTATTATCACTGCGTCATACTACCCGTTCAGGTTATACGCACCTACACTAATGTGTAATGGTAGGGTGATTGTGAGATGAAATGGTGGACCTACAGTTTAACGTGGAATCCGAACCACAGTGTAGGCCTGGAATTCCACACATTCACAAGTTGTGATTAATACACGTCTTGTCAGAGGTGAAGGAAGGGTTTGGCGATCAGATAAATCCATGCCGGGACCGAGGATTGAACCCCGGATGCTCAGCACAGAAGTTCAACACCTTACCCCTAGACCGCTAGGTCACCTGCAGCCCAGTCTTAAATCTTACAAAACTTAATTTTTCATGCATCAACAAATTGAAGGTTTAGTTTTGTTAGGTTGAGTAATATTGACATCAGCTTGTTATAAAAGGCTTAAAATTTAGTCTACATGATAAAGTATTAATGGTGTATGCTCTGTATTTATGTGTCAACCCAGAAGATTTGTCGTACATCCCAATTAGTTAAAAAATTTAACACTCAACTCGAGCTAGTGGCTGGAACTAGTAATATATATTAAGTGTCCATTTATTAGGACCAAAAAATAAACATGTATACAACCATAAATTTTTTAAAGTTGTAGGAATGATACGAAACTGAACTAGATTCGTAAATCCTTTAAATTGTTATGATTAGCCATTTGTCACATTGGTTAGCAAGTGATCTATATAGTTAATACTTAAGTTACTCTAATGTTAGGAGATAAAATTGAATTCGATAAAAAAAATCTTTAGGTACGTAAGCTATACGGAAGTTTAGTTTAGGCTGACCTGGTTTGTAAGTGACGAATTGTTTGGGATTTGACCCCCACCAGGGTGTAATGAGGATGACTTAACCTTAAATAACTTCATACTCTCCCGAATGTAAATTTATCTTTGTTTATTATAAATTCTAACTTGTTTATCCCGATATAACTAACGAAAATAATTGCAGATAGCCCTTAATTGTAGTAAGACTGGGGAGGATTAAAAAAGTTTGCAAAATTTAATNGGTTATTTATTTAAGTATGTAGTATATTTTAGTATTTTATGCAAATTTATCTATGGGATTAGTTTGATATATACAGTAATTTTTTAACTGATGCAATGACAAAACTACTAGTATTCTTAAGCGTTATTTTTTTCAGAGAGTCCCCAGTTTGATTCTTTTCACCACACCATCTTACCTTCATGTTTGTAACTAGGGGATGGTTGTTCACTGTTAAGATGAAGAAGAGCAAAGAGCGACTGATGCTATTCCAAACTTGTCCCTCACTTTTTATACTGACATGTCTCCACTGTGTACCTCCGCACAGAGGCATAGCAATAATTGCTGTTAGATTAACACACACCATGCGGATTGAAAAAGAAGGGGGCGGTTTGTAATGAAACATCATTTAATTCTCAAATATAAAGAAATATAATGATGTGTGGTTAAGTGTTTGCACTCTTCATGTCTAGTAGACTTACTACGCTTTCTAAATACATCAGCCCCACTTCAGTGGCCGAATCGTCTAAGACGTAACACTAATGATAGCCTGGCATGCCGATGACGGGGAGATCAGGGATTAAAACCTGGTTGGGTCTATTGAGGGTGGTTTTCCTGAATGGTTACTCACTCTATTCCCACGCAAATGCGGGTAGATTATTTCTAAAATGTTTCTTTTATCATTACTATATCACTAGAGTAGCTATCATATATCCATTCAACCTGAAAAGTTAGTAAGACATCCCTAAAAACAATTATTAGACTTCCCATTGATGGGCACGTGGACTGAATGCAAGGCTCATCTAATCCTTGTTTGCCAATAATGGGGGTTTAGGGATTGAATCCTTATTAGATGTAATGAGAATGTTTTCCCCCTACAGCTCTATTTTAAGGCATATTGCCTCTAAATGTCTGCCTACCCATTACCCACTCCATTCGCGTAGTTAAATGTAGATAACCCAGTAATAAGATGCTGTGATTTCAAAAAATAAAATATAATATCAGTAAATATTTCTTAAGGTTCTATTAATTATTATTTTATATTATAACGCATCCGGGCTAAAATCATATACATATAGGCTAAAGGTATTTTAATGAGTAAAGTAGAACTTTTAATAAAATATACCTTAATTTTAGGAGAAAGAGATTGGGATTTAATTTACAAAAATCCTTCAAAACAGAACCGGTAAGAATTAAATCCCTTAAAAATCACTCCCCAACATATCTGACCAGGCTAAACGAACAGCTTTGCCCGTATTCCCATTGGAGAGTCATTAAATTCAAATGTTTATATATATGAGCACATGAATTTAGTGAATGGGCCTATGTTTAACTCCAATACTATTAACAGTTTTATACAGATGAAAGGTTTGAGGAAAATAGTTTAAAGGAAGTGAATCTTCATTGGTGGGAAGAGGAAAATCACAGTTATACATAAAAAACTCTCAGCACCCAACTGAGATTCAAACTTAAATCTCCCCATCACGCATACTTCAGTCTACTGAAAGACTTATACCCCAGTTCATGTGACTTCAGGTAAAAAGGTGGGCTAAGAACATATAATATCTTTTTTTTTAATTCTTAATATTGATAAATTGTAGATATTTAATAAAATAATAAAAATAGATTGGTATTATCATATTGGCATTGATGCAATATGTCGAAAGTGATGAATGCCAAACATGTCGACCTCGGTAGTCTGGGGTAAAGTGCTCGCCTCAGGACCAGGTGTTCGTGGGTTCAAACCTATCCGAGTGACCAAAATCCGTAGAACTCTCTATGGTACGTACTCGCATTTCCTTGGGTAAAAAGTTGTAAGCCATTTTGGATAACCAACCAAGTGTGGTTTGGACCCTTGATTTCCCCATCGCCAGCAATAATTTATATAAGAGCTGTTGACTAAAACAAAACAAATTCACAGATAAATAAGAAAAATATTAACATTTTGTAAACTGAAAAAATGACACCTTGACACGGGGGATTCGTGTTATTTCTCAGTTTACGAGGTATTATACTTTATAGGGATATATCCGTAGCTTAAGGATAATTTTAATCTTATAATATTCACTATCTATATCCAATTAAATGTACTATCGTTTTATTTCTTCCACAAATTTAAAAAAAACTCATTTTCTTATCAGCTGATGTTTTTGTTTCGAGTTATACATCCGTCGATGTCTGTTATAAAAAACAATATTGGGGCAGTCGTGAAGAGTGCGGTAAAGACTATGTTATTATGGTGGGGCATATTGCATTAAGGACGTGTGTCAAGAGTACAATGTACTTGGCAAAATAAAACTGTAATCTTGCGGTTGTCAACAGGTGTCACAGCACAACGCCGACATAAAAACGAACGACGGGGAGAGAAAAAGAACATAACCTCCTCCAGACGGTTACATCAGTACAGATTTCGTCGGAGCAATATCATCAAAGAGAAGGGGAGGGGTGGGTACATAAACGTTGGGTGGTTATTGATGCAACCACCCGCTAAATTAAATTATGTCGGTCTCATTGGTGCGCTGTTTGAATGGCCAGTAATATGGGGATATGGCAAAGTTGATAAAAAAGGAGGTTTCTGCGAGCCACGTAGTCACAATAGTTTGGCCGGGCCAAGAGCTGTCAACTGTTTAATGTTCATAGTAAGAGCTTTTTAGAAAATAATAAACATATCTTATTTCATTCAACTTTGTTTTTAAAAAAAGATACAATTTTGTTAGTGTTATTTTTTTGGTATTGATAATAAATATTAAAAACTACAGCAGCTGTTGATGACCGGACTTGAAAGTATGAATGAGTAAAAATAGATCTGGTAGTATTCTTAGCTTTCAAGTAAAATCCTTCCTACGTGAAATGTATTTTAGGCAAAAAAAATCTTTTCTTGGCTGTTTGAGTTGAAAACAATACTTTTTTTATATGCTTTATTTTATTACCATGACATAGTTATGTTGAAGATTTATGTTCAGGAGAGTGCGTTTTAAATGGGTTTTTTTAATTCTTGGTCTGTGAACTATTTTGATTTTAATAATGGTTGAAATATAAATAAATATATATATATATTTATATATATATATACGGACTTGAAAGTATGAATGAGTAAAAATAGATCTGGTAGTATTCTTAGCTTTCAAGTAAAATCCTTCCTACGTGAAATGTATTTT
>CABFVX010001000.1:138094-201921 GCA_902151425.1 Timema shepardi | reverse complement strand
AATAGGGGGTTACATGAGGGGGGCAATAGGTATAGAGCAGATCTCATATGTAAATGTTAATGTTGGAAAAATAATATTATTCATGTTCTCACTGTTAGTAAACATACTTATATATAACTTCTTGTTCTAAGTGTTATTAAATATCAGTCCCTCTTTTAGTGTTATAAAACTTCTCTGTGAAATAGTGACATTTACTCTTGACGTGAAAAGTAATATAACACGGGTTGGGGAAGGGGGATCAGGTACAATGTTACATGGAGGATGACCCCTTTAATATAACATATTTAACTTATAGTGACCCCTATTATTATCTTCATTCGTTGGTAGACCAAGGACTTATATAACTTACATTGTTTAACCCCCGAAGAGCTATCCTGCGGAAACCCCTTTTCCTATGCAGCCGGTTAGGTTTGAACTCATAGTGTCATTTTACATGTGGTGCCACGCTGTGTCTTGAAAGTGTCTTGTGTAAAATGACACTTGGTTTTATGACCATTACATACAAACTTTACAAATAAAATTATCCCTTTATTCTACACTTGTGACGAGGTGTTTGGATTTTATATATTTATTATGTATCATCTTGATAGTCTCTACTTGAATAATTGGACATATTGTCTAAGGTCTCAAGCTCATAATTAGTAATTTTCCAGTGACAAAGAGGTTTGACGGAATCTTGGCCCCTTGCAATGTTGGTTTTCTATGAGTGATTTTACCACTGTGTTTTTTCCAACCCCTCTTCATACTTTCCCAATGCTATCCTTCAAAATAAATAATTAATAATCTTAGTACCCACTTTGGGTGGTCACAAAATCTAACTTGTGTCAAGCTCATAATTAGTAATTTTCCAGTGACAAAGAGGTTGACGGAATCTTGGCCCCTTGCAATGTTGGTTTTCTATGAGTGATTTTACCACTGTGTTTTTTCCAACCCCTCTTCATACTTTCCAAATGCTATCCTTCAAAATAAATAATTAATAATCTTAGTACCCACTTTGGGTGGTCACAAAATCTAACTTGTCACTCTTAAAATAGACTGGATTGCCGATGAAGGCTATATCAAGGCTTGAATCCATGTTGGGTGTACTTAGGATGTTTTCCTACTCTCCCTCCAAGCAGTTGAAGGTATATTTCCTCTAAATTCAACCTTCTTATTCCCTAACATAGTAGTATATGTGTATGTTTATATAATTCAACAGGTAGTAAAACACGATACAAAAAAATAATCAGTGTCAAAAAACTTTTGTTCCCTGGATTTATACAGACTTTGAAAACAAACAAAACCTGGAAAAAGTAAGAGAATTTCATCTGCGAGGTACAAATCGAGCCAATTCTAAAAATTCTAAAAAGTACAGAAATAGAATTTTCAGATATTTTTGGTATAGTTTTCAAAATATGAAGGATAAAAAGGGTAATGCAGTGTAAACTATTAAAAAGTCCGGTTCATGCTGGTTTTCTAAGATCATTGACCTAATATTTGTTCTTAGTGATTCAAATGTCATCGTCCAGGAACTCGGGGTCCGCATTATAGACTGTTTTCTGATGAGGTCAATGTTGTTCAGAACTGCAATAATTTTTGTATAAATTCTTGTTTTTGTTAAAATCCTCCTAATATATTTTAGGTTTAGTTAAGTTAATTAAGAGAAGGGATGCTTGAAAAAGATTATCAAAAGGACTACACAAAAATTGGATATCCTTATTAAGACCAATTTCGCAAACAGTTTTTTTTAAAAAAGCTTTGTATCAAAAACAATTCAATTTTTATTACTATCAGGAAAAACTTTCCATCAGAAAATTTCAAAATTTTCAAATAATATCAACCCTGATACCATTCTTATCCTTGTTAGCTTACAACAACATTTTCTCCGGAACTGGATCGCAGCGAGTGCACGGCTTGCCACTCGTACTCTGCAGGGGACCAGATCTTTATCTTCTATGGATCCCGCTCCAACGCCGACCTCTTTGTCCACAATGGGTTTGTGTTTGGAGACAACCACCACGACTCGATGAGGCTGAAGCTTGGCGTGAGCAAGGCAGACCCATTGCAGGCGGAGAGAGCTAAGCTATTGTCGAGACTGGGTCTACCCACTACCGGGGAATTCTACCTCAAGACAGGGGCAGACCCTGTGGATGGGAGGCTGTTGGCTTTTCTCAGAGTCTTCAGTATGAGGCAGGGTAAATACTCCACCAGTAAAACTGCAGGCTAGTTTTCCTGTCATTATTTTACAATCAAAACTTATGGTATGACGGAATGTCAATGTTGGCTAACAATGACATAAGCGGTTTTAATCTAATAAAACCGTTAACGAGGGTGGGTTTTAAGGAACCACATAAACAATCCTATGAACAGAATATTTTGGAACCATATTGTGGACCAAACCTATTACATCTCGTCGATATTGGAACCCAAACTTTCAAGTAAGAGTTAAGTATGGTAACTACTCAGTTATATTGTCAGATTAAGGATTGAGTATTGAGAATTGAGGATTGAGGATTGCTATATTCAAATGTATTACAGTTCTCTTATTCCAAATGTGAGTGTATAGGTATAATACTTTTAAGTATTGGTTTTTCATATACATTCTAAACATCGTTTGAAAAACTTTCCTTTGGTATGTTTATCATGATCTGAATATACTTATGACCAGCAGAGCTCGGTGTAAGTTAACATACTCATTTGAGTCATTTCATATCTAGAGTTTAACTTCCATTTTAGTTCAATAAGAGATCCCCCACCCTATATTCTGGTTAATTATTATCTTTGCATATAATTTGCTTTTCCATGTCATTGACACTCTCCTCCATCCCCTCCCCAATTCCGTTCCCTTAAATTAATAGGATAGATAGCCCGCATTAATGGGATCATTAATTGTCAATTCCATTGTATATAATTTATTCAAAACTTGTTAGTTTCCATATAACGGTATGGACACATTATTTGTGGTAGTAATACAACTTGTAACTACTGGATTCACAATGTATTTAATCATTTTGACTTAAAATGTAGCAGCCAAAATCCAGATAACTATTTCAGTGTATTAAATTTAAAGCACATGGCTCATGAACATGACCTCCAATGAATGTAAAGTCTCTCGGGGGTTTTAAACCCTATCATGAAACACAATGTACCAACATTATTGATACCCCGCATTAGTGTAACATGCCGCTCTCTGCTCTCGTGTTAGACTGGATAGCTGGTGACAAACAGATTGGAGTTCAAATCTCTGTTGGGTGTACTAAGGGTGGTTTTTCCTAAATGGTTTTTCATTCTTCCTCAATGCAAATTTGAGAACATTTCTTCTAAAATTCTACCTTTTTCATTCCTACTTCATCAGTGTAATTAATATAGTTGTATAACTCAAACAAGTACCAAGTTGAGGTGAAAAAAAATCTTGATTATGTCGACCCACATTGGTGGCCGCATGTTCTAAGGTGTTACTCTCAAAATAGACTAGACTGATGAAGACGGGGAGATTGTGGTTTGATCGCGGTCAGGTGTACTAAGGGTGATTGTTCCTAAATGTTTTCCCACTCTCTCCACACAAATGTGGGTACACTTCCTTTAAATTCAACCTTGCTCATCCCTAACCCATTATTGTAATTAGTACATAAACGTATAACCCGAATGAGTAGTAAGACGTGGTGCTAAAAAAAACTATAATTGAGGCTGACATATTGTTTTGTTTTAGAGCACTTGGAGCATTGGCTGGACAGTGAGCGAAGTAGCGATCTCGTGTACCCGGACTGTGCTCTGGAGACGGAAGTGGAAACCAAGACGTGGAACTTTCTGCACACAAGGATCAAACTGCTATTGAGTGCCTACCCCACCACCATGCTGGTACATTTAGTTTTTAAACTCTAGGATCTTACAAGTCTGCCTTATCTCACGGTTAACACCTAGCTGGGTGACCTGGCGGTCTAGGGGTAAGGTGTCAGGCTTCTGTGCTGGAGGCCGGGGTTCAATCCTCGGTCCAGGCACAGATTTATCTGATTACCAAACCCTTCCTTCACCTCTGACAAGACATCTTGTGAATGTGGGAAATGCCAGGCCTCCACCGTGGTTCGAATTCCACGTTAAACTGTAAGTCCTTCATTTCATCTCACAATCACCCTACTATTACACATTAGCGTAAGCGCGTATAACCCGAACGGGTAGTAAGACGCGGTGCTAATAATAATAATAATAATAATAACACCTAGCTTAGAAAACAGTGGGATCAAAACGGGTTGATCAGTTTTTCCAAACTAAAAAAAAAATACTACAAAAATTTAAAAATATTATTTTAAAATGAAAAAACTATTAAACTTATTACAATTTAGCTGTTGTCAAGGTAAGAATGCAATAAGCCACATTTTATTATGTTTTCGGGTTTTAACGTAATCATGTACCTCCAGATCCTAGATAATTGACAATTATTTCGGTTCTTAAGGTAGGGATGGGATGTTGCTATAGTGACAATAACTTGCCCCTAGATATTTTATACCAACCATTTATTAGTGTTCCAGTGTTTTACAGTTTGTCGTGCTTGATACCGGTACTACCCGACAAAAGCCAAATAGCTTGAATTGAATTTGTGTCCTGAGATTAAAACATGTCTGACACCTTAGATCAGTTGGTAGCCTGTCTGCCTACTGAGCTAAGGGTCCCAGGTTTGATTCCTGGCATGGCTGAAAATGTATCATTGATGAAAATATGGGTCACATTGATAAATTAATGGCCGGGGACTGAATGTTGTGCCTGTCCTAGTCTTAAGATAGATTATAAGGCATATGAAGCTACGACAGGTCTATCAAGCCGTTTGTGGAAAAATATGACTTGAATAAAAAATTGACCCGAGCCATAAACTAGAAACAGTAATGGTTGTAAAAAAAAAGATTGAGACATATTAAAGAAATTGTTATGTATTCCACAAAAACTTCCGCATGGTAAATGCTCCAGAATACATAATCACATATAAAAGTAAGAGTCGATTGTCTTCCTTCAACTCTTCTCCCATCTCTCTCTATAAACCATTCTCATAGTAACAGTTCAGAAGAGGACAAGGTTTTTTCCGCACCACGTCTTACTACCCGTTGAGGCTATACACTTAATGTAACAATTATGATAGTAGTTTTAGGGATTAGGAAGGTTATGTGTATAGGAAGAGTACCTGCATTTGTGTGGAGGAAAGAGGGAAAACCATTTTGAAAAAATAATACTCAGTACAGCAGACCGAGATTCGAACCTCGATCTCACCACCATCATCAGCAGTCTAGTCGACTGCGAGAGTATCGTGTTAGACCACGTGGCCACCAAAGTGGGTCAAAACACAGTTGGGCTATGGTTATAAAGCAACGCTTGTGCTATTATCAGCCAATGATTGGATCGGTGATGGGTATTGGCTCGGTTCTAGTATTTATTTGCAGTATTTGTAATGATATAATTATATTATTATTACTATTAGTACCGCGTCTTACTACCCGTTCGGGTTATACGCACTTACGCTAATGTGTAATGGTAGGGTGATTGTGATGAAATGGAGGACCTACAGTTTAACGTGGAATCCGAACCACGGTGGAGGCCTGGCATTCCCCACATTCACAAGATGTCTTGTCAAATATAATTATAACTAGAGTCTATTTTTCAGGATGATTTGGATCAACTAAATAAAGGAGGGATGGCTTCTTGTCGCCGTCTGGCGATACATATGAGAGTTTCTGAGAAGAAGATACTCCATGGAGCTATCGACTATGTAGAGCAGCGGTTACTGGCGTGCGGCCATCCCTCGAGTAACAACTGATTTGATCGGCATTCTATTAATTTGTTTTATCCTTCTGTTTATGCACAGGATTTGTTAATTTAACAATACCTCCCTGACAAAGTCTTGGCTGAACGACCCCCTGCCTTAATAAGTAATGTTTTCATTGTTTTGACAAAATGTTTGAAAGTGAAGAATTCCGGGTTCTTAACAATGTCCAAGGGGCTTATCTATGAACTTTTCAAACATTTTGCAATGTTCTTAAATGGATGAAGTACACTTGTTTATCAGCTTAAGGGTGTATCTCATTGAGACTATTACTCATTGTTCATAAAACATAAAATATAGATATTGGTTGAAGCCACGTTAATCGAATCAGAACCTTGTAATCTATAAAACATGGTAAACATAAGAAATTAACTTTACCACTCTAATATGATTATTTCCTTCAGTTCTGATTTTATTTAAATTTATTCTTAAGTTGATACAAAAATTATTATAGCAATCATAGGAATTTAATTACATTAACAGGGTAAAGAGTTGAGGAATGTTAAATTTATGTGATTCGAACCTCGACCTTTCCTATCCCACAAGCCAGACTAGATAAGCTTGAGATTTTTATAAAGCATCATGTTTTACTACCCATTTGGGTTATACGCTTATGTACTAATGATGCCAATGGGTTTAGGGATGAGGAAGGTTATATTTACAGGAAATGTACCCACACTTGCATGCAGAGAGAGTGGAAAAATTATTCTGGAAAAAAAACATATTTATACAGCAGATTAAGATTCGAACCTCGATATCCCCATCATTGTCAGTCTGGTTTACTGTGAGAATAGCGCCTTAGACCATGCGGCCACTGAAGCGGGTTTTTGACATTATTTAGTCCACATACCCCCTACTGCAGGTAACTAAACTTTTCTTCTGCTTATTATTATTAATTTGTTCATTATAACATTTATACATTCAGTTAAGTGATAAAGTAATGTTCTGGTGCCTAGTTGTTATCTTTTCCATATGATTATGTTTGTGTTAAACCACCAATAATCAGCAGTCAAGCTTTAAGAGCTATTCATACCCAATATAAACACATAGCTTAAGTTAGATAACACTGCTTGTACCAGGCTTTGCATTATAGTTCCATTTTATGGGGTCTTCATTTGGGGAAAAAAACCAGTGGAGTTTGAAACCAGGGAAAACTATATTATTCAAAAAAATACAACTAAATTGTAAAAAATTATTATGAAATAAAAAAATATATACTTCACTGATACAAATGTTAATTTCACTTTTGCCAAGTGAAGAATGCAAAAAACCATACATTGATGTGAGTTCTGATTCGAGTGTAATCGTGTTACACCCTCTCTCTCAATTCTTTACCTCGTAGCAATAGGCCACTAACGAAAATACTACAAGGATAAGAGGGAGTAAGCTAACAAAATAATATCAAAGAGAAAACAGCTTAAGCAAGAATTAAATGTAAAGAGTAATTTAATTCATTCAAAAATTACAAACAGTAATTTTAGTGGCCTTGAACTCTTAATTTATCTAATAGAACGAAGAAAAACATATTTGATTACATTAATGCTATAGAAGATTAATTCAATTAGACCAAGTTAGCATTATATCAATAAAGCTATTTAAAACAGTAAATAACCAAATATATCCAAGAAAAATATATAAAGTTTGAAGAGCCTTTCTAAATTGTTACAAAAGCGTCTGAATATCTACAGACATTAAGAAAACAAATACTCTCCCAAAGTAAGGTTATATCTTTATATTACATACTTTTACTTTAAATATCACGAGAGTATTCAAACTTTACACAAAACAAAAGTACCTTCAAGTACTACAACATACATTTATACTACAAACATTACGTTAACAAACACAAGAATTGCAAACCTAAAACCTAATGTAAACTCACGCAAGACTACTTGAATCGGCATTGTCCAACTACTAAACACAGTCTAACAATTGATATTAAGTTAATGAAAATTAGAAGTTTGCCATATATACACTATTATTATAAAGAGGAAAGATTTAATTTTTGGTTTGTAATGGATAAACTCAAAAACTATTGGACCGATTTAAAAAATTATTTAACCAATATAAAGCTACATTATCAGCGAGTAACATAGGCTATATTTTATTTTGAAAATTAAATTTATTCCTCATAAAAATGTCGATATTCTAGTTTCAAATATATGCGAAGGATAGCCAAATTTACGTTACACAAAATATAGAAATGTATATAAACTAATTTACATGTACAACAACAAAAACTAGGATAATATGGATAGTCCAGATAATTAAGATACATCATTTTAATAAATTTCAATTAACATTTCGTTAATTAAGAACAGCAAACATTAAGAATTTACTAACATTTTTAAGAAACAAGCCCTTAAGTGGCAACACAAAACTGAAGTTACTTTTAGTTTGAAAATAGCATTTAAATAATGCCCGTATCTGATAAACAAATATCAGCCTATCTCGACTATAACAAAATTAAATAGTTAAAGTTCCATAATTCAAACTTCTAAGAAGAACAAAAAATGTTTACAGAATATTATAACTTTCCTTCACAGTGTTCAGATTATTGGAAGCCGTCTCCTGACGATATAAAATAATAACCACAGTCCATCCATCATGGTGTCGATTTCAAAAGTACATTATAAATAAATATTACGGAGGTCCATCCTCGATGATGAGTTCAAGAGTCTAATATAAATAAATCTAACAGAGGTCCATCCTCGACGGTGCCGAATTCAAAAGTCAAACAATATCTTCCCATCATTCATTTTATATAGTGGTCTAACTGCGTAGGTATTTTGTGAGGAATAGTCCATTTTAAGCCGGTGACGTCGCAGCGTGGAGGGGCATGCCATCTTGAGCACGTACGCCAACATGCTTGTAGGTCACTGATTGGTCATCCCGCATCGTATAGACACCTCTGGTTTGTTGTCAAACATCTTTTTGACTGATTGGCTGCTGGCGTCAGAGAACAGGTGAAGGTTGCTCCAACCCACCCACAGAGGGCAGTCATGTCTGTGTCCACTTGTCGCCAGGTGTTAGGAAAACCGCCCATCAGATGTATCTAAGTCATCCAGGTCGGGGCATCAAGTGTTGATACATCAAGGCAAGGTTGCCCCGTTCCTCGATTTAGGACGTTTTTAAGTCAGCCCGGTTACTAGGCTGTGCAAGCCAGTTTATCCAGAGGGTACGTATATGAACAGTTTACACTGTAGAGAGTTGATAGTGAATTATATTGAATGATATTGTTTATATATTGCTTGAAGTGACATGGAACTACAATAGTGAAGAATACTAATGTAGATGATTTGAATAAATGTCAACGTTTCTTGGAGGGGGTAGTATGAATCGGACGATAGTCTATGCAGCATCGGTTTGGGTGGGACTTCGATTGTAAAATACAACCCTTGTATTGTTACAATCGACCAAGTCATGTATCAAATATATCGATTAATCAGTTGTGATATGAGTTTTAAAATGCATTTTTATTGATATTTTGTTTAAATATGGAATTTCTAATATAAAATTTTCTAAATTCTCAAATCCCCTTTACTATCCAAGGATTCAAAAAACGCATCTCTAATAATACGTCTCCTTTCTTAAATTATATCATAAATTTGAAGAACATTAGGTCAATTTTGAAATTTTTGTTCAAGTCCAAGTGATGCTGAGAACCCAGTAACTTTTATTTTTACAAATTTTTTGTTGCAAGTCTCTGAATACATACTTGATAATTCATTGTACAACTCTGTAACAGTAAAGTTAATTTCCCAATATTAGTTATTTGTGGATATAACTTCCATGACATCCAAATTGTGTTATTTAAAAAATATTATCATGTTAAACATTCAAAATTGGACACTTGAAAATTGCCTTCCAAAGTTATAAATACATGCCACAATCGACCTGATACTGACGGATGGCTTTACCCAACTTCAGAAGGACGTTATGCTATGGATTTTTATTGCTCAAGACTAATTCATCAACTCTGACTGGGTTTGAACCCATGAACATCGAGTTCAAGACCACCAAAGTCGACCCCTCACAATAGTTTTTATTTATGTAATAAAATTCAAGACATACCCAGACATTTGCCATTTTTAATTTTAGGCGGAAATCTAAATTAGACATTATAGGCTTATGCTGTTCTACAAAATACAATTGATTTATTTTATTACTACCCAACATCAGTAAAGTTCATCCTTTTTAATTCAAAATTGAGAAATGTGGTGATGGTCAACAGTCCTGATATTTTATTTGTTTTTTTGGTAAGTGTGTAGACCTCCCCCTACTTTACTCCTTTCATTAGTAAAAAAAAATCTAACTGTGCAAAAATATGAAACATATAATAAATAAAGTAGAATCAGATTGATAAAACATGGCTGACAATCACATTTTCGACGAATATTAAAAACTATTAGACACCTTCCATGGCTTATCTCGGCATTCGTCTAAGATTGGCTCAGTTAAATTTATTTTTTCATATTGTTGTTTTTTTGTGTGTGTAATTAATTGACATAGAGTTAAGAGTTCTACAAGTACTGATAATTTCTTTTGAACAAATGCTTAAACTATGTTTCAAAGATCACTATAAAATATGGTGTTTGTAGTTATATGTATTTTAATATGCGAAGGTTGAAATGTTTTAATATTTTCTCTCAGTATAATTTTATATATATATTGTTGTATACCCACACTTTAAAAAGTTCACCTCTTATTCTTAAATGAGCTAATTATTTACTTTTACAAATACTATTTTAATATTTTATGTTTTCAATGTATTTGTTTCCAATGCATGCATATTGTAGATTTTAAGTATTTTATATCTAACCTCATAGCAATAGATTCAACAACTTTTTACCCCTTAAAGTTGGGAAGATATATGATAGAACAAATTAATCGAACACATTATTTCTATTATTACTTATTAGTGAATACTGGTGTCAGCACTAGCAATCATAAACTAAAACTATCTAAATAAGGCTAGATGTGAAGGATTAAACTAAGAAAATGTATCCGCGCTCACTAGAAACTGAAACTGAAAATACTACTTTTGTTTAGTTTCAATATAAGATTTATATGTGTGTTTAATTTCATATAAGATCAATATATATACACACATATCAATCTTATATTGAAATTATACAAAATTAGTATTTTTTTACTTTTGTTTTTAAAATTGACATTGAAGCAGTGGGTAACTAAGCACAATAGCTTGCTCTGATATGTTATGTAAGATCAATAATGGATTTTATTCATTCTATAAAGCTTATGTTTGAAAACCGCACAGGCTTTGGCTATTTAACTTTTAAAAGATGTATTAAAATAATTGGCGTCTTAATGTGCTATATATATTTAATAGCAGTCTGAAATCCTCGTTTTGAATCTATACTATCTAGTCACTATTAATAGGAAGTGTTGTGAGCTTGTTTTTCCTTATTCTGAATATTATTCAAAAAGTCATACTTTGAGTTAAATATCACATAAAAGATGTGAAAGGAAAAATAAACATGAACAAATAAAAGGGACAACCGTATCGCCCCTCGAATGTAAAAAGATGTTTCTCTCTAAGACTTATTTCATTATATTCAAATAACTCTCCAAGATAAATCTCTTTTTACTGTATTATTAAATTCATTAACTTGCTTTGTTGTGACTTTGCTTTAAACATTATTTCTAACTTATTTTTATATAATAGGTTTTACATAATCATGTTGTGAATTGTATTCTATTTTTAACTAAAGGGTTCTTCCATATTATATAGCAAAATGTGTCTCAAATATTTAAAAGAGGTTTACTGGCAACGGCAAAAACCACCTTGATAAAACATATAACATTGATGAATACCATTCTATATAAACTACACAAATTTTTTTATATATATATATATATATATATATAAAATATACAACTCAAACAACAAACAAAAATATGCAATTAAAAACTTGTTTGTCAAAAATAGTTTGAAATTCTAGTTTTCAAGAAATGTTCATAATTTATAATTTTTCATGTTGACTTAATTTAGTATTCTTAATGCTTTACTTACTTACTCTTTGGCAGAAAGGACTCAAAACCTCATTACCACAATTTCAAAATTTCACCTTCTAGTCCTATCTAAGCTAATTATTTACGTTTACAAATAGTATTTAATATTCTATGTTTTCAATGTATTTGTTTTCAATGCATGCATATTGTTAATTTTAAGTATTTTTTATCTAGCCTCATAGTAATAGGTTCAACAACTTGTTACAACCTCAAAGTTAAGACGTTATTTAACTTTGATAGAGCACATTAATTGAACCAATTGTTTCTATTATTATTTATTAGTGAATACTGATGTCAGCACTGATAATCATAAACTAAAACTATCTAAATAAGGCACTATGATGATATCCGCGCTGGAAACTGAAAATCATATTGTTGAAAAAATACTCTTTGTCAGGAATCAAATCTTGATATACTACAGGGATGGACTTGAAAATACTACCACACACCAAACATTCTGGTTTGAAAATAGACAAAGATTATACTGTCAATTCTTGCGAGATTGTTTTTGGTTTCTTATAAAATATACACTATGTCTATTTCATAAACACCAAGTAACTTATATTATCTTAAGATATAGGAATATGTTCAGTCCATTTCAGCTTCCCAGTTTATTCTCAGCATTAATGTTTAAAAAACATGTTAATTCTAAGAAATAAAAAACTACAAAATTTAATTGTGATTAATATGCTTGTTGCATTGTTGTTAATTGACAAATTACAATAGAAAAATGTGATATGTGATGAGTGCTGTAGGTTTATTTGTTGATGTGATTGATGCCAAAATGAGTGTTGCTAATAACTATTGTTGGTTTTTAGAGTGATACTAGTATAAAAAAAAAGTTATGTCTAAAGCCATTGATATCAAAAGAACAATGTTGCTGTATATAGAATATGCACACCAATTTACCATGTTATGTGAATATTTTATCATAAGTAATCAGCTACCATATTGGCCTGAATATAGTTAAATTCTCCTTAAAATGACCTTACCAAAACTGTACTTGAATGCTAGCCTAACATTTTTCACTGAAAAAACCCCGGTGTATTCTTACAGTGGCCTATTTTGTAGAATTCTGGAACTCTACCGGCCAGCTGAGGGGAATCATCTTGCATCTAAAAATAAACTTGAGGTCAAAATGAAGCGCGAGAGAAATTGAAAGAGGATGTCCACCCTTCAATGTCACTGAACAGCTCATTCAGTAGGTCATTGTTAGTTGGTGGCAGAATCTGTGCTGTGTTACTGATATTAAATATCAACCACAGATGAGTGATTATGTTGAAAAGAAGGTTTCCTCGGACTCTTGAGTAAACAAGGGAATGAGGAAAAGCTACATAAAGTTTAAATAAAATTATGTCAAATTGTTAAGTTATTACCTTGGGGTGTATTTAAGACTTATTTTTTGATTTAAAACACGTTCAAAAGGTTAGGGTAGTATTATTTGTGAGGCCGTACTATATTCAGGTTCATACGGTATTAACAACAGTTGGTTACACACAAATAGACCTAACTTAAGCTGTATTTGAACAATCGCTTAGGATCCTCATGAGTTTGGTTTTCCACCAACACAATCCTTCATGAAAGCTACATTCAACACTTTTGCTGGACTTGGTTCTTATACTTACTTATTCTTTACCAACTACAGTAAGCCCACGGCTTCTTTGGTGCTGACTGACAGCTCACAGCTGACTTCTGACAGTCAACATTTAGGTATATACCTAAATCTTGACTGTCAGTAGGGACAGCCGCTAAACACGTGTTTTTGCAGATCATATGGTTCGGCGTAGGGATACATAATTTGGTCTAGTCACTTTTCAAAGCTGTCAGTCAGCACCAAAGAAGCAATTATCATTGTTATTATCTATAAGCTATTCTGAAAGCTACAAAACTACTTTTTTTCCTCCTGTATTAGACATGAAGCAAATTTACATGTTGGTAAATTATATCATATTAAAATGTATTTATTCTCACCAACCATTTTAGTACTACTTTTTCTCCTATATTTCCAATATTATGACAGTAAATATAAATGCTATGCACCAACAGCTATAAACTAAGGTGGTATGAGCAATTGACAATAAAAAGTGAGAATAACAAAGTGGATGCATAATTAAATTAGGGGTCTACGAGCATCAGTTTTTTCGTTTGAGCCGATCTCAAACAAGTTTTTCATTAAACTCCCGAGTATTCAGTTGAGTCAATCTTGGGTTTGATAATAATAAAATAAATAAATTATAATAATTTAATTAATAATAATAATTAAATAAAAGATAAAATATATATTATACTTATTTAAAAAAATGTTTTTTAAGTAAATATGACCCGGGTATTTTAAAGAAAAGTAATGTTTTAAAATCCAAAATAAATTATTTTTAAATATACTGTGATGGAAACTGAAAAATTAGTCTGGATTAATTTAATTTCCATTAAATACATTTTTTTACGTAGATATCCCCATTAAATTCCCATCCATCTGGAGTGAAGCTATTCACTTGATGCCGGCTTCCTTCCATAGAGAAATTAGAGCATTAATGATTTTCAGGATACAAACCTATTAGACATTTGTAGTGGGATGTGCTTGATACAGTCTTGTGCTAAGATATTTGTGTTTTAACATCTACAGAGCCTTTCTATATCTCTTTTTTTTGTGTGTGTTGAGTTCTTCCTCCCAGCACACACTCCTCGTTTCACAAACCATCTCCACACAAGCAGAAGGAAGAGTAACCATTGAGTCATTCATCACTTGACACATTACAAGGCAAGAAATAAACTTATTTTTATCAACGAGTTCAAAAGTTCAGACCCATACATTTTTTGAGCCCGAACCTTTATTTAAAGCTCTGCCTGCAGCTTTAAATACCAATACACGCAGAGTTTAATCATTAGCTATAGTCAAAATTTGAACAGGTTTAACATGCATACATCCTTTGCAATATAACTACTGAGGAGACAAACTGAGTGTATGTTATTTGTGAGTTCAAACAGTCTTAACTAATACTATTATATCTTACATAATACACCACAATCTGTGAATAAAAATCATGTTTACATGCGTTGCTATATATAAAAGTGCTATTTTGTTTTACATTTTGTTTGAGCACTAAAAAAATGCTGATTTTATTTCTACTCTTGTTTGTTTGATTTTTACATTAATCTCATTATTTAACTATAAATAATAAAACTATAATTAAAGATGTTTCTTTTAGAGCGCTTTATTAATGTAAACAAAGGTTTAAGATTGTTTAAATTATGATCATCGTTCATTGCTTATACTTGAAACAATTATGTTTCGACAAAATATGTGTATACCTGTAAAATTTTATTTTGTAAAAAATAGTATATCAGGCAACCTATTTTAAAGTTTACATTATGTGCTATTCCAGAGCATTTATTTTTTAATTTGCAAATAGAGTGGTTATTTATATACTTAGAGTAGTCTATGAAATATATTTATTACACTTCATCTTTATAACCCAGTAAATGAATGTAACGTATACTTGGATTATCTGACCTACTGAAACTTCTGAAAATAAATAAAAGATTATAACCATTTTGGCTAGCAACAAATAATATTTCATGAATTAACGATTAGTAGAATGTTTGATAATGGCATCAAATTTGATATTATTTGATAGTCTGACTTATTTTTCCTCAATTTAAAATTTTTACAAGCATGTACTGATGTTTTTAAATAGATTCTGAGGGAAAAAAAACTGTTATGGGAAAATTAAGTGAAGAAAGACCACCTAGGGAAAGAGGGTAATATGTGGGTATAATTTAATGCATAAAGGTAACATCTCCCTTCCTTGTGGCTTCTTTAGTATAAACACTCGCATACATACACATTAAAACGCAAAGTTTTTATATTTTACCATTATTGCCTTAAAAAAACCTATTTCATTTTAAATTGGCAATTTGCAATTTCTATTTCAAAATGCAGTAGGTTTGTGTTTTATTCCCCCTCCTCCCTTTTTTCCCTTCAATAAAGGTAATAATGTCTAGATATAAAAAACTTTGTGTTAAAATGTGGGAATGATTTTTTCGAATATAGAATATGTCACCTTTGTGCATTAGATTGTTCTCACATTTATTTCCTATTTCAATAGCTGGATTTCCTTTTCTCAATTTTCACTTAGTAACTTTATCTTTCCTCATTTTTATCAATTTCCATTATTGGATGATCTTATATGCATTTGGCCGCCTCATTGTAAAATATTAGTAGTTAGGTAAGTAATATTTGCCTATTTCAGAAACTGAGGAATAATATTCTAGTTAATAGTGGTTCTTTTTTTTTTAAGATTCTTATTGTAGTGCTATTATATACATTCTATAACTTTTTCAGGTTTTCCAAATAAAAAAGATAATATTTTTTCAAATCTTTCATATGCAAATGTTATTTAATATAATCATTATTGTGTTATTTTAACTGTTTTCTCTTTAGCTCTTGACAAAGTACTCTTAAATAACTGTGATTTGTAAAATTGGTGTTAATAAAGGAATTCGATTTTCATATACCTAGATCTATTGGAAAAATATTTTTTTCATCCTTTTCCTCTTAATTAATCTAATCACATTATAGTAAAAAGGCGAATATTAACTAAAACAAGAATTCATCAAAAAACATTGCTACCTTCACATCTTGTTGGGGAAAATAGTTTATCTGGAGTATGATTTGACTGTACTTATTTATAAAATAAACAATGCTAGAATATAATTTTATATTTGAAAGAATGTACAGGAAAAGTGGATAGAAACATAAAAAAGAAATGTTAATTTTACATTGCTGACATTGGACAAAGAGGTAATGGTCACCTCTTGAAGAAAATTGATTGTTACCACCCCAAGGTTTATAACGAGGGAGTGTGAAACGCACGTCACAATTTCCTAACAGAGGAAACCAAAGGCAAAGAAAGGAAATTTGTAAAGAATGATATAACATATGTGAGTTCCTATCTAAGTTTCTTATCATTCTTTACAAAAAATTTTTTGTTTCCTCTTTTAGGAAATTGTGTCTCACATATTTTCATACTCCCACCTGATGAATTTGATATCATGAAACCTAGCTTGGGAGAATTATGCAGCAACGATCGATTTGTCCAGTGGCAGCAATGTTAAGTGTCAACTGTGGTCTTCTTTTCATTCTAAAGCTATATTGTGTTTGCTCCTTTTATTTGTTTCTATCCACCTTCACTGTACCTTCCAAATATAATACAATTACCTAATAAAGTAAAAAGAGCTTTTCTGTATAAAGTTGGGCCACCTCATTTTAAAACATTTTCTGTATAAAGATAAGATATATGTGAAATAATGACCCATTCCGTGGTGTGTGCTTAGCACAGTGATCTGCGCAGGACCAGCAGCCATTTTTCTACTTGTATACTCTTATGTGAAACATATTTTCTCATTTATTGCTTTATTCATGGTCCCAGTATAGCATCGAATTGGTAGCCCCATCTATTGGCTTCAATAAATGGCATTACAATAACTTATTGCAATGAAATGGCATTATAATAACTTATTGCAATGCAACGTTGATTCATGCCCGCTCCAAGAAATATTTGGCCAAACAAAGATGTTCAACGCCCACGCCAGGGAATGTGTTGATAGCTTTAATGCTTACTTATGTAGAATATTATTAGTTTTAATGATAACACAGTTGAATTGGTAATGCGTACTAGTCAGGTTCGGTACAAGCCGATTGTAAATCTTTTGTTACTTTCAATTAATCCTCAAGTTAATAATGCAGTGGAAACTTGAACTTTGGTTAAAAAAGAAACAAGAAAAATGTAGGTAGTAGGAATGGATTTTTGAGGAGCATGCTAGCTGTCACCAGAAGAGATAGGATTAGGAGTGAAAATGTAAGGTCTATAGTTGGGGTATAGGGTGTACATGAGATTGTAGAGGAAGCCAGGAGGAGATGGTATGGACACGTAATGAGGATGGAAGGGGAGAGGATTCCAAGAAGATTAATGGATATGAAGTAAGTAGGGAAGAGATGGAACAGATAGTAAGTGTGCAAGTGAGAGGAAGAAAGTGGAAAAGAGTACAGAAGGAAGAATTGAGGAAGGACGGGGATGGAGGCATTTTAATAAATGGACCTGGCTACCAGCTGGAAACAGTTGATGATGACGATTAGATAGTATGTATTTTATTTACTTTAGGTATTTTACAAATACTTTCTAAACTGACTGATTATATCAGCACACGAGAATTTCTATAATCGAGAGGGCCTACCAATCTTGCCGGAAAGATATTTTTTGCATATCTTCCAGGGTTCTTTTACATGCCACACTCAACAGGATTGACGGCTTTACTTTCCCTCCAAAAGAAGTTGTGTTACGTATTTTTATCACTCAAGGAAAATCCGCCAACCATGGCTGGGTTTGAACCCATAAACATCAGGTCCTAAGGCTAGCACTTTACCTCAAGACTACCGAGGTCAACATTTAGCTTGTATAATATGCTCAAGTTGTATTAACACAAATGATATGACTCGTCTCCGTGCATTACAGATTAAAAAAAATGGCTGTGTTCAAATTAATCTTTAATTTCCTTCATCCACACACTCTCCATAATCACATTCAGATAAATGCTAGTTTAAATTTTCACATTAACTTTAGTAGTGGACGGAAAGCATATTTCTTTGAAATTCCTAGGTTCAGTTTAATTATCAATGATTGACAGGTTAACTTTATTCAATCTACAATGGATGATGTTTTAACCATGTAAAAATGTTAGTATTGATATACTTCATTACCCTGAAAAGTATAAGACTTACCCTACAATTTTCCACTATTGTGTAACTTATAAGTTATAAGATAGGATCATAGTGTAATCTGACAAGGAAAGACTGCTTGCTCCTCGTCATGGTAAATGAATCATACATTTGACTTTTTGCAAATGTTCAAATACACAGTTGGCTGATAGGTGAACTAAACAAAGAAAGCTGGAAGGAAACAGCCTGTGGCTTTGTTCTAGCAATCTCAAAAATTATTACCCCCTCAATAATATTTGCTGTAACTAAATTTTTCTTATGTACATTAATTTTAATAAAATGCTCATTAATTACTTTTAACTAAGATTAAAGGTCAACAGTTCATAAAATTTAACATCCAAAAGATAATGTAGTTACAGTCTACAGTAATTTGTAGTTTCATACATGTCAATTCAATTTCATGATGAGTATGGAATTTAATCTCATGTGACCTACTTTGGTGGCCACGTGGCCTAAGGCGTCACTATCACAAGACTAGACTACCAATGACGGGGAGATCAGGGTTTGACAATCCCTAAATCATTAACATTATTAGGCCTAGTACATATATGTATAACTTGAACAGGTAGTAAGAGACAGTGCTAAGAAATAACTGGAAGAATGTTTTGGATGATTGCTTACTCTATTGATCAACCTAGTTGTCATAAGGTACTCTGATATAATCTACGAGAAACTCACTTCAGTGGTCAAATGGAAGGTTTCACTATTGCTGTGGAGGACATAAGACTGCAGACAACCGAGGACGTAACAAGTTATCTATGTACCAATGTACCATTTGAATTCTGGATGGATACGATGAGGTTTATTTTCCATTTTATTTTAATCACACTCCTAAACCTTTTCTCTTAGAATAAAACATCAATATATATCAATATGGTCCTGGTCGGGAGTACCAAATATGGTTTTTCCTAAATGGTTTTCCACTCTCCCTCTAAATTCAGCCTTCTTTATCTCTAAAACATTAGCATTAATTGGAATTTGTATAAAACGAACAGGTAACTATACACGATGACAAAAAACAACCAAGCCAGAACTGAAAGCAGCTCAAATGAATCAAGACAAAAAAATTCAAATATGGAAATGTGTCTATTTAAGTATTATGAACTATAAAAGTAGTAAAGACTAGGGATGGCTAATATGCTGAATAATAATTCTAAGTAAGGTTTGGCTAGAAAATAAATGCTAGGAGAGTTTTCACAATCGATTTGGTTACATCTTGGTAGTGTGTATTTTTTTTTCTTACTACCTGTTCAGTTTATACATTTATGTACTTATTACACTAATGGTTTTAGGGATGAGAGAGTCTATACTTAGAGGAAGTGTACTTACATTTGTACAAAGGAGAGTGGAAAACCATTTCGGAAAAATCATGCTCAGTACAACCGATCGAGATTTGAACCTCGATCTCCCCATCAGCAGTCTAGTTTATTGCGAGAGTATCACCTTAGACCATGCATCCACCAAAGCGGGTTCTATCGAGTGTTATTGACCAAGTGGTTCCGACCAAGGTGCAGATAAAAACGACTTTAAGTTGTTTTTCGTAAACAAAAATGGTGGTTGGGGTAGGTTAATTTATGTTAACCTACATAATCGGAAATTAAACTATTTATCTTTATTGACCACACTACATACTAAGCCAAACATATCTTCCCAAAAATAAATTAAATAAAGCGTTAGATATGTATAAAGAGTAAATAGGCCAGGCTCCCAAAGTAGGCCTACTCGTTTTTTGTAGCCATAACTTAACACTTGTTGAGTAGCCTGGCCTATTTACTTGCTGTCATATTTTTCTAGCTAGTCCATTTTAATTTACATATTTAATTGTTAAAATCCATTGACTATGATATGTTTAAATCTAACATAAGGAGTCAAGCTGGTTTGAAATTTGTGCACAATTCTCAGCTTATTGGTTGATACCAGGTTATTTAGTTGGGTCATCGTTACCATACCGAGGTCTGGTATCATCTCGGTCATAAACACTCATTACTAGGCATGATACCAGGAGCGCAAAAACACACATATAGCCAAAACAGTTCTTAACCAAATTTCTGCAGTAACTCCAAACATTTAGTCTATTATTATTATTATTATTATCATCACCGCGTCTTACTACCCGTTCGGGTTATACACACTTACGCTAATGTGTAATGGTAGGGTGAATGTGAGATGAAATGAAGGACCTACAGTTTAACGTGGAATCCGAATCACGGTGGAGGCCTGGCATTCCACACATTCACAAGATGTATTGTCAGAGGTGAAGGAAGGGTTTGATAATCAGATAAATCTTTGCCGGGATTTAGTCTATTGAAACTTGACATAAGTAGGGGTATAATATCAAATTATTTAAATACCGCAACCCTTTAAATATACTGTCAAATTGAAGCTGGGAATCAATATAAGGTCAGAAAAGAAGTGGACAAACTTTGCAACATCTCATGAAAAGTTAAGGGTCAAGGTGGAAGAGAAAGGGAAGTGACTAGATCAACTATAATTTGTCAAGGTTTTTAAAGGGGAAAATTATCACGGTAGTAATAAAACTAAACATTAGATTGGGGAGCTGATATCTTGATATATTTCCCTTTGTTAACAGAACGGAGGCAACGGAACAAGCTGGAAGAGGGGATAGTGTCATTTCAGTTGATTAAGGGGCTCTCTAGAAGCTTGTGGTTTGGTGCTTGATCACGCCCCACCAAACCAAATTGCAAGTTTCAAAACCAAATTAATGAATTCTATCAAATCAACAGTAACTAAACAAAGAAGTCATCAAATTATTATTTATTTATAATAAACATATTATGTAAATGTTTTTTGATAGTCCTTTCTCATTTCATGCAGTTCTGAAACCTTTGGATTTACACTTTATAGAAAATGGTACACACGGCTTTCACTTGCAGCATGGTTTCATTCATATGATCATCTAAAAGTTAGTTACTCTCACATACCTACGAATATGTAGATTTTTTTTTTTTACATTTAAAATTGTTAAAGAAGGTTAACCACAAGCAACATGATTCCACAAGAAATAATTTACAAAATTCAATTAGATTGTATTTCACATGTAGCTCAGACTCCTTTCTTCCACTTTTCAGCAGTTGTGAACTCAGTCATAGGTTTACCACTCATACCACATGTTCCAATACCAACGCGACCATTAACATTGTCTGGCGATGCAAAGATACTCTTCTTTGTCATCACTTTCTTCGCAGATTTGTTACTTTGCTTAAAAGCAAGCCATTTATTCTTTTCCCCCTCTCGCTCTTCCTCCATCTGTTTGTAACGCTGCAACTTCTTCATTTTCTTTTTTTGATACTCTCGTTGTTTAGTAATAACCTGCTTTTTTGATTTCCCTTCTACTCCACTTTCACTAACCAGATTTCCCCCTCCTCTTATCTCTCGCAAAAGAGAAAGTGTTGTCACATCTGAATTTTTGTAATTGTCAAATACAACCGATACTTCCTCTCCATCTTGTGTTATGTCCTCAATGGTAGCTTCATAGTACTGTCCATCTTCCCTCCACAGAGCCAAACATCTATCACCAACTTTCCAGTCTCGCTTTGTAGCAGCTTGCTCCACAAGCTCATCGACCGATAACTCATCTTCTTTAGTGACAAAAGATGAGTCTGGCTGTTGCTCAATTAGCTGTGCTTTGAGAAGATCACGTGTTAATTCTAGAACCTCCTCTAAATCAGTTTTTAATTTAAGCAACTCGGCATTGTCTGGGTCTGTAGTAAGTGCTGCTTCTACCTGTTGTAATTGAAGTTTATAATTGCTTAAATTCCCTCTCAAATCATCAGCCATTGTGATATGATTTTCACATATAACCTACTTTAATCAACACAAGCCTAAAACTGATCTTAATATTTCGAAGGAATACTGGAGGCATGAATAAATATTACTTCCCACTGCAGTATCTCAGAAGCTTCATTCATGCATACCGTTCTGAAAACAAAAAATAAAAATTTATCAATAATGTCTTAAAAGGAAATAAATATTAGGAAAATAATCATGTAAATTAATTGCAAATGTTCCAAAACCTTAAGAGCTTAATATCAAATCTTATATAAGTTCAAAAAATTCAAATTAAAAGTATATGAGTATTTTTTCTGGAACGCAGAGTTTCCTCGATTTTGTTATTTTAAGGAATAGATTTTGACAGTGTGTAAAGACATCACTTATATAGTAGAAACGTTTAATTATTTACCCATTTAAAGCTGAGATGCCATAATTTATGTATGCATTTTAATTCAGAAGTAGTTAACCAACCTAAATATTATATTTTCCCAGGCCATTACCGAGAACCTATGGTATTTCAACTACGGTAAGCAAGAGGAAGGAAACTAAATTTTTTTAAAACTGACATAGCATAAGTTATTGCAAGGTACGTCTAGAAATCAAATACTTGTATCTACATGGGGATAAAGAGATAAAGTTAAATATATACAGGAGCTTGACGTTGCATGATTCTTATAATATTGACTGTGTTTTCGTTGTACTATCATAATTAATTTTTAATTTAAAATAACTGTCATTCTTCACTCATAACTTAAGGCAGAGTTTGTGATTTACGTGTGGTAAACATAGGTTACAATGAGGTATAGTGAGTTTAATTAGCAACAATGACACCAATGATCGGGTCAAATGTATCGTAAAAAATATAGTGATGGCTAAGCGTCAGAAAACCGTTCTCACAGCTTCTAAACTAAAATAACATCTGATATTGAAACTACATGGGTGAACGGAATCATCAGCCAGGTCAAATCCCAGCATTATTGGTGCCAGAAAAGATCAAATAATTCACTACCTCCTCATACTAAAATGAGGTGTTACATATTTACAACACGAAACCAAACAAATATCATAGTAAAACATAATCTTATAATAATTTATAAGATAATAGGCGTTAAAATAATAATATTACGTACCACGTATTTGCTTATGCTTGTTCTAATTTTTGTTGGGTTAAATCCATTAACTTCGAATGTTTAAATCGTGTAAGGTATAGTAAACTTTACCTCTTGAGACTAGGTTTTAGGCACCACCAGGTCCATATTGTTGTGTGTTATGTGAACCCTTTGGCCACTAACGTTCACCAATGGGATCAAGCGTGGATGAAACAACAACTTGGCGTCATGATAATTATTTATGTAAGTGGTAATTAACACGTTTATCAATTAATTAATAATTAGAAGAGTGCTTCTATCACATCACTAGTATAGTAACAAAAACTAAAGAATTTTGTTAAATTGAAACGTATATGTGAAATTAGATTGTGGGTTGATTTTAGTAATCATTACGGATAGTCCAATCAAATGATCAACAACAACAAATGTACAATAATGCCCAATCTAGCCAATATTATTCCCCTTTTTGTTTTAGAGACGACCAGGTTATATCCAATGGAATGGTGGAGAATTATCAATACAACAGTAGATTAACATCATTGACAGGATCCTTTCAAACTCAAGTCAACACGTACACACTTAATAGGTGCTGCACAACATTGGTTATATTTATACTCATGGCAATAAAGAACTGGGGGCAATTTAAAAAGCAATTGCTTTGACGTTTGCAATGATTGTTAGTCTTTTAGAATGGTTTCAATGAAAAGCTGCATTCAAAAAAAAAATTTAAGTGTGAACTTCTACTGCCACAAGTAGGTTCATTTATGTAAGGATCTTGATCTGAAGATTGTGAACATTAAAAAGTAAATTTCTTGAGAGCTATAGTCGAGATAACTTAGCGCAGTTGTGATGAATATGTCTCACACTGACTTAAATGAGTTTCTATATGATATTATACATTTTGAAAAAGTCAACAACAAGTCAACCAGAGAGACCCGTGCAAAGTGTGAGGTCAAACTGCAATGCAAAATTTGAGATCGCAAGAACTGAACACATCCTGGGTTGGTTTCCAGTTGTCCACAATCCAATCACTTTCCTATAATGTAAAAAGTGAACACAATGAAATTATCATCTCGTGCTGATCATGGTGAACCACGATGTTTTAAATGCCAGAAGCATGGCCACATATCTCGTGATTGTCGAGAGGAAAGATGTTCTGTAAAATACTTAGTTTGTGGTCTTGACGGACATTACAAGACTTAGGCCTAACTGCTGTAGTAGGGATGGAACAAACAAGGAAAAAACTTAAACTATGTCAACCCTCGGTACTGGTTCTGAAAACAACTTGGTTAACTATATATGAAAGAATTTACAATAGGGCCCCATTCATTCATTCATTCATTTCAGTTGTGGACACCAGATTCTCGTGCTCTACGATGCAGCCTCCAGCAGCAATATTATTAAATTTTGGGACAGCAAAGACACAGGTTGTTGATTTTACGAAGTTTATTGAGCAAATTAATAATTTTTGTTTGTCTATGTCGGTAAATAACAAATAACAAATATTCAACACGTCATTTAATTCTTGTCTATCTATGTTGTGTCTGATATTTTACTTGAACTTAAAATAAAAATTAACAATAAAGAATTCAAGTTGTTCTTATAATAAATAACAATGCAAAAAAAAAAAGATAAATTTTCGCGTTACATGTCTACCAACAAAACAATGAATAAATTAATAGTTGAGCGACAATTAACCTCAACACTCCTCCTTAATTATCGCTCTACGAAGTTTTACAAATGAGCTTTTAGCAAGTGGTTTAGTCAGAATATCTGCAAGCTGACTTCTGGTTTGAACATGCTCAGGAAGTACAGTCTTACCTATATTCTGTTGAATGAATTTTCTCGAAATTTCTATGTGCTTTTTACCCTTGGTTGTCTTGCCTTCATGTGAGTTATGCAGCATAGTTATTGCTGACTTATTATCAACGTACAAGGTAGTTGGTTCATCAGTCTTCAGGATTTTCAATTCCGTGCAGATTCTTCTTGTCCAGCTGACATCATCTATCGAAGAAACAGCAGCTCTGTACTCGGCCTCAGCAGTAGAATTTGCTACCACTGGTTGCTTCTTGGAGTACCAAATTACAGGTCCTCCTCTCATGAGTAGTACTCCACTCGTTGACTTTCCTGACTCTCTGTCTCCTCCGTGATCAGAGTCTGTGTAGGCCACTAGTCTTGATCCTCCATCGAATTTGATGCCATAGTCCACAGTACTCTTCAGATACATGAACACTCTTCTAATCATTTTCCAATGACTTTTCATTGGTCTGTTGCTGTACCGACTTAGATAATTTACAGCGTAGCTTATATCTGGTCTTGAGATTGTTGCCAGATAGAGTAGTGATCCGAGAGCCTCTCTGTAGGGGGTTCCCACTGGTACTGGTTTGTCGTTCTTCTGTTTTTCTTCGTCAGTCACCATCCCTTTTTCGATCGGTGTTGAAGCTGTGTTGCACTGATCAAGATTAAATCTTTTTAGAATTTTTGTGGTGTACTTTGGCTGACTTATGAAGATTCCATCCTGTTCAATTTTCAATTCCATGCCAAGGTAGGATAGCTTGTCTTGGATCTTCTTCTCGTACATGATCTCAAATTGTTCGTTGATCTTCTTCAAGACTTCGAAAATAGCGTCTTCTCTCTTGCCTATAACTAGACCATCATCGACAAATAATGAGATCATGATTGTCCTGCTCTCATTATAATATATACAAGGATCGTCATCTGTACTAGTGAATCCAATCTTCTCCAAGTGTGAGGAAATCTTTTCATTCCATTTTCTAGGTGCTTGCTTCAGACCATACAGACTTTTCCGTAGTCTGCACACTTTTTCAGATCCGTCTTCAAAACCTTTTGGTTGATGCATATATAGCTCCTCCTCCAGGTCACCATGAAGAAATGCCGTTTTAACATCGAAGGTCACTACTTTCATCTTCTCAGCTGCTGCATGACTCAACAGCAATCTAATTGATGTGTGACGAGCCACAGGACTAAAGGTATCAGTATAATCAATTCCTTCCTCTTGTTCAAATCCACGTGCCACCAGTCGAGCTTTGAATTTTCCATTCGTCTTCTCTCTCAAAACCCAGCGACAGGTGAGTGGTCTAGCATACGGTGGGCACTTCACAAGTTCCCAAGTCTTCATCCTGATCAGCGAGTCATATTCTTCTTTCATTGCATTGTACCAGTTTGTGTCTTTCAATGCCTCATCCACTGGTATGTCCTGAACTTCACCAATCATTGCATTTTCATCTCCTCTGATGTAACTCATCACATAATCAGAGAACCTTGCAGGTTTCTTCAGTGTCTTGCGATTTCTCAATACTCTCTTTTCTTGTCTAGACGATGTTGATTGTTCATCAATATCTTCGTTTGACTCTTCAATCTGTTCTTCTTGTGTTTCTTCTGCATTACTGGTCGCATCATCATGATCTGATTCTTCTGATTCCTCTTTTCTATCATCTTCTTCATCTTGATTTGTTGTTTCCTTCTTGAAAATTGATTCAACTTCTGTCTGCTTCTGGCTTCTCATCTTGGCTTCATTAAAAGTAACATTATCCGTACTAATTACTCGACGACTGTTTGGTATATACACTCTGTATCCTGTTGAATCTACATCGTATCCTACGAATATTCCTTTCTCTGACTTTTTGTCTAGTTTGTTTCTTTTTGGCTTCAGTACAAAACATTCACTTCCGAAGATCCTCATCTTGCTCACATTCATCTTACGACCAAACCAAAGCTCAGCAGGACTCTTGCCAGGTACTGAACTCGTTCCAGTCTGGTTGATCGTAAAGACTGCGTAGTTTACAGCTTCTGCCCAAAGCGTCTTACTCAAATCATTTGCGTGGATAGCTGAACGTGCAGCTTCCACTACGGTTCTCATCTCCCTCTCGATTCTACCATTCTGTTCTGGCGTATATGGATTAGTAAAGGTGTGAAAAACTCCAAGTTCCTCAAGCAGTTTCCTTGTTTCTTTGTTCTTGATTTCCAATCCGTTGTCTGATCTCAAAGCTTTGACTTTCCTGTCAAACTGATTTTCCACCAGCTTCATGAATATATCCAGTTTTGTGACTGCTTCATTCTTTGACTTCAAGAAATAGACCGTTCTAAAATGTGAAAAGTCATCCTTGAATAACAGAAAATATTTGGCTCCTCCAATCGACGTAACTTCCATTTCACCAAGATCCACATGGATTAAGTCCAGAGGTTCTTTGGATACTTTCGTGTTGATTGGATGTGAGACCCTGTGCTGTTTGCCATAGATGCAGCCTTCACATGTATAATCTTGCCAATCATCCACATACTTGATATTGTTCTTGCTCAAAATGTTTCGAACGTACTTTACGTTCTGGTGAGCTAGTCGTTCGTGCCAGATCCTGATAGAGTCTGCAATCATACAGATTCCTTGTCCTTCCTTTCGTAGCATCATCTTGTACAAATTTCCTTCTCTCTCTGCAATGACTTTCGTGTGTTGACCATCTGAAGTAGTAATTCTAGAAGTATTTTTGTCTGCCATTTGAATGTACCCCTTGTCCAAGATCTGTCCTACTGAGAAAAGATTGTAGTCCAGCTTGGGAACATAAAGTACATCTTTCAGACTCACTGGGTTCCAGTTGTTTCCATCATATGCCTCAACATCAATATCTCCGATGGCAACGCCCTCCAATTCAGTTGCATCTCCAATAACAATGGTAACAGGTTCTTCAAGATGCGTCAGGTGTGAAAACCATTCTCTATGTGAAGTCATATGCTGCGATGCACCACAGTCCTGAATCCAGACGTTACGTTTATATTGTTTCTGCTTGGCGTGTTTCATCTCTGCACTTGACAAACCAATTGTCAACAAGGCTGGTCTGTTGCTACTTGATGTTGTTTTCTTCTGATCGCTCTGTGGACAATCTTTTGCGAAATGTCCTTTTGTTCCGCATGTATTGCACGGATACAGTTTCTTGCAATGCTCAGTATATTTCGCACATGGCTTACCTCTGCAATATTTAATAACGTGTCCTTGTTTTCCACATTTATAGCAAGTCACTTTGGACTTCTCTTGCTTGTTTGCCGGTTGCTGATTTGACTTCTTATAATGTTTCGATACTAGAGCACTATGTGAGGTTAGGTCCGGTGCATTTTCACCAGAACTGATTCTCTCATCCTCGATCCTCAAGCGTTCAATCAATCTCTCGACAGTTCGATCTGCTCCTGTGACGGTATCCCAGGCTGTCCTAAAATGTGCCAGCTTCTGAGGTAGTACGCTGATAATCCTGGTGATAATCCAGTTAGATCTCATCGGGTCATTCTCACTTGCTAGTTCATCGGCAATCTGCACAACCTCCATACAATTTTCCACGGCTGACTTGTTTTCATCATAAGTGAAACTGAAAAATTTTCTCTGCAGACCTTCTACAGTGACATCTGTCACAGTACCATACAAACTTGTCAATTTCTCTAACATTTGTCTTGACGTTGTACAATTTGCAATTTTGATCGCAATATTACTACTAACATTTAGGCCTATTAAAGTCTGAGCCTCAAGGTCCTTGTTGACCCACTCTATATCTTGCTCATCATTAGCGCCACCTGCTGGCTTTACAGTGAGACCACTTACAATATTATATAAACCTTTGGACTTTAATGTTAGAATTAATTTAAATCTCCAAGATACAAAATTGACTTTTCCTTGAGCATCTTCACTTAAAGTTTCTAAATGAGATCTTACAGTGTCCATACTGACTGATTTTAATACAAATTTATCAATGTAATTAATTTAACTTGACTAGACGTTAATTAAGTCTTTCAAAATTTTCAATACAATTTGACTTGACGTTATAATACTGTTCAAATTATAATAAGTAAATATGAAACATAAAATGACGTGTCGCTCGAAAAATTTCACGGCTTGTTGCTTGCTGTCGACGTGTGATGGCTTGCTGCATGCGGCGTACGACTTGCTACTTTTGGCTTACTACTAACGGCTTACTGCTCACGTCTTGCGGCTTCGACTTGTTGCTTTCGGCTTGCAAATTATTTGCTTTTCCTTGTCTTTGCTTTAGTCCACGTTGTCCTACAGCACTGTCCTGGGTTCATAACCTATTAAATTTTGGGACAGCAAAGACACAGGTTGTTGATTTTACGAAGTTTATTGAGCAAATTAATAACTTTTGTTTGTCTATGTCGGTAAATAACAAATAACAAATATTCAACACGTCATTTAATTCTTGTCTATCTATGTTGTGTCTGATATTTTACTTGAACTTAAAATAAAAGTTAACAATAAAGAATTCAAGTTGTTCTTATAATAAATAACAATTCAAAAAAAAAAGATAAATTTTCGCGTTACATGTCTACCAACAAAACAATGAATAAATTAATAGTTGAGCGACAATTAACCTCAACAAATATGTATACAAGCTGCTCGTCTATATGCACATTCTGCTGTCTTTTAATGCTTCCCTTGTACCTTTTGTACTCTCCCAAGCTTCCTTATTGATTAATTATAAAAAGGAGACTACAAGCATTCAAAGAAGACTCTGTTAGATCAAAGTAAAGCAAGGGACGTATAGCTTATTGAAGGATGATTGTGCAAAAGAGAATCACAAGATGAGCAAATAAAGACGCTTTATGTCGTTCCAAGAAGCATGCGAAAAAGTGTCAATGTAAAGTTTCATGATCTATTTGGACGCTTGGATCTATACTATACATTAGCAAAGATAAAGGGGTATCGATTTCCTAAAATGAAGAAATGTGTGTGTGTGTGTGTGTGTGAAGTATTACACAGCAGATTGTTCCTAGTGTCTAATTAACAAATTTCCGGGTTGACGAGTCCATGGGTGCCCGTAGGGGCGACCGGGGGGGTTAATTACCCCCTTGAGATTCTGAGGTTTCACAAATATTAGAAGTTTGAAACATTTTTCTTGTGTTGTAGATATCTTCTTTTCAAGAGACAAGGATTGTCTTAAAAAGCGTATTTTGAGGTTTCAATTTAATAAATTTTTCAGGGGGAGGACACCCGAACCTTCCACCGTACTGGGGGGTATTACATACCTTCTGCTTTCACCCCCACTCCCTCCCCTGGAGAAAAATTCTGTGGGCGCCCTTGGATGGGTCTAGTCAATCAACACTTCCAGGTAGTCCTCCATTCCAAATTGTTTATTTAGATTAATTATGACCTTTTTCACTAATCTCCAAAGCAAATTCAAAATTATTAGCTCTAATCAACAATCTCATCAAACTAAAAATACAGCAATTGAAGCATTTTGAGGAATTAATTTATTAGTACGGACTTCTAGAGAGAATAATAACTTATATAGGAACACGTGAATGGGAATGGGAATTTTACAGCGGTCTTATATAAATAATTCCACAAAGCAACATACCAATATCGTAGCGATAGAGCTTTAATGGGAGAATGTAAGGCCTACCCCATTTGTTAGACCAAAACTTCATTGGTTGAGGTTTATGCATCTAAATTAAAATGAAAATGTTATTGATAGAATTTTTGAAGACAGCCATGTGATCTAGCCTTAGCACAGTTGGGGACAAAAGTTTATTTGTTTATTTTTTTCTTATTTTTTTAAAGGCAGCAATACTGTGAAATATTCTTTATTTGCCGTGTTAATGTGCACTGTCACGAAATTTTACATCTACTTTTTTATCAACTTCTATTAAAAATATAAATGTATTTATCTACATTTTTAAATGATATTATCTTAGTTAATTTAACAAATCCAGGACAAAAATCTTTTCTTAGGAACGAATTGTAATCTTAATCTAAATAGAAGTGGTGGCTCGTGACTTTTTTCCTTGGGAGGGCACAAAATTGAAATAAAAAATTTATAAAAATATTAATTGAACTGCTATATTTAATAATGCTTATATTTATATTACTGTTTATATTTAATAATGGAAAAACAGCCTCGTTTATTTGATATTTGAAAATACGTACATCACTTTATCTAAATCAGAAATTAAAATAATACGTTTATTAATATATAAAAGCAACAGGCAGGAACAGAAATTCATCCATCTTGTAACGTGTTCCTTTAAAGTTTATAGCACGTTAAAGAGGAGGGGGCGCTTAAATAAAGGTTTGCCCGGACTCAAAATTATGCTCTAGGTGGCTCTGGGAACATGCTTTACATCCAATACATTTGCTTAATTATGCGAATCACATGACTTAAATCACGTCCCTAACACTTCGTGACTCCCCCCAAGCAAATGGTCAAGTGGAACGTATAAATCAAACCATGACCTACATGATCTCCATTAGAATTCAAAGACAGGATAACAAAGATTGGGACAAATAGATTAAAAAGATAAAGCGAAGCTTGAATTCTGCCGTAAGCAAAACCACTGGGAAGATGCCATTTGAAATACCAAATGGTTATTGTCAAGGTAAAATGATGAAATCCTTAGCGAGTTCTGCAACAGTTCATGGTAACCGCTAAATCTACTACGGTACAGTACAAAGCGCGTCGGAAAATCCAATCTGAACAAGAAAATCAAAAGACTTACTTCAACAAACGAGGATTCGTAGGGGTTTAGTTTACATTTGGGGGACACGTAGTAATGATACGAACATAAACACACACACGGGATAGCCTACAAAAGGTTACTCCAAATAGAGGTTCACTAGTAGCGACTCTGATACTTCCGGGTGGCAACATCTATCAGATAAGGAAACTGAAGGAAGAGAGCAGTAAAGACCATGATACTACTCCCCACATATCACAGTTGAAGTCATGGGGTGGTAAGGAAATCCCAGGCAAGATTCTCCAGAGAAAAGCTTGTTGAAGAACCAATTAACTATATTCAACTTTGCCTTGTGCACCGAGAAAACACTACGAAGTTTCCTGGAGTGAAATAGCTCATTCTACACGAAAGATACTTTCACTATCTCATTTGAGTGGCTTTGTACTTAAGTAAGACTATACGTGAAGATACTACAGTTGCTTCAAATTGTGTAAATAGTTCTATGCGTGTGTCATCTGATCATAAGCGTTCAGCTTGATCCATTACTTTCATTGAGTACAATGAGTCTTGTAGGACGGCCGAAAGTAGTAAACTTACCTCGTGAGGCCAGGTTGTAGGCACTGACAGGTATTGGTCGCCTTGTATATGATGTGAGCCTCTTGGCCACTAACGTCCGCGATGTCATCAAGCGTGGATGCAGCAACAATAGTGTGTCATGATAGACATTTGTGTAAATACGATCATCAATTAATTAGTACCTATCCTTATTGAATAGTGTTTCTAGCAAATGTATTTAACACAGTTATATATCGTCACTATACTAATCCTCTTTTCCCTTTTCATACATTTATTACACTAAAATAAACTTTTCTTTATAAGTGAAACCTGCAAGCTGTCTAGGTTTGTCTCTATAAGTGCCAAAGGACGAGCTACTGGGAGCAGAGAAGGGATGGTAAAAGTTTAAAGAGTGATTGGTAAAAGCTGCATAGGTATGCAGAAAAAACAGCGGAAAGTGGTGGAACAATTAAGTAACGATAGCAGTAAGTGCAAAGAAGAGAGCATTTAGAGAATGGTTATAAAAGAGCAAGAGGCAGAGGATAAGTAGTGGAAAAAAAAGTAGAAATGCAAACAGTGTAATGAATTAAGAGAGAAAAGCATGGATGGAATAATGACCAAAAGTGTTGCAGATGGATATGAATGAGAACAAAAAAAGTATTGTACAGTCAAGTGAGCCAAAGAAAGGTAGGTGTGACGAGGAGGTAAAAACTGTGGAAAATATACTTCGAAAGATTGTTGATCCTGGACGAGGAAGGAGTGATACTAGTGGAAGAGAGAGATGCTTTGAAAAGGCTTAGGAAGAGAGAGAGGCACCAGTAGTGGCTGAACTTACAGTGGAAATTATAATAGCAGCAGGAGAGATGTATGTACAGTGGTGGTATAGCTTACTAGGAACAAGGTGAGAGGAAAACAAAGCTCCAAAGGATGGGAAAAAAATTATTTTAGTACCAATATTTAAGAAAATGAATATTAAGAGATGTGAAAATTATAGGGCCATAACACTTATATGTACATATGAAAAAGTGTATGGTGGACCAACATGGGTTTAGAGAGAAGAGGTTTATGAAATAGCTAATGTATGCAGACAACTAGTGGCGTCCCTGTATGTGGAAAAGGATGGAGGAGACTAGAGTAGAAAGATGAGTGGTGACAAAAGATACAGAATATGAATAGTAAAGTAAGTTGTGTAGATACAAAGAAAGGGTGGACTTAGTGGTTCTAAAAAAATAAATGAATCACGCAGGGGATTCCTCTATCATTTGTAATGGTAATGGAAATGGTCATAGTATGCTTAGGGTTCTATGGGATGAAAATATGAAAGGAATGTTTGTTGATAATTGGAGAAAAAAGAAAGTAAAGGAATGGAATAAGGAAGTGAAAGAATGTAATATGATATTTAGTATGGCTAGGAGTATAGGGTTGATAATGACTAGTTGTAGAATATCTTGGAAGCGTGGTCAAGACAAAAGGTTGGAGTAGAGAGGACCTAATGAAAAGAGGACAGCAGGGTGAGCTGTTTTATGGGTACACACTGTTTACCCTGATGGATTACACTATGACACTATCTTATAAGCTGCAGGCTAGCGTGTGGTAAACAAAGAGTAGATAAGATAGCTGCTATGGAAAAGAGAAATGCCCACCATGAAGTGTAAAGAAGTGTTAAATAAGGCATACTTTGTAACCATAAGAACGTATGCAGCAGAAACATCAATATTGGACATAAGGGAAATTAGGAAGGTGGGGGTTATGGGAATGAGGTTTTCGAGGAGCAAAGAAAGATAGGATTAGAAACTAAGATGTTTGGGCAAGAGTTGGGATACATGAGATAGTGAAGGAAGCAAGGCTGAGATATACCATCATGTTATTAGGTTGGAAAAGAAAAGGATCACAAGGTGAATGATGGGAGCTTAGATATAAAGGAAATATGCCACACGGGAGATGGGAGGAGCAGGTAATAGTAAGTGTGGGAGTGAAGGAGGGACAGGAAGTGATGCGGGGAAGGGGGAGAGACCAAGACCAAGCCACAAGCTGAAAACAGTTCCTTATATGATGATCTCCATAGTTGGTATTTGCAAGCTGTCCAATTAACTCCTTAAGTTAAACTGTTCATTACCTTAATGCATTGATATATATATATATTATAACTATAATACTAAGTATTTAAGAAACAAAGCTGTTAATATATTTTTTTAACAAATCTATTTCATTGAAATTTTAACTCAAAATCAATTGCTAATCAAATATCAAGCTTTAAAAAAATGCATAGTAAACATGAACTATATTTAAAAATGCCTATTTTGATTTTAAAACTCAATTCTTTTAATAAAAAAAAGTTGTTGAATTCCAAACGAATCAGTTTATCACAAAAGCAGCACTAATCTGTAAATGAGTTTTATACAATTATTGCAATCTGCATAAATTTAATTTTATACTTAAATCTAAATTATTTCTTGATGACTTTACATGTGTAATAATACGATAATGAACATGAAGTTGTGCAGATACAAATTTTTACTACAGCATTAATAACACTAGTGTTCTTATCTTGGAGTATTATTGTTTCTATCTTTGGTAGAAGGATTTCTTTGGAAATGATTATTGGTTTTGTAAATATCTGTATTTAAAAATTTAATGGCAATAATGAAGTTTTATCAAAATATTCCATAGTGAGCACAAATCCAAACAACAAAAAGGTTTAATTTTAAATGGCACAATTGATGCAATGAAGATTTTTTTTTTGTCTTAACACATACTTTACCTTAAGCAATTTTGCCTCAATCTTCCAATAGCACTGACAAAAAAAAGCTTATCCTGAGGAAGTCGTAAAAAAAAAAAGTTGAGTTGGAATACAGTTAGGAATAACCGCCCTTAGTGCACCTGGCTAGAATTAGGAATTCGAACTTCCTGTCACCAGTAAACAAGACAATAAGAGCCTGACATTTAGTCTTCATGCCCATTGATGCAAGTTATAAAAGACAAATTACTATATATTACAAATAATATACCGTTTGTATACATAATAATTTTTATTTACTTTAATTATTAATAATTATACAAACTTTTATTGTAAAAGTGTTTTTTTCCCTTTGGAAACATAACTTTCTCAGTACTTTTAAAACATTACAATAACATGTATGGTTAGCATAATAAATGGTACCGTCAAAACAATTTTTACATGGAATATATCAATAAAAATAATTATAATTTATTAGAGATGAAATGAAGAGTATAGAAAATTATATTTGATTTCCTAACTATTGTGTTAGTTGGAGAAGTGCTGTTTGTGCAATAAGCAATTCGTCCTTGGAAAGGATGTATACAAATAATTTCAGACAATATAATTAGTCCTACCCATTTTCCCAACAATTCTTCCAAAAACCTATTTTTGAGAACATGAACATATAATTATTTAAAATATTAACTCGAATAAATTCTATGGAGCCTAATAAAAACTTAGGATCAAATACAAGATTAATGCAGATACAGTTAAGACTCAGCAAACAAATAATGGGTGCAGGGCAAGAAAAAAATATTTTTATAAATGCATTTTGCACAAATTTTCCCTTAATCTCACATCATTCGAGAAGCTCACAGTGATTTCAACACAAAATTGTGTTCTTAAAAAGATACTAATTATTTTAATACCAACCCTAGATTTATATTTGTACAAAAATATTTTGTCTGTGAAAAACTCTTTTTCACAGTGTAGTGAAATGAACAATTCTAAAAGGGACTCTCTTTGGTGGGCATATAATTTATGGCGTCATTTTCACAATAGACTAAACGACTGCCGATGATGGGGAGATCCAAGTTTGAAACTAGGTTGGGTGTACTGAGGGTGATTTATACAAAGTGGTTTTCCACTCTTCCTCCACACAAATGTGGGTACACTTACCTAATCTTTAAAACCATTGTCATACAACCTAACTAGGGGTAGTAAGATATGATGCCAAAAAATAAAATAAAAACTCCAATGTACATATTTAAACTATTAAAATCTTGAAGAATCATAATTTTGAATAGAAACCATTTCTTGCAATTTTTTTTTTTAGCCATTAGGCATGTCAAACAAAACAAGAAAATTGTAATTTAATTTCTTTTAAGATCTAAACATAAAGCTTCAATTTCATTAACTAAAGAAAATTAAAATATATTGCTGCTATCATTTGTAGATTATCATGAATTATGTATCAAATTTTAAGCTTGTGTGAACCTAGTATGTTCTTTTTCAAATCAAATCTAGTCTTAGTTTTAACATTCAAATTGATTTCAATTAGAATATGCATTTTAATTAAAACTTGTTAAAAGACAATCATAAAAAAAATAAAAATGTATGAAATACATTAATTTGTGTGTTCTAGAAAATGGCATATGCAATTCATTATACAAATAAATTAAGTACGATACTTAAACCATTTCTAACATTTCTTCCAAATTATATATATAAAAAAAAGATGCAATACAAATTCAAGGGTTTCATTTTCAAATTAAATTAAAATACTTGTATTATGTTACATTTTATAACCAATTTTGTATATTAAACTAATTTTTGATACACCACCAGAAAAAATATATTTACATAAAAGTTATCCACATATTAGTTAAACTTGATAAATGTTTACATTGCTGATGAATTCATATTGTAATTATTAGGGTATATAATCTGAACATAAATTAATACAGAAATGCACAAGAAGGCCTATTTAACTAGGTACCTTAGCAACCTTCACATTTTCAAAACTATGGTTGGTTATTGGCCAAGATTGTGTTGTACTTTGGCCATTTTTTGGATTTCTAACTAATAAGGGTTATTATTTAGTTAATATATCAAATTGATATTAAAATACGGTAATTATTTTCCTCTAAAAATTTGGAATTAGAACAAAAATGTGGGATTTGTGACAGCCAAAAAGTTTTTATTGTTTATTTAGATTAAACATTTTAATTCAAGCATTCAAGCTTAGCTCGACTCAATATTTAGAAGTTTTATGAGCTAGCCCAAGCTTGACTCACAAAAAACCCTGAGCTCACACACACCTACAAATTTAATTACATATCAATATTTACTGAAGCTTTGTAGGCTCCTGGTAGGCTATTTTTTTAAGGGCTTAGCTTTACCAAGTAATGATAAATAGAAAGACAAATTCAACTTACAACATTTGATTATCAATTATTTTTCATAAAAATGAAGTCTAAATGGTATAATATTTACCTGCATTTTAGAATTGTTTTTGCCTAAAATTTAAAATAAACCATAATCTTAGCATTGCAGTTTAAGATACCGATCATAGCTTAACATTTTTAATTTGTAATCAAAATGAGTACAGAATTAATTTTTTTTCTTTATCAGAAAACAAAGTTGCTTAGGTCAAAGACATAGTATAATAGTAGCTATGTCAAACATTGGTGCTGGGTAGAGCGTGCTTATAAATACAGTAAAATCTCCCTTAACATACACCTTTAAATAGCAGTCTTCTTTGTAAAAGACAGTTTAAATTTCCCCGGCAAAATAATATTGGCTCTTAATGTGAAACAACTTCCCAATAACAGACTTTTTCAATAATGGATGCAAACATTGCTAGACATAACCATTTCTAAACAAGGGATGGAAATTGAAAACACCAGCCAATAAACAGTATTTTACTGTAGGAATGTCACTGTCCTACGTGAAGTGTTAGCAGTCCTGCCTTCCCTCTCTAGGGAAAGTTTCTAAAATAGCCTACGTAGTAATGAGTACGGTATGCAAGGGTAATACCTCCTTCCCCTCGCAAGCCTTATGCAAGGGTTGTTCCATCAGTTTAGTCTGTGCTCGTGCACAACTATAGTACAGAAGGCCTACTGTTCACATTTCATTTAGTTTGCGTATTGTTCTCTGTATAATGCTATATATCCAATAAGCTTGGCACAATATTTATTCGCTGTCATAATTATCCTGCATACAATACTGTACAAAGTAATTAGATTACTATATTTAATACCCTCAGTGTATAAGTTCATATAGATTAGACTGTGTTTTAGCACTATGATTTAAAAAATAAATATATCTCCGAATAACAGACTCTTTTTTTTTTCTCAGAGAGGTCCCCTAATAAGAGATTTCACTGTATATATCTATGTAATTTCTCTCAAGACTTCTGCACAGTTTTGATGCCAAATCCAGTCAAATACTTTCAGTAAAACAGATTCAGGAAAGAGACATAACGTATAAGTTGTGAGGCACAACATTACACTTTCTACAACATTATTTGGCTTTCTCATAAAATAAATATAGCATAACTTTTTATCTAAAAAGGTATTTGAAAATGTTGACGTCATTTAAGATTATAATAATCAACATTTTACTAACTTAGAAATTTAATTGTCGTTAAATTAAATATTTCCCTCAGGAATCACATATATGATCATATAGATTAGCTTAGATACAAATAAATTAAATAACAATTTTATAAAATATTTGCATTTATTTAGACTTTCAAAAATCAATGCATAAAAATGTGCTTGAACTATCAATCTTTATAATGTGATTTTTAAGATTCTATAAGAATAAAAACCAATCATTTCAGAATTTTAAAATCATGACATGGAAATTATAATAAAAAGAAGATAAAAATTGGCACTAAAGTTCCAAAAAATACAAGAAACCAATTGAAATTGTATTAATTTTGTATTCAATTTGATTAAATAATCTATTTATAGCATCCCTTTACTTTTCACTATTATTTAAAAAAGAAAATAGAATTAAAAACAAATATGCTGCATTTGTCTTTAAAAAGAGCCAGCCACACTTCTATGCACACCTTTGTCTTTATAGCTTTGTATGGTTTGTATTGACTTTCTTCACCAATACCAAAAGAGATATTTGAATCGCTGAGAATGAAAATTTGTGTGTATTACTTAAATTTAACTATTACAAGGCCCAATGTTTAAATTATACTATAAGCAAATAGACTAATAAATGAATATGAATGCATGCATTGCATTACATGCATGAACAAAGAGACTAATAAATGAAAATTGAGTGAAGAAAGTCCACCTATGAAAGAGCAAAACATGTGTGTGAAGCTATCAAAAAAAGCCACACATTCAAACAAAAAAATTAAGATTTTATAGATTGATTAGGAGTATAAAAAAATCTCTAGTAGAAATTGACTCAAAAATGACTACATAGGAAAAGAGAAAAAAATGTGAGTATAATCCAAAGTACAAAGATGACATCTTATTTATTTCTTATATAGTAGAAAAACACACACACACACACACACACACACACACACACACACCCACCCACCCACACACACACACACACACACACACACACACACACACACAGATTGTGACCCTGAGGGTTGGTTTGATGTACTTCCTCACCCATCTGAAGCAGCACACACTCAGCCTCTCAGCTATTTAGTGCTACTCGCACACTATCTGAAAACAAGCTTGTGTACCTGGAAAGTTATTAAAGTGTCAAGGTTTCACATTTTCTTATGCAATTAATTTCTTCAAGTGAGCGAAAAAGAGCTTACTAAAAGGTATACCATATATCTCCTAATCTTTTACACTACATAATTGACATGGGACTGACTGCTTTACTTCCTCTGCTACATATTTTTATCACTCCATATAATGGCCTCTACTGGGTTTGACTCCTAAAAATACAGGTTTTGAGTCAAGTACTCTTCAAGACCACCCAAGTTGTGATATTAAAACACAAATAAAGTTTGTTTTAGATATGATTTTTTTGTTTCCTATTCCTGTGTGTTCTAATATATTTGAATTTAGTAACTTTATTAATCATTCGAGTTGATAAAGTAGAAAAGTTGACTGTACCACCAAATTATTTCTCAATTATTGAAAACCCACAATTTTTACATAACTTCACATGTCAATATGGCTTTTGTGTTACAATAAAATTAAATTGTCTTAAAAAAAACTAAAATGAATGAAGTGCAACAATTAAAAAGCTTATGTGTATGAACTTGGAAAAAAAGCAATAGAGCATGTGTATAAACAAAGCTTATATATATAAAAAAGACAAATGAAAACTAGACTTATAAGTTTAAGTGTAAATTTGATGAAGAAAGCCCACCTACGGAAAGAAGAAAAATTGGGAAGAATCCAATGCACAAAGGCGACATCTTATTCCTTTCTTCTATAGAAGTAGTCACACACACATTTTAACACAAATTTAGTAATGTTTCAGCATTATTACCTTTATCAGATAAAAAAGCGGGGAATATGCTTTACACAAACACTGAATTACTCAATTTTGAATTCATGTTTGTGTAAAGTGTATTCCCTCTTCTCTTTTTTATTAGATAAAGGTAACAATGCCGAAATATTACTCAATTTGTGTTAGGAAGTGTTTAAATGTGTGTATGACAACTTCAACTATAGACGAAAGAAGAACGGAAGAAAATGTCACCTTTGTGCATTGGATTCTCCCCACATATTTCTCTTTCCCTAGGTGAGCTTAATCATTAAATTTACACGTTTTAGTTTATTTTCAGTTTTATTAATCTTTATTAATTTTCATTACAAAATTATTTAGCCATTGGGCCACCCTATTTCTAAACACACACATTTTCATTGTATGTTAGAAGGCTGTTCCACCCTTTAACTAGCTGTAGAAAAATAAATAAAAAAAATCAACATACATAATTAATTTTTCATAAAACTAGACTAGAATCATTATCTCAAATGAGATACAATTAATTAAATACTATTTAGTTACACCATTAGATTAATTAACAACAATTTATTACTAAATGATTAAATCTAATTTAAGAACCTTACACATGTTAATCATTCACTTGACAAAATAAATTTTTAATGTTAGTACACAGTGGAACAAAAATAAGTGATGTTAATGTACATTCAAGTAGGGTATTTATAAACTGATGCAAAGAAAAAAGTATATTGTGAAAAGCTAGAAGATGCATCTTTATGATTTGAGCTTTTCAAGTAGTATTTAAAAAAATAATTCTTCTCATGAAAAATTGTTCCCTAAGTAATTATTTGAAAAAGCAAACAAAATATCCACATTCAAGCAAAGTTAAAACTGGTGACGTTACTGATGCTAGTGAATTTATTATAAACACCTAAATTAACTTTTATTAATTTGGAATAGTGCTGACCTAAGATAAGCGCCCACTGGGTCGGTACTGCACGAACGGAACGTACCGTATGAACCACACATTTTAAGGGNGGGGGGGGGGGAGGTGTGCCCAATATCAGCACTGGCAGAGCCTCAGTTTGCTCATCTACTCTCGAGCCAAAAGGTGAGCTCGTTTGCGTGCTCAAGGAAGTAATGTTTGAATTTCTGTTATTGTTGGATTTGTTTCAAGTTTATAATTGTGATTTTGTATGTGATATTTCACCGTATTAATTAAATATGGAAAGTAATGAATAATTTGTGGCTATTAGTTGCCTTTTAATTAAAGAGATAAAAAAATGTAGGAAACGATTCTGGGTTCACGACATCAACAGGAAAATACTTATGTTTGGTGAATACCACACATTATTTCCTGATCTGATTGAAGATGACTGCAAACATTCAGGATTACACTTGATTTTAATTCCCTCGCCCGAACTTTCTGTCCAATGTTGGGGAGTTCGTTGCCGATGGTAACAACGTAGTGGGCGCGTCTTGGTAACAAATAATGCTACAAATTAGTTGTACTTTCTGTTCCGTCCATGCAGTACTGACACAGTGGTCGCTTACCTCTAGAGCATTAAAATTTTAAAACCAAGGTTTAGTTACTATCTAATCATAGCCAGCGCTCTGTTGCTGCCTGAGCGTATAACCCGAACGGGTAGTAAGACGCGGTGCTAAATATTATTATTGTTGCTGCCTGATGCATATAATTTGCATAATATTTACTCTCATACAAATAAAACGCTCATTCAATGAATGAGAATTTTGAGAAAATATGGCAAACACATCGAAATAAACATTGTAATTGTTAACTTTCAAATACAACATTCACAAATAATAACATATTTCAAAATAATGATATAATTCTAGCAGACATACAGTTAAACAGTAAGTAAAACACTCATTACGTTCCTTTTATTTAAATATTACCTTGACACTTTCAACTATCAAAATATTAGTTAGCCCCAAATGGTCAACAGCAATGGGAACTAGGTAAATAATTAACCTAAATGTAAATATGACAAAAAGCTATTACAATACACAAGGTTCGTTTAAAACTAGTGGAAATGATTTTTATATACACACAGCCTATTTGCACAATTTAACATATTTTTATAAATACATAATACAGCAGGACTAGATTTCTCATTTGTGAGCGAGATAAAGGGTTTTACATTAAAAACTGTACATTACAAAAACAAAAATATAATTATTTAAAAACCGTTTGTCAAAACTAAATAACTGGTGTAAGCAGAAATATAAAAAATATAATTCGAGCCTAATTTAATCCAAGAATGCATTGTATTGTCATAATAACAAATTATGATTTAGTTAATGATTCAAATATAAGTACAGTTTGTATTTTGTCAGAGCAAAATAGAGGCAATCAATCATCAATAATTATTCAGAGAAATAAGAAATTATTTGTGAGGTTTGAACCTTGCTCTGCCATTTTGCTTTTCCCCTGTTGTAAAAAACCATGCGAGATTTCATAATATTAATAGTTAAACACATCTAGGTATAATGAATAAAGTTATTCGGGTACAAGGAGTACATGAGATGATAGAGGAAGCTAAGCCGAGATGCTGTGGGCATGTAGTTGGAGTGGAAAAGGAGACAGCGCCAAAGATAATAATGGAGATGAAGTATTTAGGAAAAATACTGGAAGGGAGACCAAGAAAGTGACGAGAGGAATTTAAATGCTGCTACTATGCTAAAACCCTAGATGGTAGCCGACACCACCATAATTTCAAGAAAGACAAATTTGTATTATGATTATTCTTCAAACTATGTATAAAAGTAGTAATATTTTGTGTTGAAAAAATGGAAAAGTTCCGACTAGTTGCAGACATTTTCATTGCCAGATCACGGATTATACCACTAATTTTCCTGGCACTAAACAATGATTGATACTTCATACACCCATATCTACCTCACAAAATAATGGCACAGTTGTACAGGGAACAATTACCAAGTGGTGACTGGGCAGGAGAAATGTTGACAAATGAAATGTTATAACCTTACATACAATTAATGTATTTGACTCGGAAATTTCCATTCCATTTTCCTAACAGCTATATTCTCTAATATCAAGTCCTTATACTCAACACAAACATAATGAGTTTTAACTTGTCCGAAATAAAAATAGTTACTCTTTAAATGTTACTTCTTGAATAAAATGTATATCAATGTGTGAAATAAAAAATGTGTTCAATAGTGAAAAACGACATCTGTATGTCACTTGACAAGGTGAGGTCTTTAATGTGAGTGGTGTGTTTGCTTCTTTGTCATGGATGCTAAGATAACACTAAATAATTAACAAAAATGTGTGCCACAAATTTGGTTCTGAGTAATTGAATATTCATTCCCTTTTTTCCCCGTGGGAATTGACAATTTCTACAAAAATTCTCATCAAATCTGATCAGTTCCAACAAACGTTTTGTTAAATATTGTGTACCAAGCAGGAGAGCACATTTATACTATGCTCGATACTAGAAAGTTAGTGCGCAATAAAATATTGATATAAAGTTGCTAAATGGTCATCCATATAGTCCACAAAAAACATTTTGGTATATACACCTTCTACAGCAAATCCTTGTAATATATTACAAACATACAATTTGACACCCCATTAGAATCAAGAAATTTTAACCTTCACGGTCAGATCTTATTTCTAAAAATAAGTTCCTGAGTTCTCCATGTAATCACATTGTGGGGGTTACTAGCCCTAACAGTATAAACGAAACAATACAGGGGAGAGTTTAAACTGGTAGTAGCAATTTGACTACATATGATATTTAGTTAGATTTTATTTTATTGAACCTATTTGGAAAAATTACTGCCCGGAAACTAAATCAAATATAGCTATACATATGTCCGAGATGATTTAACCCCAAACATATTCTCTGGATTCCACTAGAAAAGCTAAAATGGTATATTCCTGCATTGTTATGTAATAAGTGAAATTGATAAAATTTAAGAAAAAGGAAAAATAAACTACCAAGAGTAAAATTGATGTAGAAAGCCCACCTACGGAAAGAAGAAGAAAAAAGTATTGATTTAAATTGAAAATGGAATAATCTAGTGTTTGTGTTATTGGTACTCTCTTCTTTGTGTTTGATAAAGGCAACAATGCCGAAATATTATTCTATTTTTGTTAAAATGTGTGTGTGTGACTATTTCTACTATAGAAGACAGAAGAAAGGAAGAAGATGTCACCTTTGTGCAGTGAATTCTTCCCATATTTTTCCTCTTTCCCTAAGTGGGCTTTCTTCATCAATTTTAATTTTAGTAGTTTATTTTTCCTTCTTTAGTTTTATCAATTTCTTTTATTATATAATTATTTAGCCATTGGACCACCTCATTTTCAAACATTAAGCTATTCCTGCATTGATGAAATAATATTTTTAATTTCACTTTTATGTAAGTAATGTTTTACTAAAGTTCTGTGTTAATATTCTGGATGAAACCCATTAAAAAAAAAATTAAACAATGAGAATTACTCTATAAAATTAGTTTCCTCAATGTGTTCAAACATTATTTAAGAATAGGTGAGAACCTCTTTATAGCTTCAAACTCATTCTCCTACACCAGCATTCTATTTGAACAAATACTCTAAATAAATATGATTAAAAATATAATATAAGACTTTGACTCCAATTTAATGTTTGTAAATTGTTAGGTTAGAAAACCAATTTTAATTATATTAATAAGAAATCTACAGAATAATAACTTATAAAATGTCAATGAACAGTGAAATAACGTACAATTACAATTTATGAATATGATTTTAAAAGTAAAAACAAACTAATTGAATAAATATAAGTTGATGTGAATTTTTTATGTATATAATGTACCTGAAATGAGAAATATTAATAGTGAATATTGATGAATTGATAGGTGAGAGAAATGAGCAATTTTATAATGTAAGATATTAAATTAAGTTGACATTTCATGTACTAAAGTGTTAATATAAAACAACTATTTAAAAAAAATATATGAAAACACATGAAACATTTCTATAAGGAAAGAGGTTACAAATAAATGGATAAATGTAAGTGTATTATGCAATTAGTATAGGTGAGGCCTAGAATGAAACTAATAACAATTGTCATAAACATTCTTTTGAAAGAAAATATTTATTAATATTTAAAAAATACAAGCAACAAATGGTACAAAGACATTTGGAGAAGTATAACCAAATAATTTATATTATTTGAGTTAAAATATGTCCAATATGGAAACATATATTTTGCAGTTAATAGGGTATAATTTATTAGTAGTATTTGATTATTAAGAATGAATAAAGCTGAAAGTTGAAGTCTTATTTAAAAAATATTTTTTTGCTCCTTAGGATTCAGTGGCTAGATATCCAACTAGGTTTTAGTATCTTCTACACGTTTTGACAATCGAATGTCATAATAAGGAAGATTTGGGAAGAGCAATAAAAGTGTCATGCTTCAACATATGTTTATTATCAAAATCTTTTTATTGACAAATACTATTAGTTTTATTCTAGGCCTACATAAATTAATAACATAATACACTTACATTTACCAATTTATGTATAACCTCTTTCATTGCCCAAACTTTTAGTGTGTTTTAAAAAAAGTTAATCTTTTCATTATCACTTTAGTATATTAAATGTCAACTAAACTTAATATTTAATAATCATATTAATGTAAACTTAACATAATGATGTATTGAATAAAATTACTCGTTTTTCTCGCTTACTTTATTTTTACCGATCAATTTATCAATATTCTAAGTCAATCTTTGTAATATCTCTATTCAGGTTCATTATAAATATATAACAAAACTTAAGATCAATTTATATTTGTTCAATTATTTTGTTTTTACCTTTCAAACTATAACTGTAAATTGTAAATGTATGTTATTTCACTGTTCATTGACTTTTTTATAAGCTATAAATTATAAATCTGCAGATTTCTTATCAATGGCATTAAAATTGGTTTTCTAACCTAAATATTTACAAACATTTCCTTGGAGTCCCAAGTCTTATCTTATATTTAAATTATGCTCCTTACTATAATTAGGTTATTTTTAGAATGTTTTCTAAAATGTTAAATACGATTATGATTAAAATAATGGCAATACAATGCACTGGAGGCTAAAAAAACTAATAACATACCTATTCTTTATATACACAAAATTGGTATATGTTTGTGTCAATTCAACTCGAAATGAAAGCCCTTTTATTTATAAATTGTTTTTATATCCATACACAACATTCTTATGTAATAAATTTCAATAATTTTAGGAATTAAAAATAATTTAAAAAATTAAATAACTTTTGCACAAAAATGTTCAACTGTCATAAAAAATGCTTAACAATCAACATCCCCATGTACCCAAACCTAAGCCAAACTCAAATAATACAAATGCAATAATTGTATTATATTTGGAAGGAGGTACAGAAAAGGTGGATAGAAACATATAAAAGAAGTGAACACAAAATGGCTTTTAGAGTGAAAACAACACAGATCATATTTTACATTGCTATTGTTAGACAAAGAGGTAATAGCTGTTCAAATATTTTTATTAGTTGTTTTATGCTTCAAAAAATATTATATTGCACAATTGAGGGGGTTGGGGCAAAATCATGATAGCCCATATTGATTTAGATGGAATATTTTCACTATTTAAAGTATTTTACTATTATAAAATCCATTAATATAGCTATTAAAAATAGAAAAATCTTTGAAGTTAGCTAGGCCTCTGCGAGGACTCGGGTTTTGAGCTTCAAGCCGAGCTACTCATTAAAGCTCAGGATGGAAAGTTTTGTAGATACGTTATTTTTGAGCTTCTTCTTGGTGTAAATACAAATAATTTTTAAAATCGCAATGGTAAGTATAAACTACTTAATTTAGATGATATGGACAGTTTCACTTATAAATCATTTGGAACAAATTGTTAAAACTAATATCAAATTTCATATTAATAACCTAAAAGAGCTCTAAAATTACTTTTGACATGTAAACTAATTCAATATTTTCATCCATTTTTAATTATCCTCAATTGAAGTTGTATTGCCATGACAAGGCAATAAAAATAGCTAAATAAATCATTAACTACTTGAATAATCATTATTGTGACTATTTTTGCATTGACCCTTTCTATACTTAGAGTTTAAATTAAAATAAATTTAACTTTGAAAATACATGTTGATTGGTTTCGAATTTAAGTTTATTAAAACTGGTATTAATACATTCAACTACAAAACTAGCAATAGTTTCTATATAATTAAATAATTATGTTGGTTAATTTGCCTAAAATCAGTGTTGCTCAACATTGCAATAAAATATTTTACCACCAAACTTACCATATTTAAATAATAAGAGCATTTAATATTTCAGTCTGTCTACTAAAAATATTATTTTAACCATCTTATTTTCCATTTTAAAGTATGAACATTAACTCTTAAAAGCATTGAAATGAAATAAATTTCATAATTTGATAAATTTATACTGAGAGCCCAAATAAGGTGCATGTGCAACTGCGCATAGAGGAATGGAATTGGAACAAAAGAAGTGATCATGTATACAATTATTACATCAAGGACTTATAAACAAAATATGAAACCATTCAAATTTCTAACTGCTTGTGATTATTATGTTTTCTTATAGGGTTGTTAAAGTTACAAAAGGTTATTTTGGGGAAATATTAGCTCATTAAAATGTCAGTTTTATGAACTTTTTTAAATTGTCTGTGTAATTTTAGTGTCTTATTGAAAGACATAAGTGTTGAAACCTATTTAATTATTTTTCTATTATATTTTTATTTGCGTGTTATTTTTAAATCATGTTTGGTTATTTCTAATTTAAAAACCAATATTTCCACTGTTTAAACTTTTTTTTTCAAAAGTATGTACTATTTATAAGAATGAGTGTCATTATTATTTTAAGAACATGTGATGTGTTCATTCATATAGATTTAAAATCTAACATTTTAAAGATGTGGTATTTACATTTTGTATTTGTTTTGACTGCTGACATTTTAAATATCCTATTTAATTTTTCAAATAAACAAAAAATATGCTCTAACATTTAAAAAATATGACTAGACTATACTCAAGATCCAAACCCTTTTTTAAATACTCTGCTTGAAAGAAAAAAACCAATCTCACAGACCCCTAATATTAGTTATTCTCAAAATATCGAATGACTATAAAAACCACTTGCTGTTTAAGGGGTAAGCTACCAGAAATATGTGCTAGCACATTTTTAAAATAAAATGAGCATTAACATGTTTTTGCCTGACCCCCTTAATTGTTTGTAATATTTAGTTTTAATCTGATAAATCAAGTTATCATCACAATATACAAGTCAATTGCTTCAATTTTTTTTTCCATATGAATATTAATTTGTAATGTAATTTAACCCCTGATAGTGGCAATAATTGATCATAAATTGAGTATTTTAGCTGTCAATATTTTTATTGCCAAAGCTTAGGAGCCAAATTTTTTTTTCAAAGCAAAGTCAAAGCTGATGTTTGTTTGGAAGCCAAGTCAAAGTTATTTTCTTTATCTGTTGAATTAAAGTCAAGTAGTCTTAGTTTAGGGTACAATTGGTAATTTAATGTTTCTAACATTTGAAAAGAATCAGAATAAATTATTCTTGTAAACAATTCAATACTTCAGTGCAAGTATTATATTCCAAAATCAGCGACCTTTCTGTATGCAAGCAAAACAGTTTGTTACATAATGAAATTGTGTGCATTAGTTACCCAACCTATTTGTAAATTAAACTTAATATATATATGTATATATATATATATATAATTTTACCCTGTTGCACTGAGTATTCAAATATATGATTTTACAGAATTTTAGTAATGTTAAGTTTCTTTCAAATAGGTTTAAGTTAGAATGCTTTTCAACTAGGCAAAATGAGTAACTTAAGTTATGTTTATTATTTACACTATTGCACCCAAGTATATTTTAAAAATAATAATTAGTATGTTATGTAAAATAGAGATGATCTGACTTCCCAATTATTATTCTCAAGGAAATTTGGAAAATAGACGTAGACACAATAGTTATTCAAACTTATTACATCTTTGGTTATCCTTTTTAATGAAAAACAAAATATTTAAATAAAATAATATGCTGACAAAAATAAATTAACATAAAAGTGATTTGGAGCACTAGGCTAAATCATCATCACCAGCACATTTACCTGAATGCTACTGGAATATAAATGGTTTGGACGAAACACTAAGAAAACCCTTGACATACATTTTTAAGGACAACCCTTTACTGACACAGGCAGCTTCTTCAGGTCAAGAGAGAAGACTGATGCTCTTGGTTGGACCGCACGGTTGACTGTCAACAGCTTAATGATTTTCAGTTATGATTGCTTTGTACTCAATCAGCTCCACTTTACAATCATAACTGAAAACCACTGAGCTCAAATGTGAAATCATAATTGAAAAACAATAAGATTCACTGTGAAATTATAACTGAAAAAATATGCTCCATTGTACAATAAAAACTAAAACACAATCAGTTCCAATGTACAACAATAACTTAAAAACAATCAGCTCCAATGTGAAATCATAACAAACTCCACTGTACAATCAAGACTGAAAAACAATAATAAATAACTAAGAAACAATCGGCTTCACAGTGAAATCATAACTGAAAAACGATCACCTCCACTGTGAAATCATAACAAAAAACAAACTCCACTGTACAATCAAGACTGAAAAACAATAAATAACTAAGAAACAATCGACTTCACAGTGAAATCATAACTGAAAAACGATCACCTCCACTGTGAAATCATAGCTAAAAAACCATCACCTCCCTTGTTAAATCATAACTCAAAAACAAAAAGCCCCACTGTAAAGTCAAAACTGAGAAACAATCAGTTCCAAAAAAAGCTAAGAGATTATCACTAAATTATTATGATATACCAAAATCACATTGGTTCTTTAATTAAAATATTTAACACATTACGAAACTCCTTTTTAGATACACAGTAACAAAGATGAAATGTGGACAGTCAATGTTACAATGTCTTATTTTTCAATGCCGTGAAACATAAATCAGTTTTTATCTCAAATAAAATGTTTTAACAAAATTAGTTTTACAGTACAAGTATAGAAAAATAAATATGCTATTCTGTGTGCTCTCATTTCAAGCTTAAACCATTCTAGTCAGATTCAGGTAGGAAGAAACCTTTTTAGAAAGTTACAAAATTTACTAAAATAATTTTATTCTATTAATAGCATGCAGAAAGCCCTGCTGTTTAGTTTATATATAGTCCAAGTTATGCCAGATATACAGTGCAATCCTAATTGGAAAACAATCAGCTATTGAGAATCAACTTTGCAGTCTAATAAAGAACATTAGTAAGTTTATTCTCCTTATTTCAAGAAGTTACCTGGGGAGTGAAAGATTGTCTTTAAAAATATGTAATTTTTTAATTTTCCTCGGTCCCGACACCGATTTATCTGATTACCAAAACCTTCCTTCCCCTCTGACGTGTATTAATCACCACTTGTGAATGTGTTAAATTTCAGGCCTCCACCGTGGTTCGGATACCATGTTAAACTGTAGGTCCTCCACATTAGCCTAAGTGCGTACAACCCAAATGGGTAATAGGACGTGGTGCTAATAATAATAACATTCAGTTAAGTGTGCTGTCTATCCCTTCTAGTTAAACTATATATTTAAATAAGAAATATGTTTATGATATAGTTATTGAATGCGTGTTAATTTAAATGTGAACAAACTATTTTGTTTCGGCTTGAGGACTGTTAAACATAGTCTGCTGACCCGCATTTTTACCAACAGTATTGTGTACAGCATCATTTTAACAATAATGCTTCCTCATACTACTGCCAGATTAGTTGGATTCAGGAAGATGTGTGTTTCAGGGTCATTTCAGTGTTACCTATTGTTACGCCGCGTGGAGGACTTATCAAGCAGAGCTTCTCACTCTGATAAGCTGACAAAGTTGAGCTATGAATGTAGGCATGGAGGGAGAGGGGTTTCCACCCCTAGTATAACCTTGAAACACACAAACAAATGATGACTAGTATAGTGTGTTCATTTTTTATTATATAGCACACTTAACAATTAGGCCTGTGCGGGATTGACATTTGAGGCTTCAGGAAATTTTTAAGCCTTCCCATTCATTAAAATTCAAAAAATTAGAAGCTTTTGGTGAGTTGATCATAAAGGGATCAAATTTTATAGTTTTAATTAAGTTAAAATGAAGTAGTAAATGTCAAAAATACTTTTGAATAGGGTCAGGAAAAGGAAAAAAACTTTAGACTCTGTTGTACGAGGTACGTCCAGAAAGTAAGAGTACTGATTGCCCTCTCGTGCTGTGAGAAATTTTCCCCCAAGGTTGGAAACACTGAGTGGTAGCGGGGGTTCTTGAACACAACAAGCACAGGAGGACCTCGTTAGTATGAAAACTCGCCTTGTAGTGTCCGTTTGTGTGAAATATGTTGATAAGAAATCCCGCCAAGTGCGAGGTGCGCACTGTCATAAAGTTCCTTCTTGCTGATGGGGAAAACACCGACTGAAATTTTTTACCGGATCAAACCTGTTTATGGCGAAGGTGTTATGAACAGAACAAACATGTTTAAGTGGTGCCGTGAGTTTAATGAAGGCAGAACGAATGTTCATGACAGTCAGAGGTGTGGAAGACCTTCCATTTTGACCGATAAGTTGGTATAAAAAATCGAGAAAACTGTTCATGAAGACCACCGATTGACAGTGGATGAAATTTATGCGATGTTTCCTTAGCTCTCCAGATCTCTCTTACATGAAACAATTACAGAAACACTGAGATTCCAAAAATTGTGCGCGAGATGGGTCCCAAAACAACCGACAGAGCAGCACAAAATGAATCAGGTCACTAGCGCTCGTGAGTTCCTTGAGTGATTTGAATTGGAAGGTGAGGATTTTCTAAGCTCGATTGTGACTGGAAATGAAACCTGGGTGGCTCATTACACTCCCGAGACAAAAATACAGTAATCACAGTGGTGGGACACCAGTTCCCCATCTGCCAAAATATTCAAAACCTCGATTTCGGGCAAAAAAATCATGGCCACTATGTTTTGGGACCGAAAAGGGATCATTTTGATCTAATTTCTGCTTCAGGAGGAGATGATTAATGCAACACGATACTGTGAGACCCTAAAAAAGCTCAAGAGAGCAATTCAAAATGAACAGAGAGGAATGTTGACGAAGGGAGTGCATTGGTTGCAAAACAGCGCCAACCCGCACACGGTCAACACCACAAAGATGCTTTTGGACTCATCCGGTTGGGATATTTTGAACCATCCTGCATACTCCCCTGACTTGGCGCCTTCAGACTTTCATATTTTCACCTCCCTGAAGACTCACATGGGTGGAAAAGAATTTTCAACCGACGAGGAGGTGAAACAAGAGGTCCTGAACTGGAAAGAGATGGCGGGAGAATTCTTTGAGGGCCTCAAAAAGCTTGTGCCACGGATCACAACCTGCATAGAACGGGAAGGTGACTATGTGTAGAAATAACTGACATATTTACCAACAAAATCCTGTAATTTTGTTTTAAATAATTTTTTTTTTAAATAGAAAAATCTAGTACTTATACTTTTTGGACATGCCTCGTAATTATAGGTCTGAGCAATATATATTGTAGAATTTTTCAAAGCAAAAAAAATGTGTAAACTCAACATTTTTTATATTAATATATTTTCAAATTTTAAGCTACCCAAACGAAAACTAAATATTATTTTGTCTAATAAGTGTTGAGTAAGGTAAAAAAAAAACTCTTAACTAATGAAAATATTATAATTGTGTATATTTAATCAAGCATTTTTGGTATGAATATAAATAAATTCTAAAATTAGATTTTAAGATTGACTAAAAAAGTTCTTAAATAAAAAAAAGAATTATGATGTGAAATTTAATAACCACTATTCACACAATAAAACATCAAGATATTTAAACTAATCTGAATAAATGTGAGTCACAGTCTTGTTTATTGGAATATTAAAACATGTCTTAATTGATTCAGTCTGCCCGGTTACTTCTTATCATTAGTTAGTAAACCTCTTACAAAAAGTGTCATTGGACTCTAAAAAATATTTGTTTATCAAACTCTTAATATCCATAGTACAAAATCAAATGGAAGCCATTCCAAATAATAACATTAACGTAGTAGACATGTCTTTATACAAATAAATGTGATCAAGGTGTATATTAGATATAATTTGATATTTAAAAGCCACATTTATCATTATTTTACACTAAACATGTTTTCCTGCCATAAATATAACCATCAATTATATTTAGACTAGTGTAGTTATGTTATTTAATAGAGCTCAGTTGTGTTGCCTAGGTAGTTGTAAAATAAAAGCAACTGGAGTTTTGGGTGTCCTTTTTCTTAACAGAAACTAAGGATAATTTAACTTTTAATAACTTAATAATTTTTTTTATCACCATTAAATATAAACGCTTATTAGATGACCCTTTTGTTGGAACTTTTTTTAATTAATTTTTTCCCAAAAAACCTCTGAGAAATCATTTTTCCCACGCGAGTTTTGGGAACATCTTATTTCCTAGGATTGGTAAAAATATGGGTTTAGCATTATGGAAGAAAATTTTAGGCTTTGACTGGTGATTTATCTCGATTAAGTATAGATTACTAAAAGAAATGAATGAAAAATTGATTTTCACATTTTACAACCGCAACATTAGAGAATTTATCAAAAAGGAATGATAATTGTATTTCCTGTACAAAAAAAATTGGGTAAGTTTGACCTGATAGGTATAAAAATATAGCTGTCAACACAAGAGGGAAGAAGGTTATTATTTAAAGTATAGTGTGTAGTTCAAATTGGGTTTTGAAATAGTGCACGCCTCACTTCAGAGATCACACCCCACCACCGATTCATGTGCCAAGTAATGGGATTTGTAACTCTCACTTTAATTAGATAGTATCAATACCTATAAGATAATAATTAGGTGTGTGCCAAGTCACCTTTTATTTAATTAGGAGCGAAGTCTAATAAAATGTCATGAAACATTCCCAAATCAAATCGAAGTATAAGTATTTAGAATATGTTTAATGTTGGTAAAGAATAAAATATATTGCAATTTTAGGTATTAAATATATTTTACAAAACATTAAATAACAGACATAACATATTTTGACATAAGCTAATAAATCAAGTTAATATTACAACATGTAATTTAATTAGTTAAGATTTTTGTTAAGTGAACAATAATTTATTATGACATAATGACAAAATTTGGAGAAAAATGTTAATTTTAACTCTAAACATTTTGATTGGTTTAGGTTCGTAATTTATCAAATCCAGAATTTTACTTTCGGATTGAAGTCTTCGAAGCTTTGCAGACAGCTAATACTAATAAAGTAGAATAAGATCAATGTTGAAACACAAAAAAATGTGTTTTTATTGCCTAAAAGGTTTCTTCCAAGCAGAATCTAGCTAAAAACTAACTTAAGGTTGGGTACAATCAATTATAGTTTGTTGATATTTGTGATGTAATCTGAAATGTTTACATTGCATCTAACAGTAACTATCCCAAGCATATCTTTGTGATGGAACAAAATAATCTTGATGATTAAATAATGCGTTAGGTTCTAAAGAAAAACTAAACTAAATACCTCTTAAAGATCATATGCAATCTTTTTCATGATAGCAATGAAGTTACATAATTGTGAAAATTAGGATAATTAATTATATTTAATAGAAATAACATATTAAACACATATATGAAAAGTGTAGAAACAATTTAAGGTAATTTAATGTAGAGATTGGGAAGGAAGCCAAGCTGAAAGAATAGCTATGCTAAGCCTTGATAGAAAACAAATAAACTTTTCTCTTCCTTCATTTAAAAAAACCTTTACTCTTTTGATTATTTCTCACTTTCATAGTTGCACATTATTTTAGATTTTTGGAACGATTCCTATTTCCTTAAAGATAACTATTTAATAATAGGAAATACATAAAACAGAAAAAAAAAACACGTTTTTCATATTATAAAAAAGGAATTAACTGTGAAAGTAATAAAAAGTCAGGAGAGTAAATTTTTTTTTATATGTCATGAGAAGTTTATTGGTTTTATATCAAGGCCTAGCTTAACTATTTTATCAGGTTAGCTATTTTCCCTATCACTTACATTATGGCTATATCCAAATTCTCTACTAATGCGCCGTCGCCTTAATATGTAACCTTTCCAGTTATATTTGTAATCACGTGACCAAGTGTAGATCCATCTGAATTGTCACCAAGGATGCCGATGCAACCCTCACGCCAGTGAGTCTAAGGACTGAAGAAGTAAATCGTCAACACGTCCTTGGTACGGTGTTTGATCACCAATTGTTTTATTATTATCTTTTCATCTGCGAGAGCTCAGAAATTTCTGCTTTCCAGAATTTAAACTATACAAGTTACTAAAGCAGACACGTTTTGTAATATTAAGAAGTTGGTTATTTTGAAAAACTAATTTATAAATCCATGCTTACTATTTATTACCATCAAAAGTAGCCAATTAAATATTGGCATGCTTTAATTTTCGTAAAACAATGGAAAAACAAGTCAACACAAACAATAAAATTGTGCCAATATTAAACTCTGTAGGCTTTTTATTTTTACTAGGTCTGACAAAAGTAAAGTCAAGGATTCTTCCAAGGGTCCTCGAGACTATTCGGATACAACCTACATTATTGTAGTGTTTCCACACTGTTTCAATTCGCCTTTCAAACCATTAGGCAATTATTCATAATAAATACAAAGGTACTTTTTAACTAAACCTAAGTGTTTTAAAAATGAATACTGCCAAGGTGAAATTTTTTCTAGAGATGAAACGCTCAAATCTTTTAGTACTCAAGGGATTAAAGATCCAAAAGAATAAAAAAAAAAAAATCTAAAATCTAAATATGAAGGTTTTTGATCTGAAATCACAATTACAAAAATAAGTCTAGTTGTGAAAATAAAGAGTTTTTCTTTTAGCTAACGAATAAGAAACAAAATCAATAGATAAGTACTGAAACTTATAAAAATAGGTAACAAACACGGTAAATATGACAAACAAAAAAAATTAATATGTAGTGTTACCAAACCTCTATTTAAAACACCTGTCACATACAATGCAATCTATTAAATTAAACAAAGTTTCATTCTTCAGTTAAAAGTTTTCCAATCTATTAAAATTTATCATTTTTAAACATCTGAAGGTTCAAAGAAAATGCTTAATTCCAATTCGAGACAAATAGTACCTAGAAGAAATGAGTCTTTTTTATATTCCCTTTTCATTTCAAGATATTGTTGTACAAAACTGAGAATGTTTGGAAGATCAAGTAAACATTCAAATAATTATTATGTTAAAATTTTTAGGTACCTTAACTCACAACAGGAACAACCCAATATGAATGGCTTAAACACTTGTCAGTTCAAAGATTATCCTAGGTTTAACTTCATTCTATATTTCTATGGATCCTGATACTAATAATAGGTCAAACAGCATAGTTACCAATTCATGACAAAACAACTTTCACCGACTATTTAAATTATTGACTTTTATTTTCATAGCCGAGTTATTGCCATCAGGTCACCTCCTACAAATAAATGTAAGAAGTAAGGAGGCTAACTTTAAGAATACTTTGAATAATTCAAAAGTGGACAACTCTGTTTTGTAAAATGTTTTCATCACTTTCTGCATCGCAACCATTACAAAATTTTGAGCTTTTTCAAAAAGTCCACATTTATTTTAGAAGGTAATAAAAGGTGTACAGAATAATAATAATAATGAATTTGTAAAACTATTGAAAGGTAGGTGTATGGATGGTGAGGGGGAGAATATATTGTGTACATATTTCTAAGTAAAATACCCTGGGGTTTTTAACTTCAATGTAATATCCTAATTTTTAGTAAAATTAGCAATAACATTCTAATGGTTGGCCTCCATAAGCTAATAAATTAATTCTCTTTATTTTTTTGGCAAATATAAAGCCAATTGTGCCATTTAAAAAACTATATTAAACATATAAATGGTGAAAATGCACATATCGATTCAATGAATCCAGGCAGAGATCTAAAAGCACTTATTGGACTTGCGAACGCTAGCAACATTCTTATGTTTCCCTGGACTACGCGTGGAAGTGGTTGGAGGGGTGAAACCAGTGCAGTCTAAGTCAGGGGAACGCATGAGTCCCCATATGCGCCGGAGTTCTGCAGGGGCCAGCCTGTGACTGGTCACCACGGACGGGTGGCGGTATAGGCAGGGATCCAGGCGACGCCTGGCATATGTGAAGGAAGGATTGTCCCGAGGTCGAATACCCGCTGCACGGGCTACCATGCCGGTCACATATACATCCTCCAAATGGAACAATGGTATAGTGAGTGCGGCCCGATAGAGGCGGCCTACAGTGTCCCCGGACATTATGTAGCCCGTGCCGGATAGGTAGTTTGGGTAAATGCGGCCAGAATACATGTATTTTGGTGCATACCTGTCAACATAAAAAGTTACATTTAAAATGCACTAGTAGTTAAATGGAATTACTAAATTACATAGCATATTAGCTTGAGAGTTAGAAAAATATTAATATTATTCTAGGGTTAAAGTAAAAATATAAACATAACAAAGCTATACTTTTTCCAGTTTTTGGTAGGAATTGTTTTCTGGACTGCCTTTTTATTTGCCAGAATTCTATTATTTACAGTACTAGGATTTTGATAGGAAAAACGACATTTCAGACAATATTACTACAAATAAATGGTACAGCACAGAATTTGTCTCGCTCTTATCATAAAATAGATTTTTATTAAAAACTCGTATTTGTGAAGCAAAATAATTGGTCTATACAATGTTGTAGAAACATTACCTTAAAAAGAACATAAATGAAATAATATACACTGTAATATATTATCTTATGCTCTTTGGTAGACAAAGATGTTTTTCTGTGACATTGTTCCTAATTCCTAATGCCATAGATTAAGTAACAGTGTATATAAAATAACTCACTCATCATTGAAAATTGTAGTACTATTAAAGATAATCTTTTATTTGAAAATATTTTTATAAAACCAATAATTTCTTACCAATGAGCATATATATATTAAAAACTCGTATTTGTGAAACAAAATAATTGGTCTATACAATGTTGTAGAAACATTACCTTACCAAACATTACCAAAGAGCATAAGATATATATTATAATATATATCTTATGCTCTTTGGTAGACAAAGATGTTTTTCTGTGACATTGTTCCTAATTCCTAATGTCATAGATTAAGTAACAGTGTATATTATTTCAATTTATATATATATTTCATTATATATATAATATATATCTTATGCTCTTTGGTAGACAAAGATGTTTTTCTGTGACATTGTTCCTAATTCCTAATGCCATAGATTAAGTAACAGTGTATATTATTTCATTATGTTCTTTTTAAGGTAATGTTTCTACAACATTGTATAGACCAATTATTTTGCTTCACAAATACGAGTTTTTAATATATATATGCTCATTGGTAAGAAATTATTGGTTTTATAAATATATTTTCAAATAAAAGATTATCTTTAATAGTACTACAATTTTCAATGATGAGTGAGTTATTTTGTATCTCAATTAGTTGCAGAAAAATGATAAAAATTGGAAAATTTCCCCCGTGTAAAGTACCATCAAAGTCATTTTCATAAGAAAAAAAGAAGTGCCATCTTGTTTATAACAATAAACAGTGTCTAGATATAAAATTTAATCAAAATTGTTTGAGCGAATTTTGAGAAAATAGATTTTTTTCTCTTTTTGTCCTCCAGTAAACTACCCTTAATTTTAAGGTTGAATGGCTAATTCCAGAAACCTGGAAAACCCCTGATGCCAAGTTTAAGCTTAATTGGTAAACTAGTTTTGGCTCTAGCTCAAAGTACAGGCAGATGAATAGACAGACAGACGGCATTGCAAAAAACATTTTTTTTGTTTCAGGGGATCATGAAACTTCGACATTTATCAAAATCACAAGTTCAATTTTTTTGACAATCATAATACTTTCTATCTGAAGTGTTAAGAGAAAGTAGAAAAAGGGTGTAGTAAGTATTCAATTAACTGTGCATGAAATGAAATTAATTAAGAAAGTAAGAATAGCATAAAACAACAAAAACTTATTAAGTTATTTTCCTAAGCTAAATATAGAGATAAACACAATTTGTTGTACTAATACTACATTACAAAGACTTTAAAAAAAATCCTTGCCTGAATAGGGCACTTTTATATAGAAGCATAAAAATGTTCTCGGTGTTTGAGGGCACTAGCAACAAAATGAACTTGTGGCACCCTTGGTAAACAAGTTGGCCCCTTTAATAAATTATGATACTTCGCCGACATTGGGCCTTCTAACACAAATGCAAGGTAATTTGATCATAAACTGCTTCAATCCAAGCTAAATAAGTGGTGGGCGACTTCAGCACCTATCTAAATTTTTTATGGGGAGCTAAGAAACCCCGTCTCCTCTGTTCTATCCCTAAACCTTTGCTTTTATATCTACAGTTTTGTACAAATTACAGCCACAATCTCAACCAAATGGTTAGATCCTGAATACAAATATGAACTTACCAAAACTTACCAAACATGTTATCCCTCACTATATATTTTATTATTTCAATCCTGTGTCTTACTACCCGTTCAGGTTAAACACAGGTAATCTACCAGCATTTGTGTGAAAGTAGAGTGGGGAACTATCTATGATAAACCACCCTAAATAGTTATATTAATTATACATTTATTTAATAAATAAGAATATGTATAACTATATATTTTGATACCAAACTGTTTTGAAGTGTGTGTGTGTTTCATAGTATATTTTTTGGAGAAAAGAAAACCAATTTTTGACAGTAGAATTTGAAAGATTCTACCAACCAAAAAATACAATGTATTATAAGTTATCATTTATTTCATATCTATAGGTAGGTCAGTTTGGTCAAATGCATTCATTTTCCTCTATCCTTCCAACATTCAGCTCCTCCCATTTCTTTCCTGGCCTCCTATGCGGTCTTTTTCTTACATACTTCATTTCCATACTTTTCTAAGGCATACTCTCACTTTCCATTCTCATTACATGCCTATACCATCTCAGTCTTGCTTCCTATATTATCTCATGCACTCCCTGTACCCCCACTATTGTCTGGGTAACTTCATTCCTAATCTTGTTTCTCTTCATGACAGCCAACATGCTCCCCACAAACTTCATTCCCATGGCTTACATTTTCGTAGTATCTCTTACATTCAGTTTTCATGTTTCTGTTGCATGTGTGACAATGGGTACAACACTTCCTTACTTTTCAAGGGCGGATATCCTCTCCAAAGCAGGTCTTTTACACACCTATATAACTCTCTCGGCTATCCTCTTCTGATTAGATCCTCTCTACCTCCACCTTTCTCCTCAATCACTCTTTCAAGATATTTTAAATTCTGTACGTTTTTCAGCTTTACTCCATCCAACCTTATAGCTTTATTAGGCCTCACCCTCTTCCTTGTCATTACCATCACTTTACACTTCATCATGCTAAATTTCCTTCCACACTCTTTTACTTCCTCATTACATTCTTATAGTTGTTCCTGTACTTCCTCTACCTTCTCCTCCCATACATCAAGTCATTAGCAAACATCATGGCTTTCATTCTTTCCTCCCCGAGTTTTCCTGCCACTTTGTTGATGACCATTTCCTTTGCCATTTCCTTTTGCCTTTACAAATAGTAATGGTGAAAGCGCACTTTCATGCTTCCCTTCATTTTTTATTTGGAACCACTCTGTCCTCCTATTCTCTGTATTAACATAGCTCCTGTTAGCCTCACACATGCTTTTCACTCTCATTACAGCTCTTCTTTCCACTTTAGCTTCCTCCATCGCTTTCCAAACTTTATTTCCATTCACACTATCATGTCTTCTCCAGATCCATAAATACCATTACCAAATCTTTCCCAAATCCGTATCATCTTTCCATCAGCTGTCGTATCGCAAAGATCAAGTCTATTATAGACCTTTGTTCCATAAATTCATGCTGTTCCTCTCTCCAGCTTCCTTTCATTTTATTTCTTATTCTCTTTACCAGTATTTTCTCATATTTTTTTACAGTGGCACATCAGCATTTATCCCTATAATTGGCAAAACTCTTCTAGTCTTCTTTCTTGGAAAAAGGTATTATAACTCTCTTTTTACAGTCTTTTGGTACTTTCAGCAACCTTTATAACCGTTGTACAACTGAAGCTCTTATCATTTCCACAGTCAGTTCGTCCATACTCAGTGCTTTTCCTTGTTCCATCCTCTTTAATTCATTCTCCATCTCTTTCCATGTGGGACCTCTTTCCTCATCTGATATTATTTCCTGCTACTCTGTTTCACTCTCATCCCTTTCCTCAGTTGAACATATTCTCAAAATATCCCATCCATTGTTCGTTTTCTTCCTCTCCTGTCTTCAACATTAATCCTTCTTCATCCATTATTCAAACGTTTGTATTTTCTCTCTCCTTTTCTTTCTTACATGGCTATACAGAGTATTTACCAGACTTTATTTTTGAAATTCCAGTATATTTCCAGTATACTTATTTTTTTAAAAATCCAGTATATATTAAAGGTACTCAGAGACAAACAAACCGTGTTTCAAAATTATAAAATGATAGAATATTAGGGTAGACCTAGGTCTATAATAATTAAACATTTTTATATCAATAATCAAGTGTATTGAAGCATATATTCTAGTATATACTAAGGATGGGACCCTAGAACCTACAGGGAATATTCATGGATTCAAGACTCAAATCATAATTATTTTTTTAAATAGATACTAAGTTTTACTTATTTTTTAAAGATATTTAAATAGTTTCTTGTAGTTAAAACGAAAATAATAGGAAAAACCTAACAACCAAATCCTAGATCATTAATTTACCATTTAATGTAAACAAAATCAGAAGTGAAGGTAAAAATACTAGTTATTGGTAAAGTTAAACACTTAAGCTTGCCTTATTTTCTAAAATTCAAATTTTAATTAAGGATTTGGTGGCAAAATGAAGTTTCAGATTTGAAAAAAAGGTGGATCCAACCCATATTTAACAAACACACGCGTGCGCGCGCACACACACACACACACACACACACACATTACATTTAAATTTCTTATACCACCGTCAACCTCGGTGGTTTTGGGGTAAAGTGCTCACCTCAGGACTCGATGTTTGTGGGTTTGAACCCAACAAAGGCCGGAGGCTTTTTCTTGAGCGAGAAAAAATCATAGCTCAACATCTTCGAAGAGGAAGTAAAGCTGCCGGTTCCATGTGAAATGTAAAAAAAAACCTGGAAGGTATGTGAAAATACCTCTCCTGGCAAAATTGGTAGGTAATTTCACCTCACTCATAGAACTTTAGAGGTACAAGTAATCAGCCTTGGTGGCGCAACTTGAAAGAATAACAAAAGCCAGGGAGTTTACTCTAACACAAAAACTAACTATTATACCCACCACCCCTTGACAGTCGATACTTTCCACAAGTAATATTTTGGAAAGTGAATTTGTTTAACAAATATATAGTAATAAAGACTCAGAACCTTCAATGAAAAATAACCAACAAATATTATGTTGATAAAAATTACTTGTAGATAAAAATAATTGCAGTTACCTGACATTATTAAAAATTAAAATGATAAAAATCCAAAAACAAAATATTTTTTTAGAATATAGACAAAAGTTAAAATTCATTCAACTACAAAACTTTCCCAATTTTTGCATTTCATGTTCAAACCCTTCTGCCTCTTCCTTTGCTTTCTGCAAAACTGTTCTTCTTTTCACTTCTAATTTTCTTATTTCTTCAACTGCTGTTTTTCTTTTAACACTTAACTCTACTTCAATCTTTTTGTTTTCTTTTCAAGCGCTTCTTTATTATTCCTGATGCATTCCTCCCTCACAACATGAATCATCTTTTTTAAAATTGTCATATTTAGATGTCCCCTGGCTGCAGTAACTGCTGGAAAAAAGTGTTGTTTTTTTTAGTGGGGGAAAGGGGGGGGGGGGGCCGAGGGGAGCGCGGGGTAAAGGGAGGGTGGCCCCAATTGCTGCTCTTTATACCACCCCAGTTGTGAAAAAGGGAAAGGCTAATAAAGTTTCATT
>CABFVX010001000.1:83840-135163 GCA_902151425.1 Timema shepardi | reverse complement strand
CCCACCTACCAAAGGAAGTTGAGCTATGGATGTATATCACTCATGAAAAACCTGTCAAATTTGGCTGGGTTTGAACACATGAACATTAGGTTCTGAGGCCAACATTTTACCCTAAGTCCTCTGAGAACGACAACCAATAATTTAGAAATTGATTTTGATAATAAGTACATACAAACATATATTCTAGGAACTGCAAATAATGTATTATTATAAATAGGGTTGAGCCTCACCACTTGCTCCTCGTGTCGGATATGGGCCTGGCACTACATATCAGTGATCCAACAAGCAGTGAGGTGCCTACACTCCTGACATGTAACAACCTGTATAGGTTATCCACGTTCACAAACATGTCATCGTCTGTCTTCATGACATAGCTTGGAATGGCGGTCTGGCAGTAGGTGGTCACCCATTTGAGCAGCATCACAGACTTGAGTGTCAGATTATTGTACGTGTCCAAAAAGCCCTCCTGGATCACATCTCCATACTGTGCAGACTCTTCATCCACTTGCTCCTGGAGGAGGAGAAATTACAACAAGACTGACATTTGAAGGAGACATTTTGGACAGCCGTGAGAGCGTTCATTCACTACCGCAAGTTAAGGGTAATAATATATTGGTTGTTTTTTATACGAATAAATAGAAAAAAACTGAGGAACAGAAGTATTTTATCTTTGAAATATAAACAGGTTTCTTAGCACCGCGTCTTACTACCCGTTCAGGTTATATGCCTATAAATAGGTGTCTAGTGATTATTTTATCTTTGAAAATGTGTCAAATTCACAAAGAATAAAAGAGCTAATAAGTTAAAAGCACAACACATCATATCATCTTGAATGTTTTAGTAGATTTTTACCTCTCAGCAAGAATAACTCCAACTCATTAGAGATCTAACCATATAATGTTGAAGTTGCCCAAGAAGACAATAAATAGCCTTTGCAATATCATATTTTGTTACGGGTTTTCCCACCGCATCTGACTACCCATCCACGATATACATATTTTAATCATGTCAATGAGGTAAAGTTTTAAGGAAATTTACCCACAGCTTTGTGGAGGGAGTGTGGGAAATCTCAAAACACCCAATCAGGATTCAACCAATCTTGATTGTTTTAGCTCTTGTTAACTCTGATTTTTAGTGGATGACTGGATAATATGAACACAAGTAAAATAGGTGAAAGAGTTTAATTTCTGGACCTTAACTTGCTCACTCAAGTTATTAACTGTAATGGTGGACAAATGAAGGCAATTGTTCCCGGTGTGTAATAATACTCTAAAATATGATTTGTAATAATCCATCCTCTAATTCCCAGAGTTTTGCAGCTCTTCCAGATGGAATTAGGATTTTTCCAGATAATTATAGTAGTATAGAGAAATCAAATGTTATTGGTCATAAAAATGACTTGTTTGTAAACATTTGTTTATGGGTGAAAAAAGGGTAAGGAAAAGGGAAATATGGGGTTTAAACACAGGGTAGGAGGGCAGGGGTGTAAATTTGGAAGCAATTTTGAAGTATTCTAAAGTGGTTTGCCTCAGGGATGGTCCAAAAACTCATTGCTGTGAAAAATTCAGTGTTTTTTTCCTCTCGGTTTTCCATTGGACAGTGGATTTTGGTGGACTTTTCTTCAATTCTTAACAGTAAGAAAATAAAATGAACAGTAGAAATAAAAATACCTCCCAAATTATTTATAAAATTATTGTGAAGTATTAATATGATGGGAATGTATCAAATATTGAAAAAAAAAAGAAAAAAAAGAAGAAAAGGAGCATATATAATTTAAAAGATTTAAAAAAATATATATGTAACAGAAAATGAATAAGCAACAGTTTGAAGGCATTTATTGTCCATAAAGTTTTAGTACAGCAATTCTTATCCTTGGAGAAAACTATTTTCTAATAAAAAATTAATCAAAATTACAAAGAACAAAGCAAGCCGAGGAATAGGCGTTTATTTTCAATCTAAAAACTCATTTGCATGGAATAATTTGTTTGGAATGTCAATAGATTTGCAATATGAAACAAAACAATATTCATTTGTAGAAATAAAAGTAATAGTGTGATTTAAAAAAAAAGTGCAGCCATTTTATAATTTAAATCTTGATTATTAACTTTTAAATTTGCAAATAATAGTTTGACATTAAACACCAAAAAGTAACACCTCTCAAAGTTCTGCCTTGTTCAATATTTGAACGTAATAAGTTTTAGTTTGAAAGTCCTGCAGCAGGGATAATTAAGTGAAACTAGTTCTGCTGGAAGCTCCAAGATGAGGAGCACCAGAAATAGGACTCACCTGAATTGTGGAATTGTCGGTGTCCCCCAATAAGAAAGCCACTTTGATCCCTAGGCTGGTGTTAGTGACAATGGGTGAAGAGCCCCAGGTGTCTCGAATTGCCGCACGAGCCTCTAGGTTGGCAACAGCTGAACAGATTACCACCAGTAGAAAAATCTTAGCTGCACAAATTTCAGGCTGGGGTATGAGAGCTGTCATGTTGTCTGGTAGCACGTAAAGGCGCACATCCCGCGATGTGTTCAAGGACCAGCCCTGAAGCGCAGCTGCACACAAATTATGTCATAACAAGTCTTCGGATAAGGTTTTTGGTGTGTCTTACTATATGTCCGGCTTATACGCATGTTAACTAAGCTAATGAGGGAGGAATGCGGTGATAAAAGGGTAGAGGGAGAGTGAGAAATTATTTAGGGTGAAAAAAACCCCACTCAATATAATAAACCAGGATCCTAGCCTGATTTTAGTCTGCATGCCCACCGATGAGTTCAGATGAGTTAAGTTCAACATGAAAAAACAAGAAATACAATTGCTATTGAAATTAGCATGTTAAATTTAATCAGAAATAGCAATGTGCCTATTTTAAACAATAGCCAACTCAACAATAAACCTAATGAGCTAAGTTTGTTTAGCTAGCAAACCTAAGTCTGTTTTCAAACCGAACTTGTCTTCCAGAGAAGAAATGTCTAGTTTTATTCTTAGAAATGTGATTTAAGTTACTTCTAATGTGATTAATTCAATTTTTCTCTTTTAAGATGTTAGAAAATAAAAGTTGAGGAAATGTGTACCTATTAACTGTAAAACCATATGCATTTAGATTATTGGCTTCAGTTTTATTTAAAAGCTATCAACCCACACAATGGCACTAAGACAACATACTAATATTAAATAAACTATTAATGTTGCCATTACATATTATTTTGAAATCTACAATCAAATGACTAGCAAAACTTACAATCTGTCCAAAATGTAATTAGATAACATGAGGAACAAAATTAAGTTATATTTATTAAATTTGCTTTAATTCCCAAGATGAGAAAAGGTAGATTATGAATGCATGGCAACTTTAATAAGGACCCTACATGGTCACTCTTCCTCCATACAAATACATGTAAACATCCTATATATTCAACCTTAATAATCCCATTGTTTTATAATTAGTATATAGGCATTTGTCCTAAAAGAATAGTAAGACATGGTGCTAAATTAAAAAAAAAAGCATGTACAGGTATAATACTAGCTGCACGAGGACACTAGACTGAAGGAAATACTGATAGGTGCACACATGGTCAGTATTACTGTCAGTCTCTCCCACCGCTTGTAAGAATGATCAGAAAATTCAGAACACTACAGTATTTTCATCAGTCCAACCATCAGCCTATCAGTACTGCCGCTACATGATCATTATTACTGTCAGTATTTTTTTAAGGCTGACAGTCAGAATGTGTGTAGGGTCTCCCCATTAGAGCTGAAGACTAAAGCTCGTTTGAGTGACATTTCTCCCCTGGATAGTGATTTAAGGTAGACAGAAAACAGTTGTCATTCAAATGACCTTTAAAGGCTTGGCCCTTAGTCATCACATTAACATTTTTAAAGATAAGTTTACTTTTACAATGTGATGCAATGTTGTACACACTTAAACATGCTCCAAGACTTTTGAAAGATTGTGTATGTAGAGGTGTAACTATAAAATTATGCCAAAGTAGTGAAATAAATACTAAATTGCTTGCTCTGAGAGCTGGTAAAGGGTAATGAAAATGGGAAGTGTTAAGCTGGATGCCCACTAGAAGCAAAGGTGTTATAATGAAGAGAAAATTTCCTCTTGAGAAAAATATGTATAAACAAATGGAAACACGTCCAATACAGGCAAGGCACAGCAAGCATTATTTCCAGGGAGTTCTTGTTACCTTGCCGGCTCCTGCCATGGTGGGCAGAAGAACGAAGGAACAAGGTGAGGTAATATTTGATTCAGAACATTATGTACATCTTCAGGAGGGATTGGTTAACTCACTTCAGGTGCAATGGCTTCACGAAACTTGATGGCTTAGTCTTCAATAACAGGCTTATTTCGAAGTATTTTACACATTTATGTCTGTCTCTCAAGAGGTCTGGGAAAAGGTGATGTTCACCAAACACAGCTCTTTTGGTGTTGATTTCATGGACCCACCTTCTAAACTCTCACATTTACTCCTCTTGGGCCCACAGGGCTAACAGAAACACTTATCTTCACATTCATTGTCAGACCCCGTAAAAATATTGTCACTGCCTCGGGAACAAAGAGAAAGGTTACGCACGTAATTTGATGCCATGTCTTGCCACGCAAAGTAGGATGACATCCCCTACTTCACAACTTGCCATGCCTTACTGCCCCTTGCCTCTAGTGGGTGGGCGTCCAGCTTCATGTTGGGGCTGGTTTCAATAACTCAACACTATTTAGCGCCCATAGCACACTCAAATAAACTTTGATGTGTTGCTATCGGTGATCATATTTCAAAAGTAGTACTAACAACCTCCAACGCAAAAGGTGGAGAAATATGTAAACGATACATTAACTCAGAGAGAGATGTGTCATCTTCCATCCGTCCCCTTCCTGAGTAGCTAAATCACTATGTGCATGTATTCCCATTTAGATGAAAGTGAAACCATGATACTTCCAAAACTGTATGTGCGTTTAAGAGAAACATAGGTAACATTTTTTCATGAATTGGTATAGCAAATAGCACGCTTGTTTCAACTATTTATAAACATCATAGAAACACTAAATTGTAACATTTTGGTGCGAAACAAAACAGTCCATGAACAAAGTGCTAATGAGACTAAATGCACTCAATATTTAAAAATATATATAATTTTGTATGGTGATTTGACAACATAAAAAAACAGAACATGCAAAAGAGCAAAATGATTAAATTTTCATTGAAAAGAGGACGATCAACAGATATTGAATTAAACTTAGTTTTAGTTCAAAACAATTTATTGTATGTTTGTAAACTATGGAGACATACACATATTTACACTGATAGGGTAGAGAAGAGTATGGTAGGAATGAGTGGAAAGGTATAAACATTTTCATGGTTGGTGATTGTTAGACAATATTTGAGTAAAACTTGTCCATTACACTTGGTGGGGATTCAAACCCCAACCTCTTTGTCAGCAGCAAACTTAACCAGACCAGACCAGACCAGACTCACAACTTTGAACATTCACAGATGAAGGATGAATTTATTCTTTGAATACCCTTTTTTCCTACTTGTCTGGATGTTGTTTGTGAAATGTGTAGTTTGGTTGAGAGAAGAGGGTTGGGGAATGATACACACAAAGAGCCTAGGATAAGATTATGTCTAATATACCTTAGTGCAAAGGTGTAATATGTGCATCTTTAAGGTACTGCTTTAACTTCTTTCTTTGATAAGAGGGAAATAGTTTTCTCTCTGGGATTGCCTCAATGTCAGCACAAAATAAATTGCCATACTATAAATAGAACTATAAAATATATATATAGCTTCAAACAACCCTATATATGATAATTATTATTCAAATCAATATTCCTAATTACTGAACTGATTTAAAACAATTGTCTTGAAAATATGCTTGAATGTGAATATTTAGCTCCAAACAACCATATATATNTATATATATATATAGGGTTGTACATTTGAATATATACAAATGTTTTAAATCTGTTCAGTAATTAGGAATATTGAGTTGAATCATAATTAATTTTTTAGTTACTATCACAAGGTTAGTTAAAAATAATATTTTATACATATATATGTTTTTCAAGCAATGTTCTTTTCATTGTGAAAATCTTAATTTCAGTTTCACATTAAACACTTGGGTTATTAACTATTTAATCAAACAATCTATAATGATCCTGACTTCTGAGACAGTGTGACCAATGGTGAGGTAAAGGAAATGATCAGAGGCATATTTAAGGCAATACATTAAGTACATTAACATTAAACATTTGGTTACACGTTTCAAAGTTAGCATGGCTTTTATTAAGGATAAAAGTCAATAATGGTAGCCATTCACAAACAGCCCAGATACAATCAATTTTTTCTAAGGTGTTTACTACTTAAGAAAGTTGTACAATCAAACAAAAACTTGTGTTTATAACCATTAAAATAAACCCTCACAGCTTAAAAATAATTTCACCCCATTATAGTAAAAGATGTACAGTTTAATCTGCATAGTAATATCACCACTTACGGCAACATCCTACTTTGATAATTTGTATGCAAGAGATATGTTGTGAAATCACACTAGTAAATAATGATGTGATAGCATCTTAGTTCGATTTCACTCAGCCATTTTCAAAACAGGTGTCAGGTTTATCGCACCACAAGTCTACTGTGGGTTTTGATTCTAAACTACTTTCACACAAATTATTTCTACCGCGCAGCTCACTGGTGGATACCATGACTCATCTCACAAACCAAAAATCCGATTCTTAAACACACTGTAGTCAGTTTCTCTTTTTTTTCCCTCACAACATCTTAGTACCTGTTTGAGCTTTATACATACAGTAAATACAATAATGTGTAAGGAATGAAAAAGGCATAGTTTTAGAAGACAAGTACCGGTATCGACATTTTCATGGAGGAGTGGGAAACAATTTAGGAAAAACTCCCATGAAAACACCAAACCAGGATTCAAACTTTGATCTCGTCACCTGCAATCCAGTTCAACATGGGAGTGACACATTAGACCTTGTAGCCACTAGTACAGGTGTTGGTTGCTAGTTGTAATCATATCCAAACTATGGATTAGTTCTAGGATATCGCCAATGTTTTAAATTAATCCCAGCATGCTCCCAGAAAAATTCTACCAATCTACTTGATCTTAAGACTTGCTGTGGAATTTGAACTGTAACTTTAATGCACACAGTCATATACATTTGTGCAGCAATTCATGACTAAATAAAGTAAATTATACTGTCCGTTTTTATGTGCAAATGTACACTAGGTTTACTAAGAAAAGTAGCAATATTACCTTGACCGATTACACTATTTTATAAGATGGACCATAGTGTAACCTGTCAAGGTAAGCTTGCAGCCTTTCAGTGTATACAAAGTGTGCCTATATGGAAGAAATGATTCTTCAACATACTTCACATCAAGTATGGCTATAGTCTTGACTTTTAGTGTATTACACATTCACCACAATAATTAAATGTTTTTCCTACTTCTTCATGATCAAGCTATGAAATAGTGCTGACACTTTATAAACTCGGCTAGAATTTTGTTGAATATCCAAGATATACATATTCATATGAACACCTAATGAGAAATCAAGTTACACTAATTATTATTATTATTGGCACCGCGTCTTACTACCCGTTCGGGTTATACGCACTTACGCTAATGTGTAATGGTAGGGTGATTGTGAGATGAAATGGAGGACCTACAGTTTAACGTGGAATCCGAACTACGGTGGAGACCTGGCATTCCTCACATTCACAAGATGTCTTGTCAGAGGTGAAGGAAGGGTTTGGTATCAGATAAATCTTTGCCGGGACCGAGGATTGAACCCCGGCCGCTAGCATAGAAGTCTGACACCTTACCCCTAGACCGCCAGGTCACCGACAAGTTACACTAAGGTTATATCGCAACATTTGCAATGTGCTTAAAATTTAAAATAAGAATATTCTTTTAATTGTTAAATGACACCTGAATATGGGGATTCAACCCAAGACCTTTGGCTTAGTATGTCAACGCCAAAGGTCCAGAGTTCAATTTCTGTATCCAGGTGTCATTTTTCTAGTCAAAGAATATGATATTTAGATGCGGCTTTAACAGTATTTTACTATAATAGCTTGGCTATTTAGTCCATTAAAAATAAGATGATACATCCACATTTTATAGACATTACTATACTTAAAAAAAGCTGGGAGTTTTTTTACTACTTTATGATATAATTGTTTTAGAGATAGAAAACTTTTTTAAATTTAATATATAATTTAATTTAGATTATATTTTTTCTCTGTCAGCCGATATAAGACAAAATGATCCAATCTGTCAATTAAAAGAAATAAAATATTTATTCTAACAAAACTTAGTGAGCAAAAAGTGTTTAAAATTAAATTAAAACAGATATTACTCAATTACAACCAAGTTTAGTATACATACTCGTGCAAAATTATTTCATCAATTTATTGTGAGACCCACTTTAGTTGTGGGAAAAAAAGATGAATATAAATGTGTTGCAGTCAAATTAAAACACAAAACATCGAGTTACATTTAAAAAAGTGGTAAAATTTATGAAAGAAGCACAAACCAAATAAAAGTGTTTTTTAAAGCAGGAAACATTGTAATCTGGTTCTCATGCATTCAATGGCTTACTGACTTATTTCCGTAATTTTGAATTTAAATTATCAGCTCTCACCGGATGATACAAGAGTCTCAATGGTAAATTGTCAAATCACATTCAAGATGATTGTATCAAAAATCTTACATTTAATTGTTCACTAAATTGTGTTTACAAATTAGGAAGCAAAATCCTAACTTGTGATAAACATAAACGCTTGGAATATACGTACAATATTTTTGTATACCACCATATTATAACCCGTTTGGACTATCCTAATGGAATAGGAGGGATGAGGAAGGTGGATGTCCGGAATAAGTGCCAAAGTTTTGCGCACCATGTTTTACAACCCATTAAGCCTATCCTAATGGGCAAGGAGGGGTGAGTAAGGTATGAATAGTATAGAGAGTAAATTAACCCACATTTGAAAAGAAAGTAGAAAAAATAATCCGGAATTCAGCTGAACAGAATTCAATCTCTAATCTTGTCACCAGCAGTCCAGTTTATTGTAAGAGAATGTTCAACCACTGATGCAGCTGGTATTTCAAATAATGTAAATTGTAGCCTGACAAAAGTATTGGAAGCATAATTGGATCATTTTTTTTTACAAACGGGGAAAATGTTTGGGAGTTTGGCAAATCTTTGTTTCTATAGGTTAGTAATTGTATCATTTCAAAATTAAATAATAGTTCCTGAACAAGATTTTAAATAAAAATATGGATTTACATTTATAAAAAACCCAGATATGAATTCCATTCATGTGGCTGTTCCAAGCCACTTTTTCCCACATATAAAATATATAGTTAAATAAAAGATTGGTGTTTTATTACAAAGCCTGGCTGTATCTGATTGTAGAGTGTTATCGAGTTTAAATAATAGTACTTCTTAGTTCAGTATCAAATGTTTTTTTTGTTCAAGCATCCTTACCCTGTTCATTTTATTTACTTCAACAATGCATTGTCGTCCTTGGTGGTCTTGGGGTAAAGGGCTCACCTCAGGACCTGGTATTTGTGGGTTCAAGCCCAGCCAGGGTCAATAGATTTTTCTTGGGTGATAAAAATCCATAGCACAACTTCCTTAAGAGGTAGATTAGAGCCGTCAGTTCCATTTTGATCTTGTGGCATGTAAACAAACCCTGGAAGGTATGTGACAATACCTTTCTGGCAAAATTGGTAGGCCCTTTCGCTCTAGCTCATAGAAATTCTCATGTGCTAATATAATCAGTTTGTTCAGAAAGTGCACTTTAAATATCTCCGATATATGAAAAAGATAAACAATGCATTACTTGACTGTAGAGTAAATAATGTAGTGGATTTTTATGTTTGGAACAGTTACTGTGTGATTATTCTGAAATAATTTTTTGTCTGTGTTGTTGTGAGTTACGTAGTAGACTACAGTATTTAACAAGATGGTTTACTCAATTTTTTAATAGTCTTATTCCCCATCATTATCAATATTTACTTTATGAAGGCTCCATATATGCTAGGTTGATTCAATTTTAAATATCATTAATAATGAATAATATATGATTTGGTAGGGATAATGAGTTCAAATATTTAGAATTTTTTTAAATTAGAGTGAAACTTAAAAAATAATAGTCTAGGAAACGCATGTTTTGTTAGTAAGTTGTTGACATCTCACCTGTTGTCAAGAAATATATAACTCAGAATAAATCAAACGATAGTTTCATCAGTTGTTTTTTGTGGTTGTGAAACATATTTGAAGAAATTTAGGTTGTTCAAAAACAACCACTGTACTTAGGAAAATATTTGGTCCCTAAACTTGTGATTTATTTATTTGTAGCTTAAGTGTAAGAAGAAATGAAGAGAAAAGTGTGTTTGTTCCTATCAAGGCCTAACTTAATTATCCTTTCAGGTTGTCTTCCTTAACTATCACTCACTTTACATAATTGTAAAGTGTGTCTACACTGGCTTATACATTTCCAAGCTTTAGTCAATAATTGATTTTATTATTTGTAGTTATGTAATATAAAATACTGATAAAAACAACACTTTCTTAAAAAAATTGGAAAAATCAGGGAATTTAAAAGCTTGCTTATAAATCAGGAAGTCGAGCCAAAATATTTATCAGCTATGGTTTTTGTTCCAGTTCTTTCGGTAGACATTTTAAGGTTCAGATTCTGGTAGTGGTGATTTTAATATTTTATTTACTAGGTACCATTATAAAATTCAAATTATGTATAGAATTATTTAAAAAATAAATACAACAAATTAACAAATTAAAGAAATATAAAAGAATTCATCCTACTTTTAACAAAAAAAATTCTGAGAAAAGGAAAACCATTTTGGAGGAGGAGAATGGAGTGTTATTTATTATTGTTTATTATGTGCTCTGTCTTATGACAGGTTAATTCCTTTTGTCGTTGAACTTAGACCACCAATGTGTCCTGCACTGTCCTGTTCCTCATGGCAAAAAAGTATTTTTTATAAGTTGGCACCCTTGTAAGTCATGTAAATTGTAACAGTGATCCATGATATACTTCAGGTCTTTGCCTATGCATTGTTTTGTTATATGGTTGGAAGAAATAAATATATTTTCTTTCAAGTTTCAATACGTGTAATATTTGATTTTAAAACTGTCAAGTTATGGGCCACTAAGCATCTAAATATCTGTAGTATAAATGAAGCGTAATTTTGTATAGGGAGAAAATTACAAGCAGTTTTTTTTGTATTGGCAGATTGTGGTGTGGTCAGGCAACATCTTGGTTCGAGTGTTGGCAGGTCTACAAGGAAAAAAAGTAAAGAAAAAGAGCTTAAGGATTGTTTCTCAACATGATCAAGAAACTATGAATCAGCTCACAAATACGGCCAGGCCACAATGATTAGAAGAAGCGAAAAACTGGAACATGTAGACAGTTAGGAGTACTTCTGCAGGGTCTCAGGTTGTTTGAGATTATCTCGAGATGGAGCTAAGGGGAGTACTAAGTGCGACAAACAGCTTTCTAGTTCTTAATGCCGTAGAATAAGAGTAAGCAAAGGTTTTATTTGACACCTATCAATTTGAAAGATTTTGTGATTGCCATAAATGTTCATTAAGCTTACAAAACATAAAAGTAATAATCACCCTAGCAACAATTACATTCAAGAAACTCTAAAATACTCAATTTTATATATAAGTTAAAAAAAAAAGTTTTAGGTATGTACTTACAATTCTAAATTTCAAATTTTCTTATTGGAAGAGAATGGTCCAAATAAACTTTTCATGGTTGAAATAGTGAAATAAACTAAAAAGCTTAATTTGTGTTTCCTAAAAGTATGTTACTTTCAAATTAATCAAATTCAAAATAAATTAATGATAATAATATAAATATTCTTAAGTTCAATCTTTTTAAAGGAGCAATTTGTTATGTTGCTGTTGAATAATATTTTATCTGCACATGATTATTTTTGTAAATATTAGTTTTCCAATAAATATTTTTAGTTCATTTTAGTGTCGATGTTCTGGTACCACTAGCCAACTAAGCTAAATATACAAAATGAGAGTAAATATTTAATAAATGAGTTAGAATCTGTCTAGGTTAAGAATAGAAAACCAATCTGCCATGTCAAACTAGACATCATGGGTATTTAAAAGAGACACTCTTCTTTGCACAATTTTTATCTTAGACTTGCATAGGAGATTGTTATATTAACATTTCACAAAATACTTTTCTAGTTAGTTTTAATGGTATCTGCACTATTTTCAAACAGAGAGTTGTAGTAGCAAGATTATAAAAATAGTTAATATCTTCAATGTTGGATTTCAACAGCATCAACAGGAAATGATATATAACAAATTGAGTATAGTTAAAGTTAAACAAAGGAAAGATTCAAAGACAGTGATTTGTTTCCACAAGCTTTGAAATTTGTGCCACAAAAATGATTGTGCCAAAGAGTGTATAGCAAAATAGTTATTGTGTACACACCAATGAAAATCCAAACAAAGAAAACACACTCAACTTATTAAATCAAAGCAGCTCTTAAAATCCACAAATAAAAATAATGCAATAAATTATGTATAATCTTAAAAAAAAAAGAATTTGTAAAACAATATATTTCCTTTGTTCCATGAAATATTATTGTACACTTCATTTACCATGAAAGGTAGCAGTTTTACTCTAATGGATTATACTATGACACTATCTTATAAGTTATACCAGGGGTTAGTGCCTGAGGACCAGAATTGACCCCACGAGTTAAGTGGCGGCCGCATCATATTTGGTTTAAGGCGCAAAAGAAAATAAGTCTCGTACTGCTAAACAAGTTATTATAAAAAAATAGACGCAATAAGTGTGTTACTGAATGAGTTGTAGTTTTCATGGATTTACTCCAGGCAAGCCAAAACTTTTCGTTTCTTGGCAAAAACATCAATTTTAATGCAGTACATTGCTTTTCCAAGAAACTTATTTGGACGCAAAAAGTGGCATTGTAGGTAACCAGTTGTAAGCCCCTGAGACATATCATAGTGGAATAATGCAAGGTAAACTTCCTACTTTCCAGGGTAAGATGAAGGGTACCAACATGACTCAAAATATGACCAAAAGCTTTAAACCAAATTTACATTTTTAAGGCATGAAAAAATGCAGGATATTAAAACATTGAGTTAAATTTTAAAAACATTGACTTCTAAGATATTTTAACAAAACTTAGCTTATAGTACTCATTCTTCTAGATCAGCAATCTCAAACTCAGACTCTTGGCAGGGCCACTTTCAAGTTTCGAAAAGGCATAAAGGGCCGCATGAATATCTTACGAATAAATATCAACTTTACAAAACTATGGCTTTGCACTAGAGTGGGATATTATTTCTTAATATTGGTAAATAGTAAAAACAAACGCTTCACCAGTAACTTTTATTTCTATCACATTGTATCACTGAAAACTATCATTTTTATATAACAATATATTTTCACTTAAATGTTTAAAAGAATCAAATTTTTTTTTACTAACTAGACAAAGTGAAAAAAATTACATTTTCTGACCAGAAATTTGTGCCCGCTTTTCTGTCACTAACTTTTCGATATTTTAAATGATCTCCTTTTAACCTGCTACTTTAGTGAAGGTCACTTAACCAATTCCTTTCAAGAGGTTTTTCTTGATTCATGTGTGTTGTCAGCATTATAGCAAAATAGAGACTTGAATATATTTAAAATATTTCTCATGTCTTTGAAAGATGCAAACCACCTGTTGAAATCCCCTTGAATTCAAAGACAGTTCCTTGAGGGAAAGACACCTGCATCTTTTAAAAATAAAGCCTTTTGAGGCAACAATAGTCATGCTTAACACTGCTGCTCTATTTGTAAATAAGCTTGTTAATTATAAAAATAATGGCTTTGCAAAGCATTACTATGTTTAAATTATATTTACTATATTACAATATACTTGAAAAAAAGGGTAATTTATTTTTTATTTTGTAATCATTTATGCAGACTGCAAAACAGTTGGCACCGGGCCGCGAGTTTGAGACCACTGTCCTAGATAACTAGGAATAAATCTCTAAATTTATAGATTCTCATACTATTAGTTTTTTAATGATTATGTGTTCCATACAATGCAAATCATTGGACTAATTTTGTTTTGACAACTTCCTGTCCAGTCTAGATATTATCATGAGCACATCTATACCAATTTTTGAGTCTTAGAATCTTTATTTTTAAGGAAAGCTTACTAACGTTTGGGTGTACCTAAATTTTCTTATATATGGAAGAAGATATGGGAATTTGGAATTTATATTTAAAGCTGAACAAAACAAATAAAATACCTATCCAAAATTGTCAAAAAGGCAAGAAAAATCAATGATAGTATGGTACAAATATCGAGACAATAATATTGACTTTTTATTGAATTAATTTTCAATGCTTGAATATTGCTATTATTTTTAGTGGAGTTGAATCAAAACTACTAGTCTATAAATCGAAATCTCAAATTCAAATACAGATCTTGGGGAAAATTCATGAACAAAAAAGGAAATATAAATATAATGGAATGAGTGAAAATAGAAATAATAACTATATATATATAAAATAAATGGGATATATTATTATTAAAATATTAAACATATTTTAATGTTCATACATTCAGGTAAGTGTTAAATGAATGGTCTGGGGTCTGGTTGTAAATTTGGTCCTATAATTATGAGTCTGAACAACAATAAGGTGTGTTAAAGCTATAGCATGAATTAAGATTAAAACAAATAGTGTTTTTAAGGTTTTGAGTTTCCAATCTGATATTTTCTCAAATTCTCAAACATCCCTAAATAGTCAAGGATTTGAGGGTTCCATCCTTTATTTTTAACATTTTAACTACTATAATTTAACAAGCGATCTTGATGCAAATATAAAATTTCAAATTTTTGGTAATAAAATATAGAATAAGTCTTTACATTTTATGTAATCTTAATTTTATTTTTGTTAAAAGGCTTTTAAAATTGAGATTTTTCAATTTAAGATGGTGACAATATTGAACTTTCTGAAATGCGGCCCCCTCATTATTTTCAATGCGCAATGTGGCCCTTATGATCAAACAAGTTTTGTCATGCCTGCTATATACTGTATGCCTATATTATTGTTTTTGTTTATAAAACTGCCTCAAGTGGGTGTATAGCAATGATTATTTAAGATGGCTGTCCTCCTTAGACGCACAACTACAATTCAAAGTATTATTTAAGATGGCTGTCCTCCTTAGATGCACAACTACAATTCAAAGTATTATTTAAGATGGCTGTCCTCCTTAGACGCACAACGACAATTCAAAGTATTATTTAAGATGGCTGTCCTCCTTAGACGCAAAACTACAATTCAAAGTATTATTTAAGATGGCTGTCCTCCTTAGACGCACAACTACAATTCAAAGTATTATTTAAGATGGCTGTCTTTGTTGGACACACAATTACAATTAAAAGTATAAGTTACACTTTGAAAGAAAACCAAGATAAACAAAGTAGTTTGACGAAAAGTATGATTTAAGAATGGACTATTGACTACCCAGAGCAATATGTTCAAAACATTTTTCAATATTTTTTAAGTAGCTATCTTTAAAGTTTGTATATTTAATGTGATTTGACAGAAGTATGATGCCAATATATGATAAAAATATACCAACTAGACTTGCAAGTGCAGTTCTGATGGTAGCTTTGGTAGCAAGTGATAAACAAGTCATTATTTTTAAATTATGCTTGAATATATAAATGTGCAATATATTTGCTGAAAAATAAAAACGCAGGTAGCTATTTTCAGTTTCAAAGGTTTTGTGCTAAACACTTTACAAGCAACACACGATTCTTTCGAGTATTATAAAGTTTAAATGTTTACTTTCCTTCAAATAGTGGTTATATAGTGGACCAAAGAATTGAACCAGAGTTAAGTTATATAGAGTGTGTTCAAAAAAAGCAGTGATTGTTCCTAAGCAGATTTTTTTTTTAAAGACAAGCAATCAGCAAACCTTTACGGTTCACTTTGGAGAGCAAACGTCGTTTTGATTTCTTTAGCTCCTTTTTGAGTTTCATATCTCCTCGGCTTTTCCTCATAATGGTCAATTGTTGAATGTAATTAGTCACTTTCCTCTGCTGATGTGACAATGAACCTGGCTTCAATCTCAGAGAGGTTTCTGATAGCAAATAAAGATACTGTTGAAATGTTCATAACTACATCTTCATTGTCACCATTTAACATATTCAATGTTAAACATTAAAATCTTTATAAAAAGTACAGCTCAAATTGTATGAAGTTTTTGTTGAGCATAATATAAAAAAATTGGCTTAATTTGTTTATTATTGTCTTTACTTGTTTATTAAGTTGCAACATTTTTTACATTCATGAATAGGTTAATCCATATTTTAAAGTAACAACATTAACATTTTAAAAATACTCCAAATTAGGAATGATATTTATAGCTATTGTTATAAAGTTTCATGCAATACTAGTCAAGTTAAATGATTTGACCTGAAAATATTCATAGGCAAACACATTTTGTCTAAAATTATTGATTTAAACAAGATAGTAGTAGAAGTACAACCAATCAATAAATATATAACTTACATAGATATGATACAGGGAAAAAAAAAATTATTCACTGAATTTTGTAATGAACTAGAGTAATTTTCATGATAGTCATATAAGAAAAATAATTTGTGATTAATTTATATTTAAAAAAAAAATGTTACAGGCTTTTAATAGAAGTGGGGCAGTTAGCAGCCGAGTCACTTAAAACCAAATGATATCACAGCGAATAATTAATAATTTTGTCTGTCAATGAGTTTCAAATCAAAGTCTTTCAGAGATGTATATGAAGTATATATAGTACAACAGATGAGACTAAATTTAGGAAGTAGTAGCCCATAAATGAATGTATACCATAGTGATTGTGTAACAAGGAACATACCTGAGTGTGCGTCGCTGTCTCGCGAGCGCGCTTGATGGTATGCAGGCAGGTAGAGGAGCAGCAGGATGAATAGGGATGCGAAGCAGATAGTGAAGCAGCGCAGGTATTTGCGGTGGTGAAGCTCCGCCACATGTCGAGGATTGATTGGTCGCACCTCATACAGCATCGCCGTCTTCTCCATGCTGCTCTGCGCTCACAGTCAAACAGAAGCCATCTGCAACGCACCCACCATGGTTGGCATGACATTAGAGTCTTAGCATCAGAGCTTAAATTATATTGGCTGGAGTAAGGCGATTTCATTAAGATTTCAATTTCATTCCCTAGTGAATAATGGGACCTTGAGTATTAAGTTATTCTGCCCATTTCTTTCCTTTATTACTTGATTTATAATGTAATTCCAAAATTACTCCTTTAAATTATAAAAAAATGCCTTTATTAAAATTTAGTCAGCTTTAATTAATTTTATTTATTTACTAACTAGATTTAAAGCCAACTTTCCTTCTGATAGATCCCTTTATTTACTATCAGAAAAACTCGACGTTACCCCTGAGAAATGTTTTTACTTGCTTCAAAAAGAGGGAAAAAAATCTCTTCATTTTAATTCTTTCAACCCAGTTTTTAATGAATCTAAAAAAAAAATATATAATAAAAATATTTTATTTTAATCTACTAATTTTAAAATTTCAGACCTCTGTGTGCGGTAGATATTGCAAAATTCTATGATAAACATACAGCCAGACAAACAAACAAACAAACTCTTAATTCTATTAATATAGAGAAATAAAGAAAAATAGTTTATATGACATCATTAGCTATAGTCTTGAGTGATATGGTTTGCTGGAAAATTAAAGGTTAGTTTTCAAATCTCAGCCAGATGTGTCAACGTAGTTTACCATTTCCCCTCTATGGGAATGTGGATACAATGTCTTTAAAGTTTGTCTTTATCCTCCTTATTCCACTAGTGTAAATAAACAGCTAGCCCAAACACAGAGTAAGATGTGGTAAACATAAAAAACAACATCCTAGTGATGGCTAATCACAGATCCTGTTTTATATGACATTAGCCTATGTTTAGAAAGTCACTATCATACATTTAGTTTATGGCCAGATCATATTGGTGATAATTGTTTGCAATTGAGTCAGATTATTGTCTAAGAATATGCTTAAAATATAGCTTTGTGAAAATATCTTGTATTTTTACTGCAAAAAAGGTGTAACTAAATTTATTTTTGCATTATAAATAGCTGTGGACAATGATTGGGTGTTTAAGTAAAATGCCTAATATTTTATTAAGGGCTGCAAAGATTATTTAATGACATTGTCTACCTGTGATGTCACAACAGGTCAAGAGAGGATTTCCCATGTTAATGAATTTATGTTTTAGTCAATGAGTCTTAAAGATAGAGCGTTGAAACAAGAATCATAAATTCGTAAATAATTCTAAAAATAGTCCTACAATGTTGGACAGTTATTATTTATATTGGGTAGTAGTTTTTTTTAAATATAAATCATCTACCCCGTGGGCTATTAATAATATTAATAATAATATTTAGCACCGCGTCTTACTACCCGTTTGGGTTATACGTTTTAAGTACTAATTACGTTAATGGACTAGGAAGTGGGAAGGTTGAATTAGAGGAAGTGAACCCGCATTTGCGTGGAGGGAGAGTGGAAAACCATTTAGGAAAAACCACCCCCAGTTCACCAGACCGAGATTCGAACCTCGATCTCTCCATCCTCAGCAGTCGAGCTCAACACGACAACCGCGTTAGCCAACTACGCCACCGAGGCGGGTCGTAGGCTATTAGCTTGGTCACGAAAATGGCCTGCAGGAGTCTTCCTTCCAGGATGTAGATTAAAAAAAGTTTGTAGTAGCCTATGTCTCTATTCATAATATGAACCAAGAAAAAGTTAATTTTAAAAAGCAAGTCAATGTTTTCAAGATGTAAATAGTATAGAATGACTGTGTAGTGTGTATACTCGCCAGAGGAAGAGGGGAAGGGTTATAAGCAGAGGTCTCACCGGGTAAACTGCTCATTTTCTTGCTTTCTTTCTTTTGTGTAAATTGGTGTCCAAGTATAATAGCGCTTAGAGTGTATAAAATTAAGATGCAGCCTGGTTCAAAATATTCAAATAGGCAGCGTTGTTAATTGAAGGGTATGAATTTGCCAAGCGATGAATGAAAAATCATCTGCAATATCAAATTATTCATAATTGACCATAGCAAATGCTATAAAATAGTTAAATCTTTATGGACTTGCTTTAGTGTTTGAATGATCTCATGACATCTCTCTCACAATTGACTAGATTGTAGATGTAAGGGAGGGGTTACAGAGGGTTTTTCCCCCTTCTTAAATGGTTTTGCCTTCTCCCTTCATGCAGATATGTGTACACTTCATCTAAATTAAGCCTTCATCATCGCTAAAACATTAGTATAATTAGTTCATAAGCATATAAACTGAACTGGTAGTAAGACACCATTAGAAAAAAATGATAACGTTTGTTTTTGAAACGTGTCATAGAATTATAAAATAATAATCTAAAAGATTACCAATCACACAGAATCCCATTTGAGTGCTCTAGATAGAGAGATAAAGTTAATTAATCTAATCCTATACCTTTGTATTTAGTAGCCTATAATGTTCAACCCTCTAAATAATTTAAAACAAATTAATACCTATTAACTCAATTAATTAGGATACATACAAAAATGTTTTTGAATTCATATATGTATGTGTGTAGCATATATATATATATATATATATATATATATATATATATAATGTATATTTATTTATCATGATAAGGAAACATTTAATTTATCATAGGTAAAGATAGGGCTACTAAATTTTTTATCAAGGAAACACATTTAATTTACAAGTAATCCAAGTAAGCAAATGCTAAGCTGAACACACCTTAATTATTGATACAACAAAAGCCATATGATATGACACACAATATTAACATAAATGTTATCTAACGTCACCACACTTGCAGTAATATATGTAGATCTTTTCAGGCCACTTTTCTAACATTTAAATTGAAAGCATGTTTTGCACCAACTTGCAAAGCACACTATACGCCCAAGCCAATTCACCACATGTGATGTAATTCAACACTTTAGCATCCTCCCATTTGTGGATGCCCAAAGTATGGCTGGATATATAAGGCTTATTTACTAGTAGTGTGTTACAATACTCTTTAACGACCAGAAGGTCAGATTTATAAACACAATAGTATTTAGTAAACATGCATCAAGTAGGTACGTCTGGCTGAATAGTTTTCTTCTTTGCATTTATGTAAATCATTCAAAAATATAATATACAAATATTGTTAAGTAGCAAAAAAAAAAAATCAGTCTAATTATTTGAACTATACAAATTTGGGCATATTTAAACATATCAAAAACCAATTTTCGAGACTTGGGTTCATTTTTATTTATTATTATTATTATCATATTCATAATTATGATTAGTATTATTACTACTATTAATATAATTATTACCACCATAAATATCATTATCATTATTATTATTAATATTATTGCCACCACATCTTACTACCTGTTCAGGTTGTACGCACTTACTCTAATGTGTTATGGTAGGGTGATTGTGAGATGAAACGGAGGACCTACAGTTTAACGTGGAATCCGAACCACGGTGGAGGCCTGGCATTCCACACATTCATAAGTTGTGATTAATACACGTCTTGTCAGAGGTGAAGGAAGGGTTTGGTAATCAGATAAATCTGTGCCGGGACCGAGGATTGAACTTCGGACCCCAGCACAGAAGTCCAACACCTTACCCCTAGACCACCAGGTCACCTTAGGTTCATATAAAAAAGTATATATGGTGAAAGCTAAAATTGAAAGGAAATATACCCAAATATACCCACATTTGTTTGGAGGGAGAGTGTAAAACTACAATTAGTAGCCTACATGTGGCTGGGTTTCCAACACGGACCTTCCCACACTAGCAATTAAATATATGAGGAGAATGACATCTGGTAGATTATGCGACCACTGATTTAGTCACTATTTCATCTTGTAGACAGACTTACCTTTATGTGCAGTACTGTATAAATGCTGTATTCTGATACAATATCTTAGTTTTAATTTAAACGAAGGTAAACTGCTATTGTGGTTTATTTATGATTTATCAGTACCAGTAGGCAACAATTAGGTTCAAAGATACCGTCAAACAAGTGTTATTATGTACTAAGGCTGTGTTTGAATGTTCGAAAGACCAGAGTTCTAACTTGTATGATTTAATCCACTTCCAATGCAGGTGGTCACAGCCTTGTGTAGAAGATTGATCACATTATTATTACATCATCTCTTCACTCACAGTTAAAAAAAGCAGATGTTTGTTTAAATTACCGGTACATTGCGATGACTTATTCCTGTGTACATATTTAATGGGTATTTTTTTTAAATCAGAAATATATTGGCCTTTTCTGCATTTGAACCCTCACAAAAGTGCATCATTTTAATTAGATACTTATGATCAATGGTGTAGAAACAGGAGGAAAAGGGGGGCAGTGAAGTCAACATTTCATTTTCTACCTTCCTTTCAAGATGAGAGGAACCTAATGGTCGAAAATTCACTAATATTGTTGCACAAGTTTATTTCAAAAAGTGGTTTTCTTTTCCAAGATGTAGAAGATTTTAGAAAAGATGTAAAAGATATTAGAATCATAGTTACTCTTTGCCTCCGAGTGTTTAGGACTATATCTAGTGTAATTTTCATAATGATTAATACTTGCCTAGGGTTTTGAAAAATTCAAATTCAAGATAATATTATGTCGCTCTATTAAGATGGAAGTGTAAGGGACATAAAAAAAAGGTCAGTGGTTTTTGTAGTTTTTATATCAAAACTTATTTTGGCCAAAATAAATAGTATATTTTTCCAGTAGTGATACAAAGTTTAATTTTATTCACTGGGTGATATCAACAGTTGTTGAATATTTGTCAAGAGCATAGCGTCATTAGATGACAAACTTTTTAAATGAAGATAAAAAGTTGTCATAAAATTCTGGGACATCCTTGACAGATATTTAAGAATTTTTGTGGTCACCATGTGAAGAAAATTAAACTCTATGTTTCTTCTGGAGAAATCTTGGCTTAGCAGAAGGAAGGAGAGATAAAGAGTTCAAATTATAGACCAATATCAGTGACTTTGGTAACATGGATTGAGCAAGTAGCCTACGGGGAAGAATAGTAATTCATAACATAAGAGGAGTCCATTTAGAACATGTCAGTGACTCACAAAGGTAGTAGCATAGTCTAAGACAGTGGTGCAAAACCTTTTTGTGGGTGCGACCAGACTTTTGTATTATTTTACTTAGAAGAACCCATGCCCCCATTTAAATGAAATACATGTTTTCCCCCTACAGGAGGCCTTCTCCTCTTATAGCTTGCATTCACGGTGAGTTTTTGGTGCCCTATAAATGTTTTTATGGCTTTCATATATCTATAGCCAAAGTTATTTTACTGCACATGACATTTGCTTACAGTATTTCAAAGAGTGAATTTTAACTAATGAGGTAGGCTTATGTATCATCTCTGTCATCAATAACAAGGTTATGACACTTTGATAACTTGAGACCCCAAATGGAGTTGCGACACCAAGGTTGTACACCACCAATCTAAGACATCAGTTTCACAATATAAGGATTTTTGATTACAGAGCTAGATCAAGATTCAAATATCAAATGGGGGTAGTTTAAAACATGTTAGGTAATATAAGCTCTGCCCCCCCACCCCCCCCTCCTCACCACACTACTGCTACCTCATACCTTCAAAGGAAAGAAACTTTTAAGAGGAAATGTAGTCACATTAGTGTGAGGGAAGAATGGAATAATATCGAGGAAACTCCACCCTAAATACAACTGGCAAAGAAACCTTGACCTTTCCCTCACAAGCGAACCAATCCAGACAAGGTTGACACCTTACCCCGCCAATATGAGTTGGAGAAGTGGTAGAGTTTGGCACCAAGTAAGGTCCTAGCTAAAATGATAAGAAGGAAGAGAAAGTGGGAATGGAGGGAGCATATATATGTTTAGTATCTTCTCGAGATGAAAAAGGTTATTTCTACAGGAATGTACGAAGCAAGAAATGTTAGCAATATAACCAGGCTGTTGAGATGCAGCAATAGGCGGAAATAATGGAATAAGTTAAGTTATGAGTGGTTCAAAAACTGGGGGATGACAGTAGGGGCCTATTGTGAAAATGAAAAAGCGATAAAAGTTATAGTTTGCCCATAGGACTTGTACACCGAAAATAAAGGGGTTAGAGATTACATTAAAAACAAGTGCATACTCAATTGCAAATGATTTTATCTTATCACCCAGCCTAGTTTCTTAATAAACATGGAAAGATAAGAGATATATTAAAGTATGTAGTTACATCACCATTATATATATATATATATAGGCTGAAATGAGCCACGTGTATTGTTTAGTAGCTATTTTTGAATTAAAATGTGAAGGCTTAAAAACAACTAAAATGTGAAGGCTTAAAAACAACTAAAATGTGGTAAAAGGTACCGTAAGTTATGATATATAAAGGAAGAATCATTGTGGTACGCTAATATTAGTCAAAGTTATAGCCTCGGAGAATCAGATCCGTAGTGGTGTTTACAACCAAATTATATTTTTCTTAATTTAGGCCTCTAGCTAAAGATTAAGTACTAAACATAAACGCCAACTGATAGCCCAGGATATAGGTTAATTGGCATGGGCCATTGTTTGTATACAAGATCAACACCAATTATGTGAGCCAACGTATAATCAATGAATTTTCATGCAAATAATTACTTTTCAATAATAAATTCATTATTTATCAATAATGTAAAATATGGGAAAGGAATTACGTCATTCATGAAATTGACAGGCTAGAAGCCTTGAATGAAATATTGGTTGATTACCTGATATGACAGCGGAATGACCATAAAGCTACACTGAAATCACAAGTTCAACTATATTATATGACCAGAGATCCGTATCACGTTTGTATTTACAAATAAACTTATCCATTATATATATTTGTATTCCACGGCTCGGGCCAAATCTTATGAACATGTAGGAATGGAACTGAAATATATTGATATGTGCGCAGCCGCAGCCGCACTTCTTTTACATGAGACTTTGAGACTTTTTTTAAGCTGTTAAACCCCATGCCCATAAAAACTAAAAAAATCTTGTCGTATGTAAGCTAATTAATGCAAAAATAGGCCTTTTCAATAAATTTGCTTTATTAATATAAATTAAATTTGTATTGAGCACAATAATTCCATTCCTTGTCTTAAATAAATTTCATATTTGCCAACAAAACATAAAAAAATATATCATTTAGGTACTTCCATGGTGTAGAAACTTTATAAATATAATGTAGATAGATTTACAAATTTCCATTGAAAAAAACTGTTGGTGATATTCTATTAATGTTCTATGGAATTTTTTTATAGCTTAAGCTACGTTTTCCTAGCGACGCAATATATGCGTGGCGCAGTACGCAATGCGTTGATGGGAGCGTAGTAAGTATCACGCCATGCAATTGTGTTTCCCTAGATAGATGTACAGCGCTCCATCGTATTTAGTTGTCTCTCAGGTGTACGTAGAACTCTCTAGTATTAAGTATATATTTTTTCTAATGAGTGTATTACCTAAGAGGAGAAGGGTGTTAGCGTTAATGCTAATGAAAGAAAAATACGATTTTGAGGATGATGTAGACATTTTATCAGCCCAAGCCTTGAAGATTCTAAAAGATTGTAGTGAAATGTATAGGAGTAGGGACAGTGAGGGAGTTTTTAAGACATTTATCTACAAGCATATTTTGGACGATGAGATGAAGTTCAAGGTGTATTTTAGATTCACACTGGAACAATTTTTGTTTCTAGTGAGTCTAACTGTAGAAGACAGCCAATCGAGTGCAGAATCCACTATCGCCAGATATAAAACTTGCTCTTACTTTAAGGTACGTATTGGCAATTTTAATCAAATAACCTAACCTAAACTAACTTTAATAATTATGTTGATTATTGAATCGAAACTGTACTGTAATTATAAAACATAAAACATAATGACAAATTCACAGGCAACAATAAAAGCCATGTTTTTACCAGAATAACTCTTTATTACCATTTCAAAAATTTATTTAAAAAAATTGGAATTTGTAAAAATACCACATTGTTATTAAAGTTTTTAAAGATTCAAAAGATTACCATGTAGAACTATGTTGTTCGTAAAATTCCTTTGCATTTAATACTGATTCATCTAGAGATGATTTATGTAAAATCGGCCGGGTGTACGAACTTCTAGGCGTGAAGTGGTAGGGGTACTGAAGGATACACTTTGCGAAACAACATATGATGTGTTAGGCAGATTGGCATGGTTAAAAGTTGACAAGGCCTGCACAGGAGGTAGCTGACGACGGATTTTCAAGTCAATAACAATCTTGAATATTTTAATTTTTGCTTCAGTTTTTTTGGTTGGAGTAAATTGCTTGACAGTTGCAGCCATTGCCTTGAAGAAAATATCGATCTCATAATCTTTTTGACATTCAAGCTCAATAATTTTTTCTATACATTTCGCAAATTCCAATAGCTTTTCACTTCTCTGTTTCAACATGCCAATAACGACGTCATTATTTTTTTATTTTTCGGGACCTATTTTTATTTTTTAACCGTTGATTTGTGTACGCTGTTGTAAGGTCAGCCTGCACTATATCTGCATCGTGTACTTCAGGTGGGTCATCTTTCGCAATGCCATCAAAATTTTCATTATCTTCACAGCCACCTGTCAGACCTACAGATATTACCTCTTGATTATCATTCTCTTGTGTATTACTATAACCACTGAAACAATAATTTTATTTATTATAACCGCATCTTATAACCTGTCCAGGTTATACGCAAATATTATACTCTATTTGAAGTAGGGATGAGGAAGGAAGCATTTTAGAGGTAATCTACCCATATTTGCGTGGAATAGTAGTGATTATTTAGGAAAAACCACCTTCAGTAGACTATACTGGGATTCTAACCCGATCGCCCCGTCATCAGTGAGCTAGTTTAACACGAGCCCATAGACCATTCGGCCACTAAAACGGGTCTGAAACAGGCTAGGTTTGTATAGGTTATGATAGGCAATGTTAGGTTACAATTTAAATGTTGAGAGGCTACTTTAAAGTATTTTAATTTCAAGCAAAATAAATGATAAAACATTTCCTTCAGGGCTCCCGAACTCCCTTTGTCCACGGGCCTCTGCGTCAGTGGGTCATGTATGTAGAATATAGCTATGTTGTATTATGCTACAGTAAAATTTACGTTCACTGTTGTTCGTCCTCCACGTCACACAAGGAACCTCAACCTGCCCCAGTGCGTTGCTCTCTTTTTCTTTGCCGGCACTTGTTTTTTCCTCTCTTCTTTGCCTTCTGAAGTTGTCACGAATACTTTTCATCGTGTTTTACACTGCTCATCTAGAAAAAATAAAGGAGTATTATAGTTTAATCCACAAATTTAATCATAATAGAATAATTTGCCATCAAGCTATGTGTTTTTTTTTATCTATTTATTTTTGTTACTCTTTCAGATTCCTGGCAACTGGCGAGTTATTCCGCTCCCTAGCGTTCTCATACCGATTTTATCACAGTACTATTTCGAAATTTGTCCCGCAGGTTCTTAGAGCATTGAAAATGAACTTGCAAGAAATGTGTATTCCTACTGAGTCTCAGATAGACTGGAATGAGAAGGCGAAGGAATCTTGGAATCGCTGGGCCTTTCTGAACTGTGTCGCTGGACTGGACGGGAAGCATGTACTGATTATTTCACCTGACAGCTCTGGAAGTCTTGTTCACAATTTCAAAGGATTCTTCTCCATTGTTCTTTTTGCTACGGTGGATGCAAACTGCAAATTCATTCTTGTCGATGTGGGATCATACGGTAAAGAAGGCGATGCTGGAGTATTCAACAAATCTTACATTGGTAAGTTGGCAACAAATGGAACTATTTTCCTTCCACCACAATATTTACCCATTTCAAATATTTCCCCCCCTCATGACGTTGTCGATGATGAGGCCTTTAGATTGCATAAAGAGGTCTTGAAACCGTACTGTCAAAAACAGGCTGTAGTTGATGTCAGCAAGAGGAACTACAATTATTATGCATTATGCAGAGCTCGTAGAGTAACAGGAAATGCGTTTGGAACTATGTGTGTTGTGTTTTGAATTTTTTTCAAACAAATTAATTTGAAACCAGGAACAGTTGACTTGGTAATCTTTGTCTGCTTCTGTCTTCACACTTTATTGAGGGATGCGTACCTTACAAGTAACCCCCCAGGGCAATCACAAGTCCAAGAGTATGAACTCCCGACAGAAAACATGATACACTTGGCTGGGGTTGGTGGGTTTGCAAAATCAGAAGGCTTCAAAGTGAGAAGCAGATTTACCGACTACTTTAACGATGAATACTTTGACAAGAAGAGACAAGCCTTATTTAAAACAATAAAATAGAGTATAAGGCTTGTGGTTGGTCTAGTGGACACAATTTTTTTACTATAAGTTTATGTAACGCCTGAATTTAAATTTCAGAAACATTGATTTTATGATGCCACATTTTTAAAAAGTATGTTGTGGTGGTAATTCTTCTCTATGGTTACACTCTGTACAGACAGGAATGAAGATAATCTTAGTGTAATCTACTTAATAAAGATAGTTTGAATTACCTAATTTATTTATGGTTTTTCCTATTTCAATCCAGATTTCTGTCCTTTTTCATGTTGTCCTTATACTCAGTATCACTAATTTTCCATGGAATCTCATGTCTGAAAACAAAATCTATCAATTCTTCGTCATCATTCCAAAAAAAGCGGGGCTGAGTAGCTGGTTGTTTCTTAGGTAATAACAACAAATAATGACTGCAATAAACACACCAAAACGTCTTAATGCACTGCGTGGGTCGCAATTGACTGCTCCAACAGCAGGGGGGCTGTTGCATCGTCCGCATCACGTTGTATAGGAAAACATTCGTATTTAACCCCTATTATTCAAGTGCTCAGTGCATTGCTTACAATGCATTGCGTGCTGCGCCGCGCATGTATTGCGCCGCTAGTAAAACGTAGCTTTAAACTCACTTACAGAAGGTATTCGGTCACTACACTAATGTAAAAAATATATAGTTACTTCAGACTAAATCAATATTAATAGCAGGTAAGGAATGCCATGTTAATGGGCTAACTTATCATAATTTGTTAAAAATGTAGATACTTTCTCTATAGTGGAAAAGTAATTCACTTCTCACTTTACTTATGGATAATATGTTAGGATACATAAAATGAAGTCTGCATTAGTCATTAAACTCTATAATATAACTGTATGAACATCTTTGGCGAAAATTGTTGAGCAGAAGGCTGGGGACTATTGTGTAGAAGAGAAGGAAACTTTCAGGTATCTCTCTCTTTTCTACACACATAGGCTACTAGACAATGTGGTATTTCGACATGTTTAGCTAATTTGAATGAATAGTTTATATGATTAGTTAAATAAAATAAATGTGTTAATGAAAGGCTTGAAGAGCATAATCAAACTCGACACTTGTGACTTAATAAAAGATAAGTTGATAAAAGCTAATATAATAATACTTTCTACAAGCCTAGAACATAAATGATCGTTTGAACGTAAGTCTTTTACACAAAACGAGTTATTCGGACAAATGTAATCAAGCTATTCGCTATATTATATATATTCCTTGCTTTTTTATTTCTTGAAGTTTCAATATAAAATTGTTTTTAAAACCAATATACAAGTTAATAACCAACTTTAAAATGAATATATCGTTTCTTGGCAGAATGTAAACAACATGGGTGATAGCTACGTCTTATCTTATAGATAAATAAAATGAAGATTTTCTGTCTGTATTGAGTATTGCGTGATATCTACCGCGCACAAAGGGCTGAAATGTTAAAATTAGTAGCTCCTGTGAACAATCATGTGCCCCTTGAAGTTGGCATTTTAAATTTTAAATTAGTTTTTTTTTCTAACTCTTAAAAAAACTGGGTTGGAATAAATAATATGAAGAGATTTCTTTTCTGTCTGTTTGAAGCAAAGAAAATCGTTGCCCGGGGTAGCAACGCAATTAATTGCGTGTTTACCTCGGGCAACGTTGGATACTTCTGCTAGTATTTTAATACATTAAAAGTTTTATTCGTATTTGTGCAATATTACCTAATAAAGTGAATTGTATATCTTTTAATGTATATGTTTCCTCGCCCCAAGTGTGGTATAATACCTCACTATTTTCAAACCAAAACACTTTTATTCACCGAAGACATATTTTCACAAAAGATCATTGAAAGAAACTGTTAAATCGGTCCCCTCACAATCAAATAAACGACACATTTGAACGTACTTTGAGATAAGTGCGTTTATATCCATTCATTATAGTATCGAGATCACTACCATTGACATCAGTTTACTAAATTAATAACAGAAATTTAAATTAAATCTACAGAATATACTTAATATTATATTAATTTTAGAGCTAGTCCGATAACTACCACTTAAAATTAATGGCCTTTAGAAGAAATACAACTTTAGTTTTATATATTAAAATACAGCTTAAAACCAAAGATAAATAAACTTAACTTACCCCTATTACATTTAGCATTTTTTTTCTTCAATTTGTGTCAAAATATCATAAAAGTAATATTTTTTTTTAGTTCTAACATATATAATATCCAAATCTGGAAGACAAAAATTTTGTTATAGACTTTTACCTATTAAATAAGTAGCCGAACAGTGGCGCAGGAACGTTTTTATTTGGGGGATGGGGGTTGAGAGGGGTAAAAATAATCATGTACTTTTATAGGGGATCACATTTGCGAGATTTATAAAAGACCAGGTAAATGTAATACAGCTGTCCCTCACACTACGCGAGTAATTGGTTCTGATAAATAATCGCGCAACACGAAAACGCGCCAAGGGAATTTATATTATCATGGGTGAGATAGGAATTACTCCAAATGAAAAAAAGTAAATAAAAAACTAGGATTTGTAAATGAATGCAATTTTTATTAATTTATTTAACTAGTACAATGCTATAGGTAGACTGCACCTATTGTAAATCTTCAATCCCCTGAAATTTGTACACAAATGCAATTTTTAATAAATTTATCTAATTAATACAATACCACAGGTACACTTACTGTTAATCTTAAATCACATGATAAATTAACTGGACCTGGCAAATCCGGATTATCACTCTCTTGCTTTCTTGAAGGCCCTTGGACGGTAGGCTCTTGCTCTTTTGACGGCCCTTGACGGTAGGGTCTTGCTCTCTTGAAGGCTCTGAGACTGTAAGCTCTGAATCTCTGAAAGGCCCTGGGACGGTAAGCTACTGCTCTTTTGAAGGCTCTTGCTGTCATAAAGGTCCTGGGTTATTAGACTGAAGATTTTCAACTTTTTTGGTGAAATGATCAAGACTCAGCTGACGGGCAGCATTCTTCCTCTCTCAATAGAATTATTTGTAACAAGCCAAATAACTCAAATCTCTTTGGAAACTTTGGCGCTTCTACCCATGCAGTAATTTGTTTTGTTGAAGTTTTTGATAAGCTCAACAACATCCTTTATGCCGTTCTCCATTTCTAAAAGATCTTAATTGGTGAGTTCTATTGAGTGGGATTGGAGCAATTCATTCGCATTTGCCTGGTCTACGTCCTTGAATCCAACATCTTGCTATGTCAATGATGTCATGTCTTGAATTGGAAAACTCGGGTTCAGGATCAAAATCATGAGAATAAGAAACTTCAGGTCAAATATTTTTCCAAACTCGCTTCATACAGGACTGTTTAACTTCTGCCCATGAATCTCCAGTGTTGTCAATGCCACCTTCTTAGCAACAAACTGTACAGTAAATATCTTTGTCCTCACTGGAATGTGCGTGCACAAAGTCACGGCACCATCGCAAAGGGTGACTGCCAAACTACAGCCAACCATGCATTATTTTAAAGCACATTATAGCAAAAACGCGCAACGTGAGATCGCGTATAATTAGGGATACCTGTATTTAACGATCCGATCGTGCATTTTTCTCATTTATTTTAGTCATGCCAAACATTAGAATTAATACACACAAAAATAATTAAGAAAAATTATATCTGATGCAGCTCAACAAAAAATTTGGAACCACTGAAAATTAAAGTAGATTTTCATACAACTTCGCCCTATATTCGTTACTAGCTATAAAACCACTAACTAGTTTTGCAAATTTCAAGTTTGTTGAGATTCTCAGGGTATGCATTAAGCAGACATAGGTGACTTAGTTTATGTTGCCTCATCGTGGGGCTCAGATAGTTTTTCATTAGTATAAGTATTTAAAAACTTCTTTCTGCAGTAGCTGATATCACTATCAGAGTTTTCAAAATTTCTTCAGTGTGTGCTCCAAGCACATTTTATTTTTACTATGTTACCTTAGTGTGAACTTTGTATCAACATGATCTTTACATTATCTAAAAGTTTTACTATATTATTTGGGGGGGATGGAGGGGATGAAAATGGTACTTTTTATCTCCTCAATTTTTTGGGGGATAAAATTTTCCCCCGTGCCCCCCCCCCCGTTCCTGCACCACTGTAGCCGAAGACAATAGGAAAACCAGGTTAGTGTAATTATCACATACACCATAACAATTGGCAGGTCTCACTTATGCACCAATGGAATTAGTTTTTATGAATTAATTATTTAGTTGTGAAGGACTATTGGCTGGCATGTGGGAAGAGGTGTTTCTGTATTAAATGTTGACAAGAAGGATAAGTACTTTAATTTGTTCTGAAGAGAATTGAAGATGTAACATAATTATATGTGCAGTGGCGGAACCAGGAGTTTTAGTATGGGGGTGAGGGTCAATCAATCAATACCCATACCCAGAAGGATATTCCATGGGAATGGGGAGGGTGGAGTGGATTGGGAGGAAAAATTCTCAACCATCCAAGTGTAAGAACATTTATTAATATAAAACAAGGCCAAAGTCGGGGCAGGGGGGGGGGGGCGGGGCGTTCAAACCCCCCAAATTTTATGAACAAAATATTTCTGGTTCAAACAATATCAAAATTAAGGTACAAGTACAAATTAGGGGGCTGTGTTACCATAAAAAGTATTTCAGAGAGCTTCTAGAGGTGTTTAGTATTTATAATTTTTTCTAGTCTTCTGCAGTTTGGGGGCTATGTTACCATAAAAAAAACTACTTCAGATAGCTTCTAGGGGTGTTTAATATTTAGAATTTTTCCTAGCCTTCGGAAATTAGGGTATGTGCCCTCCAAACCCCCCTGAAATTATTGGTTGGCTAAGGCCTTGATATAGAATGCCTTTAGTAGCTATTTGGAGTTATTTTAATGTTAGCTTTGGCAACCATTAAACTAATATAAATCACTAAACAAAACTATTGTGTTTACTTTATAGCAATTATTTATAGTAAAAATCCCCCATCAATTACTATAAATTTATGACTAAAGACTGAAGAACATATTGCATACCGTAGAGGCCTTATGTTTAAAAATGCAGTTTTATTTCGAGCTTTAGAAATGTTTTGTAACACTTAAGTTATAGAACATAAACACTTATTTTACAAGATGAAAGATTTTTTATTCAAAAAATGTTTTAGTACATACAATCTACAGCCAACAGAGCTATTATGTAGTGCAACCCTCCAAACCTGATTTCAAGTGACGTAATAGTGGTAGTGCTCTAATGATCACATATATCACATTGCTTGAATCTATCACAACCACAGGACCCATGTGGGAAAATGCCAGAACTGGAATTGGCCAGATCTGAGAGTGCCAGATTTGCTGTAGATCTGGACCAGTTCTGGCCATATATAACCTCTCCACATTGGAAGTACTAACCATGCACATGGATTAGGCCTATCTAGTAGTAATAAGGCCATGCTGGTGCTATGGTCTAAGTGAAGTTCCAGTCATTGGTCGCGTCCGGTCAATATGTATAATATATTTAAGAAGAAGGGGTGGAATCTATACACCCTGATTTTGGTTGGAAGAACAGTAGAGAAAATTCAAACATATTTATTTGCGGCCAACTCTGATAATATTTTACTATATTATTTGTGTTATTTTATAGATATTGATAATATATATCAATAGTAACATCTGCAGATGAAATGACTTTATGTATGAATATATTAACATTGTTTTAGTAACTTTAGTAACTAACTTCTACTGTTCTTCGTACCAAAATCATACTATATAAGCTCGTTCATTTAGCAAAGATTTTATTTCCCACCTTGATTCATTTAGTAGATTCATTATTTGAGGGGGTTGGAGCAAAAACATGATAACCCTAATTGATTTAGATGGGATATTTTCACTATTTAAACGTCTATAAAATCCTGAAATCTAGCAATAAAAAATAAGTAAAATATTCATGGATATTAGTTATCCTCAAGGTCACTGCTAACATATTTTGTCGTCAAATGAGGGCTATCACGTTTTTGCTCTGACTCCCTCATTTATTTAAAATATCATTGATTTAAAATGGGCAACTCACTTCAATATGTGGGCTGTACTGTAGTGCCAACTTTAGTATTTTATTTTTATCACCACGTCTTACATGTTCAGGTTATACGAATTAATAATAATTTCTCTAGTAAGGTAGGTATGAGGAAGGAAGTATTATATAGTTAATCTACCCGTATTTGCGTGGAAGGAGAGTGGGAAACCATTTAGAAAAAAACATCCTCAGTAGATCCAGCTGGGATTCTAATCCTGATCTCCACGTCTTTAGCAGGCCAGTCCAACACAAGAGTGACTACTTAGACCGTTCGGCCACTGAAGTGGCTAATTTGGTAATAATCTCTATTTTTATTAAATATATTTACCTTTTATAAAATCAAACTAGCAAGTCCGTAGCCAGGAGGGGTTTTTGCGAGTCCAAAAACCCCGAATTTTTGTGAACAATATATATATGGCTTTATTTATGGTTCAAACCATATCAAAATTAAGTTATAAATTAGGGGGCTGAGTTACCATTAAAAACACTTCAGAGAGTTTCTAGAGGTGTTAAATATTCAGTAATTTCTCCTAGCCTCTGGAGGGTAGGGGGTTATGTTGCCATTAAAAACACTTCAGAGAGTTTCTAGAGGTGCTCAATATTCAGAATTTCTCCTAGCCTCTGGAGGGTAGGGGGTTATGTTGCCATTATAAACACTTCAGAGAGATTCTGGAACTGTTTATAATTTATAATTTTTTCTAGCTTTCGGTAATTTGGGGATGTGCCCACCAACCGCTCCCCGCCCCTGAAATTATTGGTTGGCTACGGCCTTGCAAACTAGCACCAAGGGGGAGACGATTATTTAAGTGCCTAAAAGTTCAACTTAATAAAACTCCTACATTTTTATTTTTTAAATGTGTGACAAAAACATCAGTTCGAGTAAAGATAATAAAGAAAAATTGTAGTAAAAGTAGTTTAAAACGAGAGAAAATAAATGGGTTAAACATGAAAAAGTCACCACATTCAAAAGAAATGTTCTCTGAACTCATCATTAAAAATCTCAAAATGGGGCGTATACGTTCAAGCGTTTACCCAAATGAGACTGGATACATCTCATGTTGGAAACTTTCGCCTGCGCATGCGTAACACTTTGCAACACCAGTTGAGTAAGCGCGGGAATAATACAGTGTTCTACCACTATTTCGAATAGCTATATTTTGCAGATACTGGTGTGACTGAGCTACCGATCACAATAAAGCCATTTCCTCCACGGTAAAGTTAAAAAAAAAATCCCTGTCCTTTTAGCTATTAGCTCCCATTTATATTTTACTGATTTTTCTTAAAATAATAAAACATTCTTTGCTTGACAAATAATTATCCACCTCTATTATATATTTTTATTTGAATGAATCCTAATAAGTTTTTAGAACGCAAAGACAAAACATAGAGTTTTTAAAATTAAAATGCGGATGTTCATGTTTAAAAACATTGAATGGGTAGTTAATTTACAATATAGGTTTTCTGGTAACACTTTCAGGAAGGTAACGTCTCGTTACTGGAAGGGAAGTAGGCCTACATCAAATGTAAACATTTGGCACTAAACCTTTCTCAAACTTTACAATAGTTGTTAACAAACAAAATTTCATTGAGCCCATTTCAAGGTTTCCATGAAATTAGAACAATCTCAATTAATAATATGCGTAGCTTGCAATAATAATAATAATAATAATAATAATGGTTCCAATATGATAATATTGTAGGCCTAAATACAACGCGTTCCCCAATAATTTATAATAAATCTCTACATTAGTGGTTACTTTGTTGTACACACAAACAATTAAAACGAAGAATAAGATTGGATTATATTTTGTTATGATCGACAAATGAAATTGAAACATAGCTAAACGATATCATTTTCTACCCGCATATTTGTAAATTTGTATTTTTGTACTAACCAACGTCAAATCCTCACAAAGAGATTCACGTTTCGATGTAGAAGAGAAATAGCGATTTAACCTCTATACAACTCAGCCTATAATTCAGTAATAATGCTTTGACAGTAGCACCCCAAGCAAACCTTAGATAAATGGTGAAAATAATAGTATTTTATTGATTAAAAAAATCCTAAGTTTAACACATTTAAGATGTGTTTCTAAATGTTAAAATTGGTTTTGATTCATAAATAATTAAAGGTGGTAGAATTTAACTAGTATAAACAAAATTTTGTGGCATACACAGACAGAAAAAAACTTTTAGCCCTATTTTGGATTTTTACAAGCACAAGTTGTTTTTACGGGGGATGGATCGAAGAAATACCGCTATCGGTGGGTATGAGGGCTAGAGGGTTGGTCTCATATTGTATAGTTTTCCAGCGACAGGAAGGCCAAAGTTTGAATCTTTGCACGGAGTACTGATTTGTTTCCCCCTGTTGAATATTTTTTTTTTCGTTGTTCGTTTCTTCCTGATGTCTTTGTGCCCCATATTTTCAACACGCTCCCTAGACATCACGAATCCAAATATTATAATTACACCCTTAGAACACACCCCCTCCAACCAAAAGCCGCCTCAAAATGGCGTCGTTAACCCAAGGCATCAGCTGGCTGGCACTTCCAAGTGTCTATTATTGTCTGGCGCGGTTTTTTTTCAGTGATGCCACATGTTTGGACCATCAACCGGATGGCCAATCACCCTTTAAAAAAGAAACATTAATTTATTATATAAAAAAAGATTAAATTGGTTGCGTGAAGGTAAGTAAACATTAATTAAATGTATTTCTTTAAGACACTTTGTAATTGCTTAATTTATCATGTTGGAAGTTTTCATTTTACTAATGTAGACTTAGAGAATAATACTCTCAGCCTCCTCCGTGGGAAAGACTGATTTGTATTCAACATATTGAGATATTGTGTTTTGAATCCTGGGGCGGTGTCAAAATTTATTATTAGATTGTTTGGTATCATATAGGGTATGAGCTATTCGAAGTTTATTATAAGTAGCTTACGGACCCAAACGTAAATTGATTATTTTGATTTGAGCACATTAAAAGTCAATACTAATAATTACTATTTATATATTTAAAAACCCTATTAGCACAATCTAACAGCTAGGCCTATTATTTACGTCTGGAACAACCCTTGTAGATCTCACGTACCTCAGCTGATTTCTTTTGTGCCGTGGGAATGAACGTTGATCATGAAGGAAACCAAACCAACAACATTCATGAGAATTCGTTGGAAAAGGTTTAAGGTAGGGTAGAAGTGACACGTGAAAAGATCAGGTTTTTGTTTGCAGTTTTTATAGCAAAAAATAAATTTAAAGATATTTTTGGCCAAAATAAATAATAAATTACTCCGATAGAAATACATAATTTAAATTTCTTCACATCATGATATCAAAAGTTCTTGAATATTTGTCAAAGGTGTCATGAAATTCAATAACAACTTTTTTTTTCATCTCAAATGTTTATCATCTAACGCTATGCTCATAACAGATATTCAATAACTGTTGATATAAACATATGATGAAAATTGAACACAATGTTTCTACTATAGAAATGTTTTATTTATTTTGGCCAAGAAAATATTTATCTATTAAAACTGGAAAAATAGGCTCCTACTTCCCTTTACTTGCGTCCCCTCACTCCCCACCTTAAGGGTACCTCCTACTTTAAGTAAAATATATCATTACGATATTTCTTAGGAGAATGTCAGTTTTGAAGCTCTAAGCCACTAAAACAACCCTCAATAATCTTAGAATATTTTATGAAAATTGAAAAATGACACCTGGACACGTGAATCGGACCCGCCAACTACCGAGTCGAAGGTGGCTGCGTTATCTGATAGCTCGTGATTTTAATAAAATCACACATTTGTAGACAACGATTTCCGCACGTCCATCATAAACTCTGCCTTAAAATATGAGTGAAGAATGACCCTCAAGAAGGGATAGTTCCTGGATAGCTCAGTGGGTAGAGTATTGGCTCCCTAAGTCAATGGTCCCGAGTTCGATTCTCGTCTCCAGGTGTCATTTTTCAATTTTCAAAATATGATATCTAGATGGAGTAATCATCACTAAAAGCATAAATCATAGCCTCAGCTATTTGATTCATTAGAATATTTTGTGTGCTCTTATTAAAAATAGCTTTATTTGTTTAAGGAAGGCAAGATCTATGTTTCTAAACTTATACTTCGATCTAAAAATGGCAACATTTTGTGCTAAACGTCATTAAAAATAGGCCAATTTAACCTTTTTACGAATTTTTTAGAGTTGTAAAACTTTAAAAAAATAGTACCTTAATTTTTGCCCAAACCATATTTTTAAATAAAAAAATGTTATAATTAACAGCTTGAGTGCAAAGACTATTCAATTAAAAAAAATTGTGTTGTAGATTTTTAAAAAACAATGTAATTTTGATTAATGTAGCTCAATTCTATATTACGTCTTAATCTCCCAAAATTATTACCTTTTATAGTTCAAAATTTTGGTTGCCCTTGACTTGGCTAATATGGGCCGCAGTAACGAAGCAAGTAGCCCACATGAAAATGATGCACTGAAAAATAACATGTGTATACAATTTGTAAAAAATATCTGCTAAATACTCTCCATTTAATTGTTTTTAGTATATTTAGACGTATTTAGCTAATTTTTTAAACAGTTGGTATCAGAGTTGGACATAATTAATAAAACAAGACTATATTAGCGATAATGGGGAGGAGTTGTCTAGATTCTAGAATCTCAGTTGGTTGAACTGGGACGTAAATACTCCATTCACGGTAGGATTTACTCTCTGAAAGGTCTTTTTTTCCAACCAATATCCTACTATATAGTAGATTTCTGGTAGGGAAAAAAGGCCTTTCAGAAAACAATTCCTACGGTGAACAGACTTTAAGTGGTCTTTATTCATGATAATATGAGTGTACTTTCTTTCCCTTAGAATACTTTTCTCATCTCTAGTATACAATGTTTGAGTCATTACTAACACCCGTGCGCCTATGCACTAATTACACCAATGTGTTAGAAATTAGAAATATTTAATTTAGAGGAAGTGCACCTAAATTTGCGTAGAGAGAGAAATAGAGTGGAGAAACATTTAGGAAATACTACTCTTAATGCTTGACAAGGATTGATCCCCAATCTCCTCGTTATCGGCAGTCTAGTCTAGCACGAAAGTAACGCGTTAAACCATACGGCCACCGAAGCGGGTTATTAGTACTAACTTTTTTTTATCTATTTATGCATGACTCATAGAACACTTTGCGGAAAGAGTATCCAATATTAATATACGTTAACCCACGGCGTACCCGAACGTACTAATCGTACATCCTTTCCGTGGAGGTTCTTTCCATGTCCGATGAGGTGTGGTGATGATAGTGAGTATGAATGAGGTTGTGGAACCAGTGGAAACACTTCATGGTAATTATCTAAACCCTGGTGACCATTGGGATAGTTCTGTTTTTCGGGAATCAAACCTGGGACTGTTAGGCTGGTAGCTAATTGCGATAAACTCTATACCACAGGACCAGTTATTTTAGTCCTTGTGTTGAAAGTAGTAAAATAATAATTAAGAACCAAATATTCAAAGCTATTATTTATGATTTTTAGTGAAGAATTCTCCATCTAGATATAATATTCTGAACCCGTGTTCGATTCCCGTGTCCTGGTGTCATTTTTCAATTTTCATAAAATAATAATTAGCCTACCGAAGGAGCGACCACTTCAATAAATTATATGCTACGTTTTGAGTTCCAAACATGCCAAAAATCGTTTAAAAACTAATTTAGGGCAACTGATAAATAACAAAACAATGATTAGGATAGAAAGCGGATATGAAATTATCTTAATTGGGGCTCATGTGTCTAATAAGCTCAGGACCCATCCGACCAACAAAAACTATAAAAGACACAAACAGATAAACAGACAAAATGTTCGATCAAATACATAAAGCTATTAGAATAGGGGAAAAAAGACTAAAACTTATTTCTAAAATATTACATTTTTAACGGTTTAGTATACGAGTGCGCGTTTTTACGATTCCTATGAAAATAGACCTAAGACCACAGTACATTTGTTCATCGAAACCTTTCCCATCAAGCGTGAGCAATAAATAACCAGTAAGCTCTGAAGAAAGTTCTTGTAAATTACCTTCCTTTGGTAGCAATTCTCTCAACATGTTACACTTTTTTTTCTCTGCTATAGTAGGTTTTTTTCTACACTGTGAAAATGATACGTGAAATGTGAATAATGTGATAATGCGACGTGGCATGGTAGCAACTACCCTATTGGTGTCACAAACCCCCTTCCTCAAGGATTTCATAACCTCACTTAGCTTACAAAAAAATCGCCAATAAAGGTCCCAAAACCCCCGTGCGCCATATGCGCAGAATGTCTCTCCCGCAAACCAATAAGGCTCGAAATGTCTGCGAGGAAGTTATACATGTATATATTGAGGTCGAAAAGAAATTCGGGAAGAAAATGGTGGAAGAGGAAAGAAATGTAATAAAGGATTATTACCTTCCTCTCCTCTTTTCATAATATCGGTTTAGTGGTGTAAAAAAGTGTTTTCAGCATTTGTTTTAACGAACTATTATTCGCGTTGTCACACCGGGGAATTCATAGTGGTTATTAGTTCAGAAATCTGTTACGTCTGAGTAGGATACTATACCCTACCTACGGTATGAGTGTAGGTGAGTGACAGCTAGAAGAAGGTTCTTTATGAACACATTGGCTGAAAGTAGCTATATAATCAATAATTATTTCATAATTTATTGATATTAGTCACTTTCAGTCGATGTTTGCAATAAAGCAACTTCTAGAGTTGTCACCCACACCCACACCCATAGCGTAGGTGCACCAATGGTAAATAATATACTATTATATCTATACTTATACCGTACACAGTATATATACACACACACAAGGCCGTAACCAGCCAATAATTTCAGGAAAGGTTTGGTGGGCACATTCCCCCAATTGCCGGGAGCTAGAAAAATTTTAAATGCTAAACAGTTCTAGAAGCTCTCTCTCTCTCTCTCTCTCTCTCTATATATATACACAAAAATTTCAATGGTAGGAATAACCTTTTAGAAAATACGTACTTTTTGCGGTCAACATTTTTAAATATTTTAAACCCGCCTCACGGGCGTAGTGGGCAAACTCGCTTGTCGTGTTGAGCTCGACTGATGAGGACGGGGATATCGAGGTTCAAATCTCGGTCGGGTGAACTGGGGGTGGTTTTTCTAAACGGTTTTCCACTCTCCCTCCACGCAAATGTGGGTTCACTTCCTCTAATTCAACCTTCCCAATTCCTAATTTATTAGAGTAATTAGTACTTAAAGCGTAAAACCCGAACGGGTAGTAAGACGCGGTGCCAAATATTATTATTTTAAATATTTTACTTTATTAATAATTACTAGTGCTATTATGTTGACCTCGGTGGTCTAAGGGAAAATTTATCGCCTTAAGACTCGATGTCTGTGCGTTCAAACCAAGCCGGGTTCGATGAATTTAGCTTGGTCGATAAAATTCCGTAGCACAACTTCCTTCGGAGAGGAAGTAAAGTCGTTGTTTCCATGAAGGGATATGATATCGAAAGAAAAATATCGATATTTTACTCATTAAAAGTATCGGAAGAAAAATATTGAAACTGTACTAGTACCTGAAAGAAAAGTATCGATAACAGTGAGTATCGGTATCGAAATTTTAATTTGGAATTTTTTTGTTTTTATCTAATAATAATAATTTAATTCAAGGAAGGAGACTGATCACCCCGTCACCCCGTTAGGCATCAGGCTGTATTGATCAACAAAGAAGATTAAAGAAAAGCTATGATTTATGATGAGCTAAAAAGAGATTGAGTGTTAAGAGTTCTTCTTGCTTGTCATGCAGAAAATGAGTGAGAATTGAGAAATAGTGTCATTTGTTTTTCCTCCACAGTCAACCCTAGTAAACATTTAATCCCAACATGAGTTAAAATAGCAATAAAAGATGTTTCTTTCGATACCGAAGTGTGAGTAGGCCCTACTAATAACAGTAATATCAGTAAAAGCATCGGAAAAAAACAATCGAGTTAAAAAAGTACTAGAATTGAAATGACAATATTAATAATAGTAAAGTAGCGATACTTTGTTTCACGTCCCTATTCCCATTTCGATTTTGACATGAAAAAGAACCCTGAAAGGTATGTAAAAATACCTATCCCGGCAAAATTGGTAGGCCCTTTCGCTCTCGCTCGTGTGCTGATCTGATAAGTCGATTCAGATAGATCATGTTAAATACTTCAAATAAATACATTTCAGAGGAACATACGAATTTAAAAAATATATATTTGAGAATTGTTTTAAAGTGATTTTGATTATTATTCAGTAGCGGATTTAGGCTTAGGCCCGTGAGGTCCGGGCCTAGGGCGGCAAATTTTGAGGGGCGCCAAAATTTTTAAGATGACTAAAATTAAAAATCGATTGGGTTCTGGAGAAAGATCATTTTCCACTCTGAAAAGAGTGAAAAGTTATTTGCGTGCAAGTATGAAACAAGACAGACTAAATGCACTTGCATTACTAACCATTGAAGCACAATTGGTTCAAGAAATTAAGTATGAGGAGGTCATTGATATTTTCGCACGGACGAAAGCATGAAAAAAATGTATTATATGATTAATCAGATAAAAATAATTTATATTTTAATTACAAGCAATTTATTATTAATTCTATATTTAATTGTTATGTTAAAAAAATAAATTTTTAATTTGTACCTGAATTAGATTTCTTATTATTATTGTTATTATTTTCATTATTTTATACACACACATATATGTATATATATATATATACACATATATGTATATATATATATATACACATATATGTATATATATACTGTTACAAAAAAAAAGGGCACCATATCGTCTCGGGCCTAGGGCGTCCTCAAACCTAAATCCGCTACTGGGACTACAGGTAGATAAATAGTTAAATTTATATATTTTATATTTTTCCCGGTACAAACAATAATACTCTTTTATTATTGATGGCACCATAAGACAGTTATGCTCCTCTAATAGTAGTAATAATTGATTTGGCTGGTTGGTTTTAGGATTTGTGAGATATACATAGTTATGTTGATACATATGAAAATGGTATGCCCTTAAAAGTGTTTTGTTTTTTACTGTTAGAAACTCACTGAAACTTATTGTATGAGGTTGGCGAGAATGGTTGTTGCGAAGGAAAGACAGACCAGTGAGTGCGTGAAATGGCGACGTTGTGGACAGTGATGAGAGGTATGCGAGCAAGGGTTGTGTAAAGGGGTTGTGTTTGTGCAAATGTGCGTAGCACATATGTTGGAGCAACAAGTGTGCCATTATTATACCATGTGAAATACAATAAATAAGAAGTGGGATGAACACATATATATCCATTTCTTCGTTTAAATGCGTAACCGGTTTCCCTTGTGTTTGATTGAATAAAACACCTGAGTTATTTAAGTTTGTGATATACAATCGTACATTTCATTAAAGTTACATGTCTTTAATTTAAATAGTAATATTAATGGGTCACGGATGATGAGTGATAAAATAAGACTTGAAAACGTGGGTATGCCGAGGTTGCCATCTTGTTAGCTTGGAAAACATTAACAAAATATATATCTCTTGAGTTAAGAGTGATTAAAAAAAAATGAAGATTTAACTTCCAATAGCACTTCAAAAATTAAATAAATCCAAAATGCAACAGCAAGACAAAAACGATTTGGAGGAAGAAGCTATAAGCCATGAGCAGGTAGTGGCAGAACATCAGAATGACTTGGTTATGTCCATGCAGGATGTTCTAAACCTAATTTTGGAAATTAACCGCCAGCATGATCAAACTCTTGTTGAAATGATGCAATCACAGCAACACCAAATACCAGAACCAACTTATAATATAATGCCCGACTTACCAAAAACCATCCCCCACTTTGATGATGAGTCATCAGTAATGAGCGCGTCTGAGTGGCTACAGATAATCAACACCATGAAAGAACTCCATAAATGACAGAATCAGTTCAAGATAGTTTGTTAGGATTCACCTCTTAGGTGCAGCTCAACATTGGTATCAATCCCGTCTATCAGAAATAGTCAGTTGGGACTAAATCAAATGTCAATTTCGACGGAACTTTCTGGGATATTTAAGCCTCCCGGAAAAATTTGATCGAATGAAGAATCCAGTGCAATAAAAAAATGAAAAAACACATTTTTATTTTCATGATAAAGTGTGGCTATGTAAGAGCCTAGGATTAGAGTTCACATACACTAAGAAACAACTTGAAATTGGCCTGTGGTCACATGAATTAAGTACTCTTGTCATGAGCAAACACTATGATGACCTGGATGACCTCTTTCATGACATAAGGGATTTCGCGGAAGTGAATACACAGCGATAAAAACGTGTTGCAGATTGTCCTGGGAAACAGGTTTCGTGGAGATCAAATGAACAACTTAGGCTAGGCCTACAAACCGGAAGTGACATAAGCAGCTCACAAGAGATTAATCAAAGCAAGAGGCTGACCATTTAAAAATTAAATAAAGCATGAGCGGCCAGATTCAGTGTATTATCAAAATTAAAAACGGCAACGTTGTTATATTGTAAATAAGACTGATCATCGAAGCCTAAAGACAGGCTCACCTTACATGCACAGTAAGTAAATACAAATTTGGGAAGAAATCCATTGAATACTTGGGATATGTGATTAGAGAAGGCGCTATACAACCCGGGGCACATGAAATATTGGCAATCAGCGAGTTTCCTAATATAGTTTCATAATATGAACACATTTCTCGAGAATGCTCGAAGACAAGAGGACCTAAAAAGTTTTTAGCTTGTGGCCAAGAGGGCCATACCAGGCATTTCTGTAATAACTGAAACAGACAAGTGGAAGAACATATTCAAATCACTAGCACCGAGAGGAATATAACTGCAGATTTGGAGAAACACCTGAAGGAAGATAAGATAGGACCTGTATCATTCATGTCGTTAATAGACACAGGCAGTTCATGTAGCACAATACAAGCCACAGCAGCCATCAAGTCTGGGTTACCAATTCAATCTTGTAAAAAGAGCGATTACATGTGTTAGGGAACAGAGAAAATGTGATCACTTCATTGGGTAGAATAGTTTCGGATATATCTATGGGTAGTGCAGGAGGTGATGTGGAGATGCTGGTTGTCCCAGACAATACACAAATACTGAGGTCATCATCGGAAGGTCTTGGACAGAACTGTCAAATGTGGTATTTGTTAAGTTAGGAGAACATTTATTTGTCGAAAATGCTGATGAAGATCCTTTTAAGAAATTAAATCTACCAACATTGACAAAGGATAAACAAATTAAATTGCGGACACTATCAGCCAACAAATTGCAAGGGAATAGCATTAATTGTGTTCAAGTAGTTTCAAATGTACCTCAAGATGGTCAGCTAATGTTTGCTGGCGCTGTTTATAAGAGAATGGGGAGTTCTCCATACAAATTATAAATACAAGTACTGAAGAGATGTACATGAAGAAAAATGTCAGTGTGGGTCGTGATGAATTAGTGAACATAGTGGATGTTGATCTATATGGGCCTACACCACACAGCAGTAACAATGGCTCAAGGTGTAAGATTATTGGGAGAGAAGACCTCCTTATCGATGCTTGTGCTAATGAACAAGACATAATTCATTAGTGAATTTGGTGAACGAGTTTAGTGATTGCTTGTTTTGCTTCAAACCTGTCTGAGTTAGGATCCACTGACTTCACCAAAATGAAAAGAGTTGAGGTTCTTGGCAGTAAACCAGTTGCATGCAAACCGTATCAAATGAACATACAAGAAAAGGAAGCTATAAGATAAATAGTCAAGGAATGGAAGGATCACGGCATTGTGACTGAGACTAAGTCGCCATATGCGAGTCCAGTGTTACTGGTAAGAAAGAAAACCGGAGAAAATAGGCTGATTGTTGATTATCGACGGCTAAACCAACAAACCATAAGGATAGGTATCCATTGGCCCACATTGAGGACCAATTTGAACATTTTTCTGGTAGCAAGGTGTTCACAGTACTTGACTTAGCCCAAGTATATTTACAAATTCCTTTGACTGAGGAGGCGAAGGAGAAGACTCCATTCGTTACACCAGAGGAAACAGGTCAATTTGAAAGAATGGTATTTGGTTTGACTAACGGACCAGCTGAGTTCCAGCGTGTGATGAACCGTGCATTAGGTGGATTACGAAATACGATAGCGATGTGGTACTTGGATGACATCCTAATCCCCGCCAGACATTGGCCAGAAATGCTAAATAGATTAAGACTGATCATCGAAGCCTAAAGACAGGCTCACCTTACATGCACAGTAAGTAAATACAAATTTGGGAAGAAATCCATTGAATACTTGGGATATGTGATTAGAGAAGGCGCTATACAACCCGGGGCACATGAAATATTGGCAATCAGCGAGTTTCCTAAGCCCAATTTCGTTCATAAAGTAAGGTGTCTAGGACTCACTAGATTCTTCAGACGGTTTACGCCTTGCTATACTGAAAGAGCTGAACCACTCAGTCGCTTATTAAGGAAAAACTGAAGGTATTTGTGGGACGAAGAGCAGAAGAAGGCATTTGAAGACCTCAGAGCTACCGTCAACCAGGAGCCTGTACTTAAGCTTTATGATCCTAATGCAGTCACTAACTACACAACGATGCAAGTGCTCAGGGGTTGGCTGGAATGCTCCTACAAGAAGGTGTAGATGCTCGTATGCACTTAACATACTGTGTGAGCAAGAAAACTACAGCTGTGGAAGCTAATTACTACTCAAGCAAGCTCAATTAATGGCTATTGTTTGGTCCATGGGCCGCTTGAGACAATTCTTGCTAGGCATTAAATTTACAGTGGTGACTGATTGTCAAGGATTAGTTAACATGAATGGAAAGCGAACAACCAACCCACAGATTGCTAGGTGGTACAATTTTATACAGGAATATGACTTTGAGGTAAAACATAGACCAGCTGAAAAGATGGCCCACGTGGATGCCATGAGCCATGCACCAATGAGCTGTCTACAAGATACTATGGCATAAGTGATTAGTGATAGGTGTGAAGTGTTTTTAACCCTATCTGTTGAGGATCAAGTACTAGCAATGCAATATAGTGATTCAGAATTAAGAGATATTATGCACATACTCAAATTACCCCAACAACACAGAAACAATTGAGAGAAAAAAGGTAGTTGATTTGGAACTTGTAAATGGGAAAGTGTGTAAGATTGAGAAACATAATCTAAACTGTTTGCTATCCCTAAAGCAATGAGAAAAAGTCTTACTGTTAAATTTTATGACTTGTCTGGACATTTCGCACTAGACCATAATGTTGCTAAGATGAAAGAAAACTATTGGTTTCCTGACATGAAACAATATGTTAGGCATCATATAGCTCACTGCTTTGAGTGCCTCCTGAGTAAGGTCCCAGGGGGATGAAAAGCTGGGCTGCTCTGCCCAATACCGCCAGGCACTCGGCCTTTTCAAATGGTGGACATCGATCCTCAACGCTCAAAGGGTAATTGAGAACTCCTTTTAGTAGTGGATAACCTGACAAAATCTGTGCATATCTATGAAGTGTGAGATATGTCCACAAAAAGTGTATTGAAGTAGCTTGATTTTTTTTTTCAATGAGCGTGGTCTACCTGAAAAAATAATCAGTGACCAAGGAACGTGTTTCACTTCACATGTATTTGAAGAATTTTGTGTTTCACGTGGAATATACCATGTACTAAACTCTGCCAGACACACCCAAGCCAATGGCCAGAAAGAACGTGTGAACCAAACCTCGACACCGATGATATCCGTTTCATCTCAGTGGGCCGATTTAAAGAACTGGGATAAGGATTTGAAAAAGATTTAACATGACCTCAACAATGCTATCAATAAGACAACTAGGATAACACCGTTTGAGACACTTCACGGGTATTGACCTCAGCACCACGATGGGGCACTTAGGAGTCTCACCGATGTACCTGGGAACAGTACGTACCAACCACCAGTATAAAGACAGGAAACAGTATAAAAAAAATCATAGCAGAACCGCTCCACCAGAAGGCATATTTTGATAAGAGAAGGTATACTGATCCAAGTTTTGACATGGGATAAGAGGTGGTGATGCGATGCGCACCAGTGCATACTGGCAAACCAACAAAGAGGCAGTCAAAGTCCAGAGGTCCTCTTGTGGTATTGAAAGTATTCCAAGATGGCAACACTTATCAAGTTAGTCAATTGACAGGAGATGTTAAACAAACAATATGCTACCACTGCACACGTCTCTCAACTCAAGTCATGGGGTAGCAAAGAAAAGATTGATGATGGTGAACCTGTGAGTGACGAGTCAGAAGATGACAGGTCAAAAGGATCAGAGCTGAAGACACCCGAACCTGATAGCAGTCCTGTGACATTTTCAGACAGTTCTAATGTTGGTGAAACTGGAAGAGACCAAGACAACCCAAGGACTCGGCCAATTTTAACATCGTCGGCCCAAGTACCTAATATATTTTGACCCCAGAGTGATGTGATTAGTATATTATTATTATTAGCACTGCGTCTTACTACCCGTTCGGGTTATACACACTTACGCTAATTGTGTAATGGTAGGGTGATTGTGAGATGAAATGGAGGACCTACAGTTTAACGTGGAATCCGAACCACGGTGGAGGCCTGGCATGTGATTAGTATAACATTATGTGCCATTGTCTGTATATTGTGTATATCATCATCTAGTAATGAGATAGTTCAAGGATTATTTGAGTGTATTCGTATATGAAATATGTGAAAAAACTTCATCAAGAATGATGAGTGCTACAGGATGGCCAAATGTTAGAAACTCACCGAAACTCATTGCGCAAGGTTGGCAAGACTGGTTGTCGCGAAGGAAAGACAGGACAGTAAGTGCATGGAATGGCAACGGTGTGGACGTTGATGAGAGGTGCGCATGTGAGGGTCATGCAAAGGGGTTGTGTTTGTGCAAATGTGCGTAGCACCATGTGAGGTACAATATTACTATATATACCATAAACATTTATAGTTATCAGTGGTGTATCTAAGGTAGGTCCGGTGGCATGTAACCTGAGCGCCACTAAGCAGTTTCTATTAAAATCCGACACAGTGCAAACTGGCAGTAAGACCATTCTCCTGTGCAAACAAGGGAGCTAGTCTATAATTTGTGCAAAATCTCTTAAATCTTATATTCTTATTAAAAGTGCCATTTCATTTTTTAGAGCATTTTGTAAGAAGAGCATGAAACCTTTTGTCACAAAGAAGAAGAAAAGTGGAGCTGAAGGATGGAAAAGATGAAAGTTGGAAGCGGAGAAAGCCAAAGCCAAGAAGTCAGGCAAGTTCTTTATGCACGTCTTTGAAAAGCCCAGAACAAGTAGTTCGACACGTTTCATGGAGTCATTTGTACCTGCTACAAATGTGTTAGACTTCAAAAGTGAATCAAGTACAAAAATTCCACAGGCTGAATGGAAGTAAAATTATATAAATTCAGCTATGATAAGATTAAGAGTGAGGCTGCTGCAGATAATGTGGAGGTGGTGGTGAGTTTGTTATTTTACCTCATGAGATTTAACCTATTGAAATGAATGGTGTCAAAGAGACATGTACTGTCACACCCAAAGTGATTGAAAATTATGAAAGTAGACTTTCAAAGCTCAACAAGGATAATGGATCGGCAATTGTGCCTGATGCGGTGAGAACAGAAAAAATAAAGATTGGTTCGAAGTATTTTGAGAACAATCAGGAGCCTTTCTTACCAAAAAATAGCAGCTAAATTAACAAACCTTGGTTCAAGAGGAAATTGGGAAACAGTCATGGTTAGGAACTGATTCGATCATGGCTGGTGTATTCTGCTTCTAAAAAGTCTTCATTTTGCATTCATTGTCTTCTCTATTCCCAGTAAGACGATAAGATGCTCAATCCTCATTTAAGAGGGAGAATGAACTCAATCAGTGGAAAGCACCTGAAAGGATTAGTGTTCATGAAAATCCCAATAATCATTGAGAGTGCTTCACACAGTGGAAAGAAACGGAAAGAAATTTAGCTTGAAACAGAGATGTTATTGATGCAGTACTTCAGTCACAAATTGAGACAGAAAAGCAGAAGTAATGTGTTAGCTTAACGAGAATCTGTCCTGTGACTCAGAACCTGACTTTGCGAGGACTCAGGGAGTCACCTCAGCTATAAGATGACTCCAGTTTAGTAAATTTTTGTTGGTTACTGAACTACTGGCCATCTTTGACTCTGTCATGAAAGAACACCGCCCTCCACATCTTATCTTTCACTGGGTGTCCAGAATGAATTAATTCATATGATGACATCCAGTGCTCGACAGAGTTTACTGAGTAGCATTCATAAAGCTAAATGGTCTAAAGTTTAATTCAACTCCTGATCAGGTACACCATGTGCAGATGTAAGAAGTAGTGAGGTATGTGGAAGTTGATTTTTGGGTGTTAAGTCGGTGTCAGAAACCAGGTGGAGTGCAAGGACAAAAGAAGTGAAACCCGTCATTAAGTACTGTTAGGAGATACTTCAAGTTATCCAGGACATGATAGACAATGAAAACAAGAAATAAAACAAGAAGTGACACAAGGCAGGTGTACAAACAGATGCCAGGTTATGATTTTTGACTTTGCTAAGGTTTTGGAAAAAAGTATTCATTCAGTCACTGTATTCAGAAAAGGCTGCAGGATCCTAGCATGAACATCCACGATTTTACCCGCATTTTAAAGACCTCCAAAATCATTTTTATGTTGAAAGATAACTGTTGGTTAATGAGTCACATGAAGAAAGGCTTAATATATGTCAATAATGAAGTAGAAAGAAGTCGGAGACTAAGGAAACAACTTGCTGATAAGAACTCGAGAGTTGCTGGTTTAACAGCTAAGGAGGAAATGGAAACTAATGAAGTAAATACTCAACCGTTTTCATAGAGAAATAGACAAAAGATTTTCTCATTTGCATGACACTGACACCCAGTTTGGGTTCCTTCTCGATATCAAAGGACTGTGTTAGGGTGCGGACAGAAACGATGTAAATAAGTGCTTAGCTTTGGGCGAATTGAACACAATTTGATGATGGACAGAATCTATGTTAAAAAAATTGGATTGCAGAATGTTGCTATAAAAGCTGGCCAGCATGAAAATATCAAGACTTAAACAGCTTTTCAATTATTGTTCAGTAGAGAGATGAGAATGTCTTCCCCAATCTTTGCAGTGTTATTCAGATAATGCTAAACATTGCAGTTTACATCACCAGCTGTGAGATATCAGTCAGCTAGCTAAAAAATTTTGTATTTGAGAACCTCTTTGGATCAAGGAGGACACTGTGATCTTCCTCTTCTAAGAATAGAAAGAGAAGTGAAAATAATGACTTTGATCACATTATAGACTAATTTGCATCAGTGAAAGCAATAAAGGTGCAGTTATAGCTTAAATGTTGTGCCATAATTTATAAATTGAAATATTAACCAACTTGACTTGTATTTACGATCTGATATAATTTAAGGTAAAGTTATCTAAAATATAGGTGTCAGATGTTTGGATAGGGAAGCAATTTCAGTGATTGCCAAAAGTGCTATTTTCCATGGATACACCCCTGATCATTATTAACAATAAGCATTTTAAATTAGCTAATCTATGAGCTAATTAACCCGCCTCGGTGGCGTAGTTGGCTAAAGCGCTTGTCGTGTTGAGCTCTACTGCTGAGGACGGGGAGATCGAGGTTCGAATCTCGGTCGGGTGAACTGGGGGTGGTTTTTCCTAAATGGTTTTCCACTCTCCCTCCACGCAAATGCGGGTTCACTTCCTCTAATTCAACCTTCCCAA
>CABFVX010001000.1:0-80667 GCA_902151425.1 Timema shepardi | reverse complement strand
CACACACACACACACACACACACACACACACACACACACACACACACACACACACACACACACACACACACTGTAAAACCTCCCTTAAACGGACCCTTTATTAAGTGGAAACTTGTCTTGCATGTAAATATTTTAAGGTTCCGTGACCTTATGGCTGAAAAACATGCTTAATTCACTGGATTAAATGGAAACCGTCTAAAGTGGAAACGGAATTCCAAATAAGCTTTTATAAGGAAATATTTTCAATGTTTCGGTGGAAATTATTTAGAATTTTTTTTGTCATTCTATACATTCTCAAGAATTTTGTTTTCTTTAACTCTTTGTTTATATTAAGAGGAGTTGAAATGTTGTCAGGTATTTTTCCTTTCTCCTTCTTAGATCTTTTATTAACTTGCTTACAGAATTGTGAGCTGTAATTGCATCTTGATTGTTATCTCTGTTCTTCCCAGTTTCCACTTTAATGACTTATCAATTACCTTTGGAATTCAGATTTTAACAGAAATTTTACTTAATATGGACTCTAGGCCTGCAATTTTTACTTTAGTCTGGCAGTTGTCATTATGGCTTTAAAGACAAGAATTGTGCTTGATCTAAAGCTTGATCCAGCTCCTCTATCACTGATCAAATAATACATCCTAGCTTGTTTGTTCACATCCCCTTCAAAACCCTTGAACTCCACCTGGCTTTGCATCACACTCTCGACCTGACATTGTGTTCTTGTTTTGATTATACAAGTACATAATACCAGTGTTATCTATTAGTTCTGTTGTTGTGTATATAAATAAGCATACAAATTTAGACAAAATCTTATTTAACTTGTTAATAAACTTCACATGTAGTTGTTAAAATACACAATAGCAACATTTACCTAAAATTCACAATATATGAGATATGGCATCTAGTGTTGCTTAGACTTTAACACTAACACATTGTAACATACAAACAATTGAAATCGGGCTGTGTTATAAACATAGATACTGTTGTTTTCAATGTTATTCTTTAATGCGTATTGCATGTAATGTAATTTATTATTATTATTATTATTATTAGCACCGCGTCTTGCTACCTGATCAGGTTATATGCACTTACGCTAATGTGTAATGGTAGAGTGATTGTTAGATGAAATGGAGGACCTACAGTTTAACGTGGAATCCGAACCACGGTGGAAGCCTGGCATTACCCACATTCACAAGATGTGATTGATACACTTCTTGCCAGAGGTGAAGGAAGGGTTTGGTAATCAGATAAATCTGTGCCGGGACCGGGGATTGAACCCCAGACCCCCAGCACAGAAGTCCGACACCTTACCCCTAGACCACCTGGTCACCTGTATGTAATGTAAATTGACATTGTTTTTTGTGAAGTAATTTGAATTGAAATTGTTGTGGCAGACACATGAAGTGTCATTTTGTTTACCTGAAAAGAAACATGAGGTGTAATAGTGTTTATTTATTATTCATATATATTTTCCGAACCTTTGCTGTTGTATATCAGGTGAGACAAATGTTTATACGAAAAAGAAAAATTTAAACATAGAGTTTTTTTTTGCACCTGTAATATGTTTCAAAATTATGTATATACAAAAAGAAAACCAAGTGTAGACCTAGTATTGTTTATTTTGGAATATAGTTTTTAGTGTAACATGTAAGATATACTAATTTAATTTGTTGATAATTTAAAACGAAATATAATTGTCTTTTAACTCTGAACCTGAAAAGAAAATGATATGTAACATACACCATAAATAAATTCTGGTAGATGGTCCTGGATTACGGGTTAGCGAAATTTTTTTTCCTGCCCTTTACTGCCTCTAAATTTGTCTCAAGTTGAATATCTGTTGACGTTATTGTTCTTAGTATCCTTTTGTCAAATTCTCAGGTTGTCGTGTTTAATCTTTCTACTGAGGTGTCCTTCTGTAAAATTGTCCTTGCGTTGAATCCTTTCACATAAGTGTACTTTAGTTGACGTTTCCTTCGTGTGGTCAAACGTTTTTGTTGTCATATTGAAGTGTCCTTTTGTCCTTGTGGTAGAGCACGCTGTAATATAGCTTTGTTGGGTAAAGCACTTTTCATCTCGGGTCGCGAAGTCCAGACTTTGATCGGCTTTCACACATTGCACTGTACACTTGGGTGTGGATTTTAAGTTGGCCCCGATTGTCCCGTCCACTTATTTAACGTTTTAATCCGCAAGTTGGTAAGACAACACAACATACAACCCAAAATATACTTGGCAGTTGTACAAAGTCCAAAAGTCTTGCCGTGAGTTGGGCACCAATTGTAATGTAATGTTATGTTTAACTACAAACATCATTTATTTGTTTTATTATAAGATGTGTTTATTTTATTCACTTCTTATAACTACACTTTAAACGACATACTCGAAAAAAATATTCAATAAAGGTTCAAAAGTTTTATAACCTGCAATTAAAACCACTCACCAAGATGGCACAGGGCTATCTTTATAAATCTTGAGTTGTAAAACAAATATTTTGGATGGTCCAATTGTAATGTCCTGTTCAGGGTAGAACACTCCAAAAAAGAAAAAACAAAAGAACATGGGTTATCTATATTGCAAGACCAGACTGGAGTTGCGTCAAAAAAAAAAAAAAACACGAACAAAAACTGTGTGTGCACAGCAGAGAAAACAATTACCACACATTTTAGCGTAGATTTAAACCTTCTGCTCAATTCAAATTTACAACACAGTGAATATAAATCATATTAAAGATAAGCATATTTATTAATTGAGAGAGGGAAATAACCATAATCTAAAAGTTTACAAAAGTACACATTACATGTTTTATGGCGTTTCGCTAATACAGAGGTTTCCAAATATAGACTTGTTTCACTCTGTTCATCGCCTGTCTCGCTCTTAAAGTGATTTACAAGATGTCATCTAAATACTATAGTGTGTGATAGAGAGAAAGTTTTGGAAATTTCTCTCTCTCTCTTACACACTTTTAATAATCATTTGTTAGTTTTGAATGAATATGAAATATATCAATGTATTTTTTGTTAAATGAAATAAATGTTTTAATAAAAGGTTTGAACATCATTAGTAAGTTTGAAACTCATGAATTGTGTCTTTAAATAAGTTGATGTAGGCTAATATAATAAAACTTCCTTCAGGTTAGTATTGAGAACGCTCACTGGCAGCAGCTGAGTTACATAATGTCTTTAGCCACCATTTTATATCGATAATTCAGTCTGTTTACAGTATTTGTGCACTGAGCTTTTTTAAATTCGTTGGTTATTTTATATACAGTACCGGTATTTAATAATATTTTTTTGCTAGTTACTTTAACTTGTATAGTAGTGATAAACAGAGGACTAGTAAACATTTTACTTTAAATACCAAGCTCGACATTATCAAACAAAGTGAATAAGATTTACCTTTGGCTGAGACAGTAAGCTAGGTTTGGCTTGCATAATCGTTAGTATAATCGTGAATGCTAAGAAGAAAATGTTGAAAGAAATTAAAAGTATTAAACATATTACTTTTGTATTGGTTTTTTATTCCTACTATATCACACTTATGATAGGATAAACATGTTATTGTGATTTTATATGCATTTTAAGTTAAAAAAGAGGTTATGTCCAGCTTTACAGCGATTTCCACTTTACAGCGGGACTTCGGAACTTAACCTGCCATATGAGCGGGGCCCTACTGTATAGTAAACCAATAGTATTTTTGGATTACTATAGAATTTTTATAGTGTTATAGAATAACTATTGAATTTTAATAAAATTTTAGAATTGCTATGGAATTTTAATAGTTTCTTTGAAATTATTATTGATTTTTAATGATAGTTTATAAATTACTATTTAATTTCAATAATAATTTTAGGATTGCTATTAAATTTTAATATTATTTAAGAATTACTATAGAGTTTAATAGCACCTATTTTAGAATTACTATGTAATTTTAGTAGAATTTTATAATAACTATTGATTTTTAGTTGTATTTTTGAATTATTATTGAATTTTAATAGCATTTTGGAATTGCTAATGAATTTTAATAAAATCTTAGACTCATTATTGAATGTCAATATTATTTTAGAAATACTATAGAATTATCTGTAGTGAAAAAAACAAACTACTTAGATGTTTATTAGTAAATCAATATTTTTAGTAATTTATTAAAGAAATGAGTAGATTTTGTTCCTTGAAATTAATTACTAATTGTAAAATTAAGAACATGGCTTCTTTTATGGTTTGTCATTTGTCTAATAATAATTTTAAAATCTTAGTAATGACTATAATGGTATTTATAAAAACTATTGAAATTCGTCAAAGGCTCCCCAAAAAAATATTCTTAACACTTTATTAATAGTTTATTTTAGGATTACTATTTAAGTACCAAGAGTAAACGGAAAATTAATGATGTAGTAGATGTTATCAACTTTTGTCATTATGGTGGTTTTTGTTGGCTCCGTATCTTACCACCTGTTTGGGTTAAACACATATGAGCTAATTAGTCTAACTTAATTCTATAACACATACAGCACCCAGCTGTTAATTCATCGCTGTGAAAGGGGAAACCTACATTCACTAATGATAAATGTGTTGATCGTGGAATATCTGAATCATAATTTACTTCCAAAAATCTCATATTTATTATTTCATTGTGTTGTACCATTTAGACTAATTAAGAGCTTGTTGGCTCATACACATATAAGCATGCCAGATTAGGCAAGTATCATTAAATATTTAACATTTAGGAAAAGATAAAGATGGGGTAAAATTATACGACGATGAAAAAAAAACCAAGGCTACAAATTTCAAAAAAATTAATAAATAATAAGTTTCAACATAAATATCCATAATATTTGTTAACATTCAAACCATTTTAACCAAACGATAACCCACTTCGCTGGCTGTGTAGTCTAACGCGCTACTCTTGGAGTAGGCTAGACTGCTGATGACGAGGAGATAAAGGTATGAATCTTGGTCAGGTGGTCAGGTATACTGAGGGTGCTTTTTCCAAAATGTTTTTCCACTCTCCCTCCTCATATATGTGGGTACACTTCCTATAAATATAACCTTCCTAATCCCTAACACCATTAGAGTAATTAGTACATAAGCGTAGAACCCAAACGGGTAGTAAGACACGATGCTTAAAAAAACACGATAAAACAAGAGGTTCCAAACAAATACTAATATAAGGCACTTTATTAATTATTTTGTATTCAACATTTATTGCGAATGGACATACTAATATATCTAAGCCGAATACCACATAATAATAAAATAAATCTTAAATATTTCAAATGGAATTACTAAGAGGAAATCTATTTTAAGATTATTTTATTAGATCACATTTAATTTAAATTATAGATAAACTAAAATAATTATATACTTTTTATAAAGTACTTTTTTCTATCGGAGAATCTTAATTTTCTGCGACCATTTTCTCTTTTATTTGATTCTAATATCCATCGTGTCTCCTTGTGTTTTTTTGTTGTTGAAGATGGCATTTAATTTTGAAAAGTGCTGTGTATCTTTTAATTCCTTGATGAGGAAAACTGTTTTTCTAATGGATACTTCAAATTTGTTAAAAATAAACCTGTTTCAACCATTTTTAAACCATCGCAGGAAGTGGTTAAAGTGTGCTACCGTAACCTATCAAATCTCCACAGAACAATAGTCTAAAGATTAAAACATAAATTTGAAAATTGTGCATGCAAGGATAAATGCTGTTGGAAATAAGTTCCCAATCCTACTTATAATCCTATATATATTTAGGCATATTCCTATATATATATATTTATTCACATGCTTATCGATATGTATCTATTCTATGTACTCATAGCTACATTGAGCTTATAAAATAGGGTTTGTTCACAGCGTTGGAGTTTAATAAACAAGACTATTAAATTTACTGTTATGGCGTACCTAAAAAATAGTTTCAGGCCTAAGTTACTAACCTATAAGTTTTGAGAGTATATTGGTCTAATTATTTTATATATATTGCAGACCAAATTTTAATAGCCAACTTAAAACAGTTTATGGGTACGAAACTCAAGAACCGGGCCATTTTAGGGCAACTAAAAAAATCAGCCAAAATAACTAGCCTAAATGTATTTCTTTATTTTGAAGGTTACATGGTAGGTATCACTCTCGTAAATCCTAATTGGAATTTAACTTATGTATTTACAAACGTAAAAACTATATACAGCGACCACAATGAACCTTATTTAACAAAAAACCTCTTATACATGGGTAGTTATTTACCATTGTTCTAATTTAAAATAATCTTATTCATTAACTTTTTATTTTACTCTAAATAAACTGTTAAGTACGTTAGAAATAAACTGTGCCTCTAACTCTGTATTTTGTAAGATAGAAAAACGGAAATACCAACCCAATTCAAGTCATATATTAAAGAAACATATATTTTACAAGTTCAAATAATATAATATTAATATAGTATCATGTACTTACCTAACCTTGCTTCTACGGCTGGTTAAGTCAATTTATATAGATTAAATAAACCTTTCTAAACCTTAAACAATAATATGAAATCACTTGGCCTAGGTCTACACATGAGTTGTGTAAATGTTGTAAAAATAAAATAATTATGAATTAATATAACCATGGTAGAGCCTATCATTGAACTCGCTGTTTCCATGTGAGTGTGTTGACGGTGTTATAATGTAATAATTTGATATAACCTATTAGCCAAAATACAGTATAGCTATTATATGTTTATAATGGTATGCAAACATGGCGACATAAAAGGAAATTTTTCACTGTCATAAAATAATAGTTCTAAGCCTAAAGGAAATGTAATTCATATTATGATCACACATTACAATGAAAGAACAATAATAATTTCTAAAATAGTTTATCAATATTCAATAGTTAAAATAAAATTTCTTACCCAGAATCATGACATGGTAACTATTTTTATGGCTGGGTTTTTTGATGACTTTACAGGCCTACTAGAAACTTTTCTAAACCAGAAAAACTTAAGTTTAGTCCTCATATTTAATCTGTTAATATGGTGGAGAGATATCCATTAAGTTTTATATGATAGTTAATAAATTACCACAGGACTAACAAAATAAAATGGTGAAATTATTAACTCTGCATCTAAATTGTAATGTGTGATAGTTAGAGATGGAACTCTTGAATCCTATGGTATTCGAGAGATTCAAGATTTGAGAATAATGCGAAAAAATCATTTCTAACCCAAAGATTGAACTCAAAATGCAAATTTTCAGGAACTACATAGATTAGAAAAATAATGATCTCTCAATAAAACATCAAGTTGAGGAATATATGTGTGGAGGACTTTTAGCTCCCAATGCTTACATTTTTCAATTTTGGAAAACCAAGTGATAAAAATTCTTAACTTTGGCCAGACTAGCTAAAAAGTATGTATCAGTGCCACCAGCTACTTTTTTCTCTCTGAGAGGATTGATTAGTGACAAGAAACGAAACTGCCAGACTCCAAACATGTGAAAATGCTGTTGTTGTTTTTTAACTTGCAGATTAATAAAATGTGAATGTATATGGCTCATTTTTGCTTTTAAAGTGAAAAAGTGACTGAACATTTTAATAAGTTTATTATTTTTGAAGGGTAACCTTAGGTAATGATTTTGTGGGCCAAAGAAATATTACTAGGCCCCCAAATATTATAAAAAATATGTTTGAAGAGTAGCCTTAGGTAATGATTTTGTGGGCCAAATAAATATTACTAGGCCCCTAAAGATTATAAAAATTAATAATTTCTTAGTGAGATAGGAATTTAAAAATTTAAAGGGCCTATAAGAAAATATAACTAAGGTTACATAACTTATTGTGTCATTGTAGGCCAATTAATTTAACTTGTAAATATAAATTATTTATTATTATTAATATTATTAGTATCATCATCATCATCATCATCATCATCATCATCATCATCATCATCATCATCATCATCATCATCATCATCATCATTATCATAATTATCATCATTATCATCATTATTATTATTATTATTATTATTATTATTATTATTATTATTAGCAGCACCGCGTCTTACTACCCGTTCAGGTTGTACACACTTATGCTAATATGTAATGTTAGGGTGATTGTGAGATGAAATGAAGGACCTACAGTTTAACGTGGGATCCAAACCAAGGTGGAGGCCTGGCATTCCCCGCATTCACAAATTGTGATTAATACACGTCTTGTCAGAGGTGAAGAAAGGGTTTGACAATCAGATAAATCTATGCCGGGACCTAGGATTGAACCCTGGACCCCCAGCACAGAAGTGTGACACCTTACCCCTAGACCACACGATTACTAATTAATTATGCATGTTGCCAAGTTCTGCCAAATTTAGTTTGTATATTTTTAACTTCCAAGGACAAATAAAAGGTATGAAATTAATATGTTTTTAAAAGATATATAATAAAAAGTTAACTTTGCCATTAAAAATTAGAAAAAATTGTGATATATTTAATAAAGTATTTTAATGATTATTCAAATATAAAGTCCTTACCATCTGCATCACCAACCGCACTTTCATTTTCAAACTTCTCAACCATGAGGATCTTCTTCATCTTCCTATAGTTCAAGTTATCTAGTTCTCTGACTGCTGTTTTAGTGCGCTGGATCAAATCAACAAGTATATGTGGTGACCTGAGCCGAGTGACCATCTGGTGCTGAAATCAAATAATAGACATTCACCAACACAATATCATCTAATTAACTAACTAGTTTAAACAACTTTTTTTGCAAGTTACCCAGACTATTTCATGCATCACAAGTTGTAGCATAAAATTAAAGAGTTTTTTCCACAAACTAAGTTGTTATAGATGACCTTTATTTAGAATATTGGTAGTAAAATGTTTGATCTCAGCAAACATCTAAAATTAACTTAATTACATTTCATGTTAGGTTCCTACGCTTTAATATAAGATGAGATTCTGATAAAAAGATTTCATTCAGAACCAGATTATAAAATGCTATAAAACTTACAGAGAGAAGCTTGCCTGAGCTTGGCCTTTCGTTGGGGTTTTTTTGTAAACAGGAATCAACAAAATGTCTAAATATATCTGACCAATCTGAAGAATTCAACACAGGAGTATCATTCTGAGCAATGTGGTAAAGGGCGCTCATGGCGTTCATATTGAAGTAAGGTGGCTTGCGTTCAGCTGAAAAACGAACAAAGCAGTAAACATTTTTTTTCAGTTTATTTTAGCAGTGAGCATTATTCTATAAAAATCAAAAACAAACACTTTTGTATTAAGAAGTGCAATGTTGATTTAATCTGATGCAATAAATAAATAATATCAAATTGTACCGTTGTGGTTAAAATTAGTCTTGTGTATAAGTTAGTCATTAAAAAAAATCAATACACAAGGTATGTTAAAAAGGTTCCCCCACTTTTGAAATAGTGTGAAGTTGTAGTGATTTGCAGTGGCTGCACTACTTAACAACTCAGGATATCATCTAATTTTGTGTCAAAATCGGAAAAACCTTTATGTAGACTCATGAAATGACAAAACAAGTATATGGTGGTCATTGCCCAAGTCATATGCAGTATTATGAATTGTTTAAGCAATTCAAAGGTGGTCAGTAGTAACTGATGATTATCCGCAGCCAGGGCAGTCCTCAAAGCCAATTAGTAAGGCTATGATATTGAGACAAAAACCCCGTCATAAAAGTGGGTTTGAAAAAATTTGCCGAGACTGAAAAGAGAATGGCAGATCAGGTTGAACCTCAAGGCCATGCTGATTTTTGTTTGGTTTTTTACATCAGGGACCTTGTCAATCACAGACAGACAAACAGTGGATTGGTGGTATTATCTAGAAGTGCTGAGACCTATGCAATAAAATGTCGGAAGAAAAGGACCCAAGTAGTAGAAAAAAAAATCCTGGTTCCTCCATAGAAAAAATGCGCCTGCACATGTTTTGCTGTTGATTATAATTTTTGCACCAAGACAGATATGACTGGGCTTCCTCATCCACTAATTTGCCTGACCTGTCCACATGGACATTTTCCGTGTTTCCGAAATTAAAATCCACACTGGTGAAAGGACAAATATTCGACAAGATTGACACTATGAAGAAACATATTCAAGCAGACCTATATGTAATCACAAAAACACCTATCAAGAATGCTTCAAAAAGTAGAAACAGCGCTGGGAGCAGTGTATCAACTGAGAGGAGGAGTACTTTGAAAATAGCAAGTCTGAGAAAGATGTAGGTAAATAAAAAAGTGTAAAATAAACATCAGGGAACTTGTTAATTAGATTTTGTCTTCAGAGATTAATATTAGATCTTTTATGGATTTTCACCTTAGAAAACCAAACTATAATGAGTTTAGAAACCATTACTAAATACCTGCCTCCATAATAGATCCCCTGATTGGATTCCAACTAGACAAAAATGAGGAACCAGTGCTTCAGCATTAATTACCCGAGATGTCTTATTTCAAAAGCCAAATATTGAATGGGTGTTGTATTAAACTTAATCTAGGTGGGAAAAAAATCAAGATATATGGGATATTAATTTAAATCTAACCATTAAGAAAATTATTCTTTACATAGCTAACATTTTAATAATTTGTTCAGGATTTACTCGTATAACTAAATATATTTAAACAATGAAATTACAAGTGTGTTAGCTTGTTATGGTGGCTGCATGGTCTAAGGTGTCAACTCTTGCAGAAGACTAGACTGCGGATGATGGTGAGATCAGTGTTCGAATCTCTATCAATTTTACTGGGAGTTGTTAACCCAAAATGGTTTTCCGCTCTCCCTGCACAAAATGCGAGTACACGTCCTCAAAATATAGACTTCCCCATTCCTAAAAATTATTGTAATAATTATAAAATTAGTACATAAGATTATAACCCAAACGAGTAATAAAACACAGTTAAAAACCATTTTTAACAATTTTTAATTCTGGCAGTTCACAATATTAAAATCAAACATATATAATTTAGTATGGCAAATAAAAATATAAAACAAAAAACTTACATTAGTCTAATCTGAAAGTTTATTTTAGAATAAGAGAGGAGGTCGGTAACGAAAAGTCTGAATTATAAATTAGTAAATTAAAATAAGTTTCTGATTCATGAGATCATTAAAAGAAATAATGTTTAGAGGCAATAGATTACCTTTACCTTAACAATGGTACACAAAAACTATAAAATGTCAGGTTTGACACTGGTGAACTGTAATGAGTTGAAATAAACCACAGAAAATGTTTGAAAATGTGATGAACCTAGAAACTATTTTTAAAGGTCCTGTTTGGAAACATTTTGAAAATTAGACCTCTAAGATAATGGGAGTGATCCTACCCCGAAAACTTTAAAAAAAAGCTATACCCCTAGAATCTATTTAAAGTGGTTCTTACCTAGATTTATTTAATAATATGCCTCTATATACTATTTTATTTGGTTCTCGCCTGGAATATTTAAATAACTAAGATGTCTTCAAAAACTATTTGGAGTGGTCCATCCCCATCAAGTACTTAAAAATTTGTATGCACCTAGAAGCTATTTAAAGCAGTCCTCGCCTTTAAATTTGCATCAGACTGCAAAATCCAAACACCTTTCCCTGGGTTTTTTCCTGATAAACAAAATTCAAGCATAATTCCCAGTCTTCCCAATCATAAATCCCTACCGGATATATTCAAATTAAATATTGAGTCAGAAGAAAAAATAAAAAATAATAACAGTTCAGTCCCTTCAAAACAAGCCAAAACATTTCTATGAAAAAATTTCCCATAGTTGCAAAAGGAAAAACATAATAAATATGATTTTAGGATGATTATTTTTAAACTGTATTGCTCTGACACATTAAGTAAATATTCTTATTTAAATAAAGTTTAAATTACAGAGGAAATGAAATATGGTTAGGGAATTATTGTGGATATTCACTTGAAAACATAAAATAATAATTATTTTTTAATCAAATGACTAACACAAATAATAAATATGCTAAAAAAATTAATAAGTCAAGTCATATCAAAAGATACCCTTATAATGAATGCATTGCTCCAAGGTGTATTTTCGATTTCCTAAATAAAACCATTCACTATTTCATTTGCATTACTAAGAGTATGTCCCATTTAAGCAGATTATTGGTTGGAGTTAGGGGTAGAGGTCCCCTCTATATCCCATGCATATGACACCTTTGCTGGCACCCATCAATATTAATTTGTAAAACATGTTCAGTTTCAATTTTGTAAAATGTTTTACCCTCTTCAATGGTTGTATGACCTATCCTAAGGCATTAATCTCATGCCAGACTGGAATGTGATGACAGGGAGATCAAAGTGTGAATCCAAGCCAGGCTTACTGAGTGGGTTTCTTATTAAATTGTTTACTACTCCTCTTTCCCACAAATGTATGTTTCATTTAAACTCTACATTTTTATTTCAGTCCAATCAAAGTAAATACCTGAAAGGAGTAAAATGCAGTGCACAGACAAAATAAGAAAATACACTTTGTGCAAATATGAATGTTACATATTAATATAACGTTTACTAAGCTAAAACTACAGTAAAAACTCAATTCATTGTTTTTGTAGGGGATCTGAAATAAAAATGTATATGGGAAAACAATAAATGTGAGAGCCTATATAAAATTAATAAAATCGATCAATAGACATGTCATTGTTCCCACCACAAAGCCTACTTCATTATTCCTTCTTTTTTTTTAAAAAAAGTATGTAATCTGCATTTGTTTCATATAAACTTTCCCTTACAAACTGAACAATAAACTTTAAATATTAACAATACTTGCTTAGTTTCTTTTGGTGATATTGTGACCAAACATAAAGACTCCCATGGTGTCAAACGCATGAAGTGCTTCCATAAAACTCAGTCCTGATTTGAACTCAGCTTCATCATAATCCTCAACACCATCTTGCCCCTCCTACAAGCAACTTACTCTTCATAACTTATTAGATATTACTTCCACACACAACACAGCCCACGTCACAAGCGCCTGGTCCACAGACACATTCACATCAGCAGTGCTTTTCCCCTATCAAACCCACTCTTCATTTTTCATGCCGTCATCATCACCTCTTCCATTAATCTTTGTCAGTTCTGACCATGCTTTTTTTCTTCACGTGGTCACACTTTACAAAACAGTTCTGGATTGTATACTGAGTCACTTGTTGCCACACCAAAACAACAAAGTGAATGGCATGCAGGATGTCTATCTTGAGTTGAACCTCTTTTCCTGTGTTCATCAGACACACAGCTCTCTGCACTGGCTGCTTCCTATACACCTGCTTGAAACACTTGATTACACCCAAATCAAGATGGTGTATGATACTGTTGCAGTTAGGGGAGTAAAAGTCCATCTTTAAATTCCTTTAAAAGGATGTCTGGAGAAGAATGAGCACAATTGTCTATAAATTGAAGGATTTTCCTTCCTTGTGCACTGAATGATGCATCAAGAGCTTGTAGAAAATCTCTAAAAAGCTCTGACTTCATACTTGCTTTCGAGATGGCATAGTAGGTCACAGCTTCTTTACATTTTTAAAACACTGTGGTTTCGAGGACTTATCAATAATGATGGGCACTAATTTGTCAGAGCCATCGCTGTTAATGTACAGCGGTAGTCATTCACTACTTCACAATTTTTTACTCCAAGGCAGGTCTCTCCTTTCAATGCCAACGTTCCATCTGGCAAGCAATTGAAAAATAAACATGTTTCATCTGCATTGTAAATTTTCCAAGCTTCACACCCCTCCAGCAGCTTCAGAAGCCTCTCGAACCAGAGGTATGTGTTGTTGGTGTCCAGAGTAGTATCCCTATTCCCTCAAGACCATTGCTTAGCTGATAACTTGCATGAGTGAAACTTGCTACACCACAAATCCATAAACATTAACCCCTGTTACTTCTGGTAAATTTGCAATCAAGGTGGTGTATGAGAGAAATAAAGCGTGTGTTATGGTGAATGGAGCTTTGAGCGAATGGTTTGACAGTGAACAGGGTGTTAGACAAGGTTGTGTTACGTCTACATGGTTGTTTAATGTATTCATGGATATGTGTATGAGGGAGGCTTGTGAGGACATGGGTGGTGTACAATTGAACAATTTGAATGTGATAGTGCTGTTATATGCAGACGATGCCATATTAATGGCTGAGAAGGAAAGTGACTTGCAGAATGCATTAAATTGTGAATGTAGCAACAGACAGAATGGATATTCATATAAATGTCTCTAAAACTATGGTATTGGTTTTTGCTAAGGACAGATCAGGAAATGATTGTCAACTTAGTATAAATGGAAAATTGTTAGACCAAGTGAAATATCTTATGTATCTGGGCAGAATGTTCTGTAAAAGTGGAAGGATAGATGGTGAAATCGACCGATTGGTGAATACATCTTAGAGAGTAGTTGTGTGTATGTGGACTATTGCAAATAATGAAGTATTATCAAGAGTCAAATATGGCAGTATTTAAAAGTTTGGTATGGTGTGAGATATCTAAGAAATGTAGGTGGAAAAACTTGTATGGACCGTCAGTAATAAGTGGGTGCTGAAGGAGTGCATTTTGAAAGGCAATCCAATAAGACAATGAGAGAGAAGTATCTTATGTTGGTTTTGACATGTTTAGAGGATGAGTGTGGATCAAATGAAGGAGCAGATATGAAGGTAAAGTGTGTGGATCAACAGTAAAGGGTTGGCCATGTAAAATGTGGTTAAATGTTGTGGTGTAATGTGTGAAAAAGAGAAACATTTAGAGTTTTAAGAATAAAAGAGGATGTATGACTCGGTGTATGGATGATGTTGAAGTGAAGGAAGTATGCAAGGATATGGAAGTCTGTAGAAGGTTAGTGAGGATGTATTAAGTAGAGAATTGTTTTTTGAGCTATATATTCTCAGTTTCTTGCCTACCCTGTAAGGGAACAGCGTCATAACGTATGTATAGGGCAGGGTATTAAAAAAAAATTGATAAAGGAATTTTCAGGACAACATAGAAAATTCCAGGAAAAGATTGGAAAAATGAGAAATTCCATAACATTTCCAGGTCTGGAAGAAACATTTTAAAATTCAAGGTTTTCCAGGACGCATAGGAACCCTTATTTATGATACAACTAAATATATACATTTTAGAATAGGCTTACCTGCATAAGCTTTCATTTTTTTTAAAGGTGAGAAAATTTTGAAAATGGTATATTTAACAAACAATATATTTGTGGGTGTTATTTTAATGTGTTTTTCTTAAAACAATACCCCTCTTCATATACTCTTCTATACCTAAGCTATGAAACAACAAATTTTGAGTACTAAGCTATGTAACAACAAATTTTGAGTACAAGAGTCCTACACTTCAGAGAACCCGCAATTTAGGTACACAAACTTAATGTGAAAGGTGAATATTATGAAAATTCATCAGAATTATTTTTTATTCTTCCTCAAGTGTCTTCTCTGGAGTGCCAGTCAAAATGGCTGTTTTCCTGATTTTCCTCCCTCCCTTTAATTTTCTTGAAGTCAATTTTAGAAGTGGATGAACTAACTCTAGGGAAAACTTGGCAATGTTTTGTGAAATATCACTGGACCTGAATCGACCAGGAAATTAATTATTAATTAATTAATTTAGTAAAAAAAAAGTAATGATATCAATGGAAAAGTAAAACAATAGCTAAGAGATATTACTTGTATAAAATTTAGTTTCTTTTTCGTTAAACTGTTAAAATCTCAAAACTGTTTAGTCATTATTATAAATGTTCTTTTTTTAAATTTCATCGTTGATTTTATTTTAAATCTAGTGCAAACCTTGCTATTCTGACGTGTTGATAGTGCAAACCTAGAGGACTGTTATGGACTGATGTTGTTGCTGCTGATGTTGGAGCTGCTCAAGAATATGTATGCACCTTAAGATTGACTAAACGTTGTGAGTGGGTTGAACTGACAAAGTTACTCAGTTTTCAAGTCTACAACTGTTTAACAGAGCAGTAGTATACTCTTCAAAACACCACCACACATAAATGGGAGGTGCTATTGGTCCGTGTTTTTTTAAATAAATAGGAACTAATCATATATTTTTTTACACACAATTTACTCATCTAAGATTTAAAGAATTTTGTTTTTAACAAGATAACATTTTCATGTTTTACTTTAATTATTTCAAAAGGTACATATATTTTTTTGCTTTGTATGGAGCTGAAACCTGAACCATAGGGGAAAAAACTAAGATATTTTTGGAAAATTTTGAGACGTAGTGTTGACGGAGAATAGTGAAGATCAAGTGGATGGACAGGGTGACTAATGAAGATAGTCCAAGAAGAGTTTATGAAAAGAGAACCATTACCCAAGTGATTCTAACTAATTGATGACCTCAAACAAGAAAAGAAAGTTAAGTTTCAGGATCTAAAAAAGAAAGCTTGTAATAGGAAACTCTGGAGATGACTCAATTTGAACTACTACTACTGCAGCGGCCCCTACACCAGCACACTGACGCCGCCGCCGCTGCCACCACTACCACTACTACTACTACTACTACTAATAATAATAATAATAATAATAATAATAATAATAATAATAATAAGCTGACCATTTCAGAATTAGCGGGCGTTATTCATCAATATTTAGAGAGCCAACATAAAATTATTGGGGTGATCCAAACTTTTGATAATAGCTGGGTTGTGCCGTATTCGCCCATTCTATGTAAAATATTTAATGCCCACATTAATGTAGAAGCCTGCAACTCTGTTTGTGCTATTAAATATATTTGTAAATACATTAATAAAGGGATCGATCGGGCGATCTTCAATCTTCGTAATGAAGGTGTAGTGCAAACTCTTAATGAAGTACAAACCTATCAAGCAGGGCGATATGTCAGTAGTAATGAGGCAGCGTGGCGGCTACTTGGTTTACCCTTACACGAAAGACATCCGACTGTTACACATCTTGCCGTACACTTAGAAAATGGACAGCGAGTTTTCTTTAATGAGAGTAATTTCCAGTAAAGGATTTCATCACCTCCTAAAACCACATTAACTGCATTTTTCCAGCTTTGTCAGACAGATACTTTCGCTAAAACATTATTATATTCCCAAGTCTCCCGTTATTATACATGGAACACCCTAAAAAGGAGTGGAAACGCTGCGTTCAAGGTACGCCTGTTGAAGATTTTCAAGGGGTTAAATCATCAGACTCTCTTAGTCATGTCTACACTGTCCATTTAACGAACTTTGAATGCTTTTGTTTGCCCATGTTATTGCAACACGTTCGAGGTCCAACTAGCTATAGAGACCTTAAAATTGTCAACGGTCAGGAATGCGGAATATATAGAGAAGCATGTGAAGCTCTACGTTTGTTAGAGAATGATAACCACTGGGACGAAACTATGGAGGAAGTTGTGCAGTGCCGATCACCAGACAAAATCAAGGAACTTTACGCAACCCTCATATCATCTTGCGGCCTTTCTAATCCTCAAACGCTGTGGGATAAGTACAAAGAGTACATGTTGGAAGATATTTTGCGGCGGCTACAGCAAGTACATGCAGATATGACTTTTAATGAGCATATCTACTACGAAGTGCTGACGAAAATTGAAAACAAGGTTATGACAATGGCGGGGAAGAAGCTTCAAGATTTTGGAATGGTAAGCCCTCGACGATCAGACTGACTTAAACGATGAAACTACACGGTAATTAAACTAAGATTTCACAGCATTCCAACAAAAAGTAACCGAGCTAGTCCCTCGGGAGGAATGGTAGTTTTACTGGCTGGTGACTTCCGACAAACTCTACCGGTGATCCAGAGGGGCACACATGCAGATCAAATCAAAGCCTGTCTCAAGTCATCAAGATTGTGGGCAAAAATTAAAAAATTCAGCCTAACGAATATGAAAGTCCACCTTTATAATGACGTAGATTCAGGACACTATTAAAAATTGGTGATGGACGTTTGGACACGGATGCTGAAGGTTGTATTTTATTAACAGAGGAATTCTGTAATTTGGTGGAAAATGATGAGCTCATTGCTAAAGTTTACCCAGACTTACAACTAAATTTTAATTGTGATTACTGGTTGTGTGCAAGAGCAATTCTTGCACCAAAAAATGAGATCGTTAACAAAATCAACACTGACATTTTGGAAGAGGTGCAGGGAGAAATAAAGGAGTATTTGTCAATAGATACAATCATGGACACAGAACAGAGCACTTCATATCCCGCTGAGTTTTTAAATTTTCTGGAGCTATCAGATGTACCCTCGCATAAACTACAATTGAAATTAGGTGTACCAGTTATGATTATGCGAAATTAAGATGCACCCCGATTATATAATGGGACGACGCTTCGGATTACACAATTAGGGCAAAATATAATCTGTGCCACCATTTTAACAAGTATGGGAAAAGGGGAAAGTGTATTCATACCCCAATAATCCCCACTGACCTACCATTTCAATTCAAAAGACTCCAGTTTCCAATCAAACTTAGTTTTGCTATTACTATTAACAAAGTGCAAGGGCAAACATTGCATGTAGCAGGGGTGCATTTGGAAAATCCATGTTTTTCCCATGGCCAGCTATGTGTAGCATGTTCGCGTGTGTCCAATGCCCAGAATTTGTATGTATTTGCGCCAAATGGAAGGACATACAACATAGTATATAGGAGCGTCCTAAAATAATGATCTATTGTGTTTCCATGATTGCAACGGCCAAGAACAAGCGGAGTAAATAAGGGATGTTAATTAACTGTAGGTAAAATTTAAGATGGAGTGGGATTTTCAATTCGCGGCAAAGCATAACCTTTGACTCTACTGACACACACTCTGCTACTTCTTTTCTACTCCTACACTTAATCCTTATTTATATTGTGTAGTTTGTATGTTTCTTTATCTCTACCTTTATTTACCAACAACCTGAATAAGTTCATTGTTTTTATTTTCATACTTCCTGTGTCGACCGACAACCTGAATTTATTGACAAAATAAACATTAGCGCGAGTGAAGCTGCAAACGCTAGTGTATATATGTAAGTTTAAAACTACAGATGTTAAACCTTAATAAACATGTATGCTAATATTTATTTAACAATGAAAATAGTGAAAGGTTTACAAAAATGTTTCTTTACTAACTTTGACACATAAAGTTCATTGAACATAAAAGTTGTACAGTAAAAGAATGAAAACTCAAAGATAAATCAAAATTAATTGAAGAAAGCAATAATTCAATTATTGGATAAAATCATTTGAATGATGTGTGGATTTATTACTCCACAAATACTAAATCAAGTGGTAAATGGTTGACTATAAAAGAAATGATCATGTATTTAAAAGTATAGATGTTTAAATAATTAAAAAAACAAGTAAAAATAAACATTACAGTACAAACTTTGATTTTAAATTAGGAAAACATACTTTACATTAGCCCTGAACCCTAACCAAAAGCATATCCTCTACTACCATGATAAGAGAACAAAGATCTTAAACAAAATAATTTTACATATTACTTTATATATTTGCAATAAAATCACAACATTTAATCTTAGGAATGTGTTTATGTATCAGTAAAGACCATGCAACAAAAGAAGAATTTTACTAAATTAATGTTACCATAAGTAATTAAGAGTATAGAATATTTCATTTAAACAATAAAGGTATTTTGTTAATAAATAAATATGGAAAATAGTACAAATATTGTGACCTTTTATTTTATTGATAATCATGGATAAACTATTAGGATTATAAAATGCTATTTTAGAGTCCTAATCATGGCTGCAAAACACATTTCACATTTGGGTTCAACTTCTTGTGCTTAAATTTCAACAAAATGGTTCAATTTGACCTTTTTAAAACACAATATGTCACAATGGAAATTTGCACAAAGTAATTTTTCCTCTTAAAATGTGAAATAAAATAGTGATTTTTCCTTGTTATTTTCATGAGTTGAGAAATAGTCCAGTTTATAATATGAAAATGTGTTAATAAGTACCACTCCCCATTTGAAAAATATGTTTATCAAGCATTCATAACTACATGCATTTTATTTAACTTGGCAATCCTTAGTTCTGGTATGAAATCCTTTCAAACTTTGACAATACATTTAAAATTTTAACAAAACTCACCCAATTCAATACATGTAATTCCTAAGGACCAGACATCAATTTTGCCATCATATTGCCCTTCATCCATGGCAAGAATAACCTCAGGAGCCATCCAATAAGGAGTTCCCACAAAGCTATTAGCTGGACATTTGGTGCTAGCTGAACCAAAGTCAGCTGAAACATGTAATGTATCCGATTTTTAGACAAATAAAACATTTATAGCCCAAAGATGATCAATCTATTTTCCCCACAGTGTATTAGAATACTTATTTCCACCATATAATATTGCCTGGTAAGTTTATATGCATATATGATAATTACTATACTGGGGTAGAAATTAGAAAGGAAGCAATTTGAAGGTAGAGTAGAAAATTTGTGTAGAAGGAGAGTAGAAAACCATCTAGGAATAATCACACTCATTTGATCTGAACGGGACTTGAACCCTCATCTCCTTGTCATAAGCAGGCCAGTCTAACAAAAGAAAGATTCCTTAGATTATTCAACCACTGGAGTGGGGGGTTTGAAAGTTATTATACAAAACGATAGCTAAATATATGCATAGATGAAATTATAAATATTAATGCGGAGATTGCAGTACCAACTTAAAAATTGTCGGTGTGATTTTAATTATGAATTTCCAATTTGTTACAGACATGCATGTAAGAGCATCTGCAGAAAAACTTTAAATCGCTATTTAATACAGAAATTGAAACTTTTAAAAGGAAATAATTCTCCTACAAAACAATGTCCTCATTAAATCAAGAGCTTCCAAAGAAAATTTTCCAAAGTAAGTTTGTGATAATTTGAAGATATTTTGTGAAACGTTTGGGTCAACTTATTTGTGCTAAGTAGTATTTTCACAAATAAAAGTGGTCATGTGTATATATATATATATTACTTAGGATATATACTTAACCCTTTTGCACTCAACATATTTTCACTTGGCTTATACAAAAAACAGGCTAATTTTCACATATTTACCTCTAAAAATTTTATAATTTCCCATTGAAAAAGTTGTCAATGTATACAAATGGAAAACACACTTATACAATTAGCATTGAAGATCTATAAAAAATAAATAATCTTAAATCATTTGACTTAAGATATTTTGAAAAAAAAATTGAAATGTTAGTTCAAAGTTAAAAAAACAACACTTTTTTCACATCTTATCAGTCATCCTACAAGAAAGAGCATTAATTTATATAAAATTTATAAGTTTGGTGTTTGTAGGTTTGTCTGATTCTAAACTATATGACTTTTTGTAAAATCCTGTATACAGGACAGTACTTACAATTTTGAAGTCAGCGCCTGTGTTTGGGAAAACACTCTCCATGAAGTCGTAAGATCTGAACTACCACCATCACTAATGGTATCAGAGTCATTTTCAAGCACAAAGTCACTCTCACTGCCAATAGTGTATAAATAATTTAATATAGCTGAGTCATTTGGCCTAGAACTCGTATCAGCCATTGCCGAGATAAAAATCAAATAAAACTATTGTCCTAATACTTGAGCCTAGATAACTTCCAATAAAAATAACTACGGAGAAAATAAGCACAAAATAGTAAATAAACTTTAGAATGAAAATAAAATAACTGCAAAACACATAATACACATTAAATAAAGATAAACACAGAAGCCAGAAAAGTAATCGCGCCACGATGTAACATGTGATAATAACAAACTTCATTTGTTAAAAGATAAAAATTTAATAAACATTACAGTCCTTTCTGTTGAAGAAAATACTAATTAGATCTTCATATTTATGATACAGTCCTTGAGGTGACACCTGGTAATAATATATATAACTAAAAGACTAGATTTGACTAGCGCCAATGGATCACCTGTGTGAGTGTTTAAGCCAATATTTGGCGAGCCGGTCGATCAGCGTACTGAGTGTTAAAGCATTTATCATTTAAAACTAGTAAACACCATTAGATTGATTTTGCTTTATTTAGTAAATTTTGGTACTAATTATTTCATAAAATATCACCAGGTTTATCCATAAGAGTGCTGTTCTCCACTATTTTTTCATAAGATCTACTTTCATAAATGCATACCAAACTGTAATCTATTTTTTAGTAAATATCGGTATCAGTCTTAAAATCATTACAGTGTTTCTTGCACTATAATCACTTGGGATGGTAGTGTAATATAATATTTTGAATGGAAACAATTGGAGAGCTACTGGTCAGATTATAATGTTCCATATTATTTATAATTGTGACTACAGACGAGCAAAGAAAAAAAAAGGGAAAAAAAGGAAAACCAAGAAAAGGAAAAGTCGGTGAATTTAAACACTTATTATCTAAATAATTAAATATTGAAAAAGAACTTATAATATTGTTGATGTTTAGTATCTGTAGGATTGTTTTCGAAAATATGTGATCAATTTAATCAATGATAAAACATGTAAAAACTTTAAGCCAGGAATATTTGAATGTTTTCTGGAAAACCCGGAAAAGACAGGGAATTTTATAATACAAGCTTTGTACAGTGGCGTACCAGATTAATCTTGCACCCCTCCTCCCCCTGAAATATTCATTTTTGGGCCCCCTTTTCCAAGTCATTTAGCACCTTAATGAATGTTATAAGAAATAATTAATAGTCCTAAATAATGACAATTTTATTAATCACACCTTATAATGACTGTTTAGTCTCTGTTTTGTTTTGGGAATCAGTCAGTCAGCTTGACTGCATGAAAATAAAGAAATTCTGCGCTATTTAAAACTGAATGAAATAATTTAAATAATGCTATAGCCTAGCTATAATTTACAACACTTTATGATAAACATATTCATCAATCTAAATTGTCATTAATTATGACAAGTTATTTGATTACAATTATTTCCACCTAATTTATTGTAATTTAAAGTTCCCTTTCGTGGACCCTCTTATACCATTGGGGCCCAGCTGCCGCATTGCAGGCCCTGCGGGCCTTGGTGTTATGACACAGGCTCTTTAGCCACCTTGTCAATGTAGTTTGATAAATTGAAGTAGGGCCTTAATGTACTAACACATACATGTAATATTAGAATTAAAATTTCAAGTCAGCGATACCCAAGTCAATAACAAATAGACTTACCCAATTGCACGGACACCGACTGCTGTTGGCCCGACTACGCACTCGATTCACCCCGCCACTACACACACGCTCGGCCACAACGACTAACAACAAGATACTGAGGCAGTGCCAATTCGACGCTCAGTTACAGAAAATTCCCAGACCAAAAACCTTCAGAAGAAAATAATATATTCTTCGGCCAGTGTCCAGTTTTGTTCTACTCCATTCTTTTATAAATAAGGAAAAGTCAGGGACTTTAAGCACTTGATTAATTTTGCACCTAAATTTTTAAACAAAACTGAAAGATGTTGTTTCTCAATGTCAATAAAAAGCATTGTTTATACACATTTAATAATGAAAAAGAACATATGATAATGTTGATGTTTAGTATCTGTTAGGATTGTTTTTGAATATATGTAATCGATTTAAATAAATACTGCCACTCAACAAAAAACCTGTTAAAATTTTAAGCTAGGAATATTTGAACGTTGTCTGGAAAACATGGAAAAGTCAGAGAATTTTATAATATAAGCTTTATAGCCACCTTGTTAATGTAGTTTAATAAATTAAAATAGGGCAGTAGTGTACTAACACATAAATGTAATATTACAATTAAAATTAAAAAATCAATCATAAATATTGAACCCTAACCCTAACCCTAAAACCTAACTAGTAGAGTTCAAATAAAAAAATAAAAAAATTAGTCAACAAAAAGAGTGTGCTTAGTGAGTAAAGAATATAGAAAAAACAAGGGCAAGAAAACAATACCCAGAACACAAAATTTGGAACAATTGCGGAACCCGCCCCCCACAGTCAGCCTCAACAATATATAGATATCAAAACATTCCCCTAATTCAATTACCAGACAAATATTTAAGAGGCAGGATAATGTTACACCTAAGGATAAATAAGTAGAAGAAAATAGAGTAAAGAGAAAAGATCCACAAAAAGGATTGTTTATTAAATATTCAAAAAGATATGAACAATTAATATGAAAAATCCCAAAAGGGGATAAATAATGTATGAAATATTTTGTGATCACAATAGCATGGTTTCATTAGGAGAGCGCATTAAATCTTTTAGCAATCATCATCACTAGTTTACGTTAACAAAAACACAAGTTAGATGCGTACTTGTTAGCCAGGAAAGAATAAAATAAAGCTCATGAATTAGATCTCCATGAAATACTCATATTCTATACATAAAAATCAAACTTATTTATATAATTATCTTTACATCTCTCCATCCCGACAAAAGGAAAAATATGTCTTATGTCAGTTTACCCTAGACATAAAACTATCAAATTTCTTTTATTGATTATAGAGTTGAGCAATCCACATTTTAGTTGTCAACGCCCAAAATACTACTTTCAATAATCAAAGTTATTATGGTGGTTATAAATAACCTCTACACAAGTGGTGATGGCGCCCAATAAATTAAATTCATAAGTAAATATTGGTGTTAATAACAACAATAGCGCTATTTTCTAGTCAGAGTCCAATAACTCAAGTTCATTACAATTGAGATAATTTTTTAAGTCCAAAAGAAAATATTATTATTGACAACATCACTGGCACTGTTTTCTAGTTAGAGTTCAATAAATCAAGTTCATTAAATTGAGAACCAAGTTAAACTCTAAGGAAAATTTTAAGCCCAGAAGGTTTCCAAGTCGTACCATTAGAGCAAATATATCGACATTGGAATTTCACAAAAATGGCGAATATAAGATAATATTAAATGCGCCAAGAAGACTCAGATATTCTTCATTAAAAAAACAGCTTAGTCATTTTCTACCTGACTCCTACTTTTAATACGTTATAAGAAAAATAAAAGTTCATTAAGCCAAAAAAAAAATTTGCTTACATTTGTTATTAATCTCCAAAGCATTAGCGTCCCCCTGTGATTATCGAAGCCAGTCCAAGAGTGCTTCTCCACTCGCACGACCACTCTTTTATATGATTTAAGCACAGTCCACAAAACATGGAATGACGGGACCACGAGGGGAGGAAAATCAAAGAACCTAAATAAGGGAAGGGGGGGGGGGAGATTCCACACTCTTCTAGAATGGAGTAGAACAAAACTGGACACTGGCCGAAGAATATATTATTTTCTTCTGAAGGTTTTTGGTCTGGGAATTTTCTGTAACTGAGCGTCGAATTGGCACTGCCTCAGTATCTTGTTGTTAGTCGTTGTGGCCGAGCGTGTGTGTAGTGGCGGGGTGAATCGAGTGCGTAGTCGGGCCAACAGCAGTCGGTGTCCGTGCAATTGGGTAAGTCTATTTGTTATTGACTTGGGTATCGCTGACTTGAAATTTTAATTCTAATATTACATGTATGTGTTAGTACATTAAGGCCCTACTTCAATTTATCAAACTACATTGACAAGGTGGCTAAAGAGCCTGTGTCATAACACCAAGGCCCGCAGGGCCTGCAATGCGGCAGCTGGGCCCCAATGGTATAAGAGGGTCCACGAAAGGGAACTTTAAATTACAATAAATTAGGTGGAAATAATTGTAATCAAATAACTTGTCATAATTAATGACAATTTAGATTGATGAATATGTTTATCATAAAGTGTTGTAAATTATAGCTAGGCTATAGCATTATTTAAATTATTTCATTCAGTTTTAAATAGCGCAGAATTTCTTTATTTTCATGCAGTCAAGCTGACTGACTGATTCCCAAAACAAAACAGAGACTAAACAGTCATTATAAGGTGTGATTAATAAAATTGTCATTATTTAGGACTATTAATTATTTCTTATAACATTCATTAAGGTGCTAAATGACTTGGAAAAGGGGGCCCAAAAATGAATATTTCAGGGGGAGGAGGGGTGCAAGATTAATCTGGTACGCCACTGTACAAAGCTTGTATTATAAAATTCCCTGTCTTTTCCGGGTTTTCCAGAAAACATTCAAATATTCCTGGCTTAAAGTTTTTACATGTTTTATCATTGATTAAATTGATCACATATTTTCGAAAACAATCCTACAGATACTAAACATCAACAATATTATAAGTTCTTTTTCAATATTTAATTATTTAGATAATAAGTGTTTAAATTCACCGACTTTTCCTTTTCTTGGTTTTCCTTTTTTTCCCTTTTTTTTTCTTTGCTCGTCTGTAGTCACAATTATAAATAATATGGAACATTATAATCTGACCAGTAGCTCTCCAATTGTTTCCATTCAAAATATTATATTACACTACCATCCCAAGTGATTATAGTGCAAGAAACACTGTAATGATTTTAAGACTGATACCGATATTTACTAAAAGTAGATTACAGTTTGGTTTGCATTTGCGAAAATAAATTTTATGAAGAAATAGTGGAGACCACCACTCTTATGGATAAACCTGGTGATTCTTTATGAAATAATTAGTACCGCAATTTACTAAAAAAAAAACAGCAAAAGCAATATAATGGTGTTTAATATTTTAAAATAATAAATGCTTTAAGTATATATCTTATGTAATAACAGTTGAAGGGGTCCCTCTAAAAATGTTCAAACTTGACATTTGACCAATCTTTCAGGAAAATATAAAAATGTTATACTCGTGACTTAAATAAAAAAGATTGTTGCTTTTTTTTGCTTAAAACCCTTAGTGCAAAATAGTTTCAAAAAAATTAGCCTATATATGGTACTGGACGAAAGATCATATATAATGTTTTTTTCACTTAAACATAAGTTATGGAAATTTTGTCATTTGGAATGTTTTTAAAGGACCCCTTCAATTGTCAATATAACTTATTTTATGGTTACATACCTTCCCAATCTTTATATAGGTCTGTATTGTGTTCACACAAAGTTGCTTAGTATGTTCCATTTACAGCAATGATTCATTTAATTTAAAATCTTGTTAAAGCTCAAACAGATAAATTTGACATTAATCGCCTCAAATCAATAATTGAACACACTTCAGAAGCTAAGTAGATAGATGCATAAATGGATACAATGATAAAAATAACTACTCACCAAGCTTGACTGTGCCATTTTCAGTTAAAAGAATATTGCCAGCTTTAACATCCCTGTGAATGCGCCCTAAAGCATGCAAGTACTGTAATCCATGTAGTACACCTTCACATATTGCAGCTATTTCTTCTTCTTTAAGAGGACGTTTATGCACTTCTATTATATCAGAGGCAGACCCTAGACAATATTCCATTACCAGCTGTAAACCAAATATTATAACTCAGGTATTTAACTTTGGTGATCAAATTATTCTATGTAAAAAATATCAAAATGTTACTTTAAAAAGATATATTTTTGTTCATGCTAAATTTTAATATATATGAAAAACTAATCAAAATTTCCCTTGTTGGTATATCAACATAGTAATGTGAATTTTATTAAAGTATTCTCTACATCAGCAATGTACCTAGTTGATTTATTGATTTAGCCTTACATTTGTTTACCCGCATGTTCAGATATTATTGTATTTACAAGGGGTGAAGAATTTTTTTTTAACATATTGTATTCCACCCAGTACACTCAAACACATTCAATGAACGTCAAAAGGAGGGCAATTGGCATCTTGCCCAACTATGATCTATTTCACTATGACAATTACTTACTCAATTGCAATAGGAACTTGAAAGTTAATTGCTGCACTTAAAAAAGTACACCACCTATTCCTATCATGAGCTTGTTCTATTCATTCTGGCTTATCACACTCTATCTCTTTCAGGTTCACTCTAATGTTATCCTCACATTTACAGCTGTCTTCTCAGTGGTCCCTTCAGATTGGGTTTGCCAGTCAGTACCCTGACAAAGGTTCTAGAATCTCCTAGCCACACTGCATGTCCTGCCCACTGTAATCTACAAGACTTGATTATCCTAACAATGTCTTGTAGTAATGAGTACAGGTTATATAATTCATCATTATTTAACCTCTTCCCATCTCCAGTAGCCTCATGGAACAAATATTTTCCTATGCATTTTGTTTTCAAACACCCTAAGTTTGTTTTCATCATGTAAGGTAAGAGATCATGTTTCACAACCATAGAGAACAACCGGTGAAATTATTAATTAGAATACTCTGAGTTTTACATTTCTTGAAAGTAGGTGAGATGTCAACAACTTACTGAGTAAAATCATGCATTTCCCAACTGTGTTCTTTTCCTAGTTTCGAATATATTATCAAACGTTATTGATAGTTATAACTGTTCCGAAATATTGAAACTAGTTAACCTTGTCAAATGACATGTTGCTCAAAGTAATCTCTTAATTATCAACCCCAAACTGTGTTATTTATATGACCATACACTTATTCTTTTCAGCATTCACTTCTAAACCTATTTCCTTAATAGCCTCTAATAAAATGTCAGAATTTCTTGCAACATCTTCCTTACTATTGCCCAACAAAGCTAAATCATCTGTGTATCGTGATAGCTGATTTGTACCATTTAATGTTAACCCCTACCTACTCTTTTGCATTACCCTAATAGCATACACTAAGGCAGTGGTTCTCAAACTTGTATGTTTCACGTGCCCGCTGGGAATATTTATATAACTGGCGTACCCCTTTTACAGATATAAAATATTTTAGTATAATAATGGGTATACATTAAAACATATATTTATTTGAGTCTATTTACAGTTTACTTTACATAACTACATTATACTAATTAGCACAAAAAATGACATGATTGATTGAACAAATCTAACAAAGTTATCAATATCATACTCTGGGTACTGCTTGTTTACTTTCTCAAAGTTCATCAATAGCTGGTGTTATCTTGCTTAGGTAGAGTCACAAGTCATCTTCAACATCCAGTCTCTTTCTATATTTATTTTTTAAAGCAGTTAAAGATGAAAAACCAGTTTCACATAAATACGTAGCTGTGAAAGGCAGTAAATAGTTTATTGCAACGCTTGACAAAACCAGATATTCTTTCTCCTCTTTAATCCAAAAACTAATCAAGGGGGCTTTGGAATAAATGTCTATGAAGGTGGCCATTCATGATCGTTCCACTCCAAATGGGAAACATCACTCCAAACTGACCGTGAGTGTTAAATCTCAAGTGGATTTTACTGGAGCAGTGCGACTTGACAGATTTCCGTCATTCCTAAAATCCAATGCACTGCGCCAACACTCAATCACTCCAACTCACTGTGAATGTGAAAACCCAACGTAATGGAATGATGATGTGGCACAATGGAGCGTTTGTGAATGCAGAAACTAACTTGACCTTGGACCAGTGTGTTTTGAACTTCAGCCGAGAGAGAAAATGGACTTGTGTCGGAAATTATCACCTCCAAACGTTAGGGATATATTGCAGTAATGTATTTAAGTTCTTCATAGTTCATCCCTGACGCCAAGAAACGAAGGGATGCAGCTAACCTTTCATGGGCACTGGTGTTCTGCCACAAATTTGTGTCCTTTTTTTTCGGTGGTGTTGTCATTTGCAAAAGTTTAAAAGGATTTGAAATAGGTCTCTATCCATCCTCGAATAGTTTCTCCAATCAGATGGTTCAAGGGTTAACTCATTCACCAATTTAATGTGCGGATCACCCGTTTATGTAGCCATTTTTATACTCATAGTTTGTTGGGCTTCCAGCTCTTCACATATAGGCAAACAGACACAGACATCAGTAGGAATTCATCGTCCATGTCTAAACTTGTGATGAATAAACACACAAAACAACAGACAAAAAGCAGGACACCTTCTACTGGTGCGAGGAATGTGGAGTGAAGTGATCTTAAATGATCCCCTTCCATTTTTCATAATTCCAATTGCTCCTGTCTCACCACTCTGTTGCCACTCCACTCCATTTGGAACGATCATGAATGGCAACCTTTAAACTAGTATCATAGAAATTCTCATCCATCTCCTATTTAATTGATAATGTAAGCTTACATTTTTTCAAATTGAATTTGAAAGGGTTTTGAATCCATTTTTTCATTTCATCAGTGGGTGGAAAATACTGTCTTATGAGTTTGAAAAGTACTGAGGTGAACTGTTATTTGCTGTTTGATATCCTCAATGGCTTCAATCATTTGCACATTTTCTTGTAAAAAAAAGAGTCGTCATTGAAATTGCTCACAGTTATTCTCTTTAATTCCGTTTTCCCACAGAATTTTTTTCTGGTAATTTCTTTTCAACATAGAACACATCAACAATGTCACCTTGCAATGATTTGTTCTATATATTCATTTTTTCAAAAATTACCATTAAATATGCTAAACATTGAAGCCATGCTAAGTCTTGTAGTCTTAAAGAAAGTTGAAAATCATGTTCCATGAGAAAAAGGCGTGCATCATTGTGGAGTTCAAATAAACAGCAAAGGACATTCCCATGCAACAGCCAACGTACTTCTGTGATAAGAACCAATCTCAGATTTAACAATTTGAAGGCTTACTTTGTAAGCCGCTTTGAATGCACTTTCATTTTCTTCTACACCAGAAAAATCTTAATTGCATTTTTCCTGCTAAGCAAATCTTCCAAACGAAGCTAAAAATAATAAAGGGCTTATTTTTTAAATGTTCATGTTTTGTTTCAAAATGGCACCATAAAAGTGACGGTTTAAATGAATTTTTTGAAAGAGCTTCAGAAAAAAATAATGCAGTGTGGATTTGGTTCTACTAGATTTCCCATCCCTGTAAAGCCAAATTGTAAATATGATTCATTATAATTTTTCTTTTTAATGTTTATTATCATTTGTTTGTTTAACATATAAGGGTCTTTTAGTAATTTTATAATCTGCCTCTTTAATCACATGTGATGACGTGGTCGTAGATGTAGAAGGAATTTGTTCTGGTTTGTCAATACATTTCTTCTTAATTATCCATTTATCCATATTTCAAGGCACTTTAAAAACACTATCACACAGTATTACAATAATTACTTAGGAGTAAGAATAGCTGTTAGTAAATATAGGGAAATAAAGCACAACAAATAGAAAGAGCAGTAAGAAGGCACACTAACTCCCAATATTTATTGATGTTCTGAATGGACAATAGGTGGTTACGGCAGTGACGAATGAGGGAGAGGGGGCGCAGAAAGAAGGAGAGTTGACACATGTGTACAGACATGAATCATAATGTCACAACAAGGTTATGCTTCACCACTCGGTTACTAGCAGTGATAATAACTATACAATCTGGATACTACATGTACAATGATTCCACTTCATCGTGTACCCCACTCTGAGAATCACTGGCTTAAGGCTAGATTAAAAAGTAATGGGGAAAATGCAACCATACTATGCCACGGGCATCAATCAACCATATATCAATTAGTTTGACAAGTTTTTAGGACATCCAAATTTAACAAAAATTTTGTATAATTTATTTAATTTAAATTAACTGTAGGTATTTTTTAAATCTATGCATAAATTTGTTGAGCCATCATGTTGGATTCCCACTTTATATTTTAATAAGGTGCCTGCACCAATTATGGCCTATTGTCATTATTGGCGGTAGTACTGGAAATTTTGCTATATGTCACATGCAGTACTGTTGGTACAACCGAAACATTTGTATTGACACCAAGAGATAGAGCTAGGATGGCCAGCATTCGTCATACAAACACTTAATTGTGTTTCAGGCCATTACAGAAAGAAGCCAGCCATCTTGTTTTTGGTTGTGGCACGAAGTCTTGCTATTCCTTACAGGTGAGCTTTCTTTTTATGAACCACATCATTTCTTTTTTAGAATTTTATGCACTTTTAATAGGTGCATTCACTTTTCCCATATTATTTAATCAAAGACACTATTGTATCAGCAGACATAAAATAGTGTGAGGGGTCCCATTATGGCCTCTGTAGGCCATATTAGGAACATTCATATTATACATATGTTTTATGCTGAACATTGAGTTGTGTAGTTTGTTATGTATTTTAGGCGATGGGTCCTCGCTTAAAGTGCGGCCAGTGGAAATGTAAGCAGTGCGACACATATTTCCATGAAGAATGTGTAGGTCTTATAGATGATAAATTTGATGACTGTCCTTTTTGTGAATGACAACCTAACCTTGATTTTTAGTGCTAACATGAGATTCCTCTTATGAGCATTGACAAAACGCTTTTTTTTTGTAGAGCCAGATGAATAAGGACAATACTCTATAGACTTTCATTATAAAATTATTTTTTGAAAGCTCAAGTGAAAATGTTGTTTTTTGTAAGCTTACACATAATAAAAATAAAAGTTAATTATAAATTTAACTTTTTCTTTTTGCAGAATGCTATTAATATTGGAGTTTACATGTAAACATGATAATTATATTACTAAAAACTCGTAATATATGTGAAACAAAATAATATACACTATCAAACCAGAGCAAAAATTGCACTATACTTACATGAAACATTTTTTGACTCCTGGTTTAGATTCTATAGTTTTATTTAGGGTTGTGCGAGATCCCAAACTTCAGCAAAAAAATTCGGAAAAATGGTTATTCCTGAAATTTGGGTGAAAAAAATATTTCTATGGATTGTTCAGGAAAAAATATTTTTTTTAATTTACAATCAAGTTTAGGACCCATTTACAATTCAAGGACCAGCTATAAAAGTCACGCCTTTGTTTAATTTTCTTCCATTATCTTTGTTGAATCTAAATTAATCTTATCTTCCGCAAGTAGATGGGCACACTAAACTTAGCCATTTTTATTTTGTAGCTGCTTAGACAACTACCAAGTGCCATTAAATAACAAAATCACAGTGTTGGAAATTGAATGTGTGTGTGTGTGTGTATATATATATATCCCTGAATAGATTTAAGGTAGAGAAACATATTTTTAGTGTAAAATAATTATTAAAGTGGCTTTTAAAATCAAATTATGTACGAAATACACCAACACAAATATTTGCATTAAAACACATATATTAAGTAAATGTTAATAGTTGTAATGGCATCCATTTGCTTTTATGTCACATAGATAGTAATAGTTAGATAATCTAATATTATTTGAGGTCTAACAGCGCTTTTTGTGAGAACTTTAGTACCTAACTAAAACTTAAAAGATAACCAGACACATTGGCTCAATTGAAAAATGTTTTTGTTATTCTTATGGACAAGATTGTGGTCCAATTGTATGTATTTAGATTAGTTTGAATATTTTAATATTTCCCGTTGCAAGTAATTATTAAAATTAATGTCATGAGTTTTTTTATTAAAGAACTATTTTAGTCAATCTTAAATTACATTTTTAGAATCTACTGATATTTATACCAAAAATGCTTAATTAAATATACACAATTATAATAGTTGAATTTGACCTAGTATTTTTTATTTGCTTGATATCAAAAATCTTATTCAATACATAATAGACAAAACGTTGTTTTTATTCAGAAAACTTGCAATTTTAAAATAAATTTTTGTATATACAAATATTGTGTGTGTATAAATTTTCCTTTTTTTTATTTGGCAAGATTGAGAAGACAAATTTCTTGTTCATACCATTTACTTTGGCCAAATCAGAGTGTTTATCCCTTTTCCTGACTATTCAAACTATTATTTACATCTACCACTACATTTAACTCAATTGACACTATTAAATTATTTATATTTTTTTTATTGGAATTATTGGGAAAGCTAAGTTTAGACTAAAATTACAAATCTGAAAAATTGATTTAATCCTAGAGGTGAGAATTATTTTTAAATTTTTTGAAACTCACCCCCCTTTCCCTTGTGGATGTCCCTTCCCTAATAGGTCAGTGCATCTTGTATAAAACAGCCATCCATCGCTTCACATTTTGTATTCTATTATAACAATTCGCCTGAGAATATCCTAGAAGTTAACCAAGGACCAGTGGACTAAGCCAGCAGTGATCACGATGTTTGAAGTGTCGGTCTTTTCACCACAGATGAAGTTAAGTCTGTGACTATGAGTACTTTATCTAGTAATCTTTGATAGGGTCTTTGTGAGAATTTTTCTATGTCCATAAGACATAGTCTTAAATACCTGGGCAATAACCAGAAGCCCTATACATTATGGCCATGTTTGGACTAGTTTAAATCTGTATACCCAATATTGGTGGAAATAAGGTTGTCTTTCTATCAATGTACCTTTCTACGATGATCAACTCATGGGTATGCTATTAATACAGAAGTATGGAGATAACTTTCAAATCACGACAAATGGTCCAACCGTGGTCGGCATAATTATTTTGTTGAGGACGAGAGCCAGGTATTCATAGCATTCTTTTAAATGCACCGAGTGTCCAACTGACACAGATGCATACGGGCTTGCATATGAAGGAGAGCTTTAAGACTCCTTTTATATGAATCTGTAAACAGCCTCCATTCATCTTTACCGTATGTGATATTAAATTTTCTCATCGATCCGGGAACATCAGAACAATAGACCAGGTTCTTCTCTTCCTCAAAGTACTTAACAAATTCCTTTTCTCGATTCCTGTACCAATAAAAAGAGATTCCTTTGGCAAATAAGGTTTTTTTCTTTCAATCTGGAGCCCAACAATTCGGCTGCCTCTTTCGAAGGGTCCAGATTTCTAGTCAGATCATTAAGTTCAACCTGAGAGAAAGGCTGAGGTGAATAGCCTCAAGAGGGCTTATATTCGGTATCGGAGCCTTGAACTTCTGGATGTTTCGAGTCTGAAGACTGTGAAGAGATGACTGGCAATTCAGTTGGAGGCAAGGGCACTGGCACATCAGGTCCATGAGGAACAGGACATGTGGTCGATGGAATGTTATCAGGATAAGAGATTAGCTTTTGATTTTTGTGGTTATACCCACGGACATGGCAGGAACAAAAGTAACAATCATCAGAGTGTTTTTTCGGCTCCCTCCATGTCATAGGAATTCCAAATCATAAAGCCATCTTCTTTTCTTTGAGCCATAAGCGTAGATCATTGGGAAACTGCACACAAACTTTATGAGGAGCCCACAATTTGTCCTGGTCTCCGAGTTTCATGCCAAAATATGCTAGATAAAGTTGTCTTACATAGTCTGTAATGCTCCTTATGCAATTTTTAATAACACTATATTCGTCACATATGTAACAAAAGTCAAATGGCAAATTTTCACAAAGTCTCGAACTCGAAGCCATGTTTCACGAAACGCACAAAGAAAAGCAACCGTTAAAATTGTTTCTGTGATGAAGTTTCCACTTGTAACTGCATCAGCGCATGCACAACACTACACATGAAAGTAACATTGATACGAACTTCAACATTTCTACGTCTTTTATCTTACTACAAACATGGTAAATACACTATCTTCTGGGTTAAAGTGAGATAAACTGAGTCCCTCTTGAAGACATCTCTTTTTTAACTTTTTTGATGACTCCAGAAAAGTTGAGAGAAATAAGTCTATAGAAAGATAACAAATTCAGGACCAATTCAGATAAAGTTCGAAAAAATATAAATAGACTGCCGATTACGCTCATTTAGCGAGTGTTCCTGCAAGGTCAGCAAACGATGATAAAGAAATGAGATAAGGATTCGTGGGAAGTTATTGGTAGAGAGAGGTTGCAACAGGGATGTGTCACAGAGGGGTATTATGTAGGTTTCACCATGGTAGAATAATAGGCAGGGAGGGAAGAAATTCAATGCCGAAAAAAAAATTATGGTAAATGTTCATAAAAATCCAAGTAAAATTGAATTTTTCAAGAAAACATGACGTGATAGAACTTTTTCATCATTTTTTTTAAATCAGCACCAAAAAATACACAAAGTTCAGCTATCAATTGCCTTGTACTTTTTTCATCGCAAGCCTGTGTAATCGATAGTCAAAAGCAAAAATCAAGGAACTAGTAATGTGAAAAAGAAATTTACTCGCCACCATCGGCGGTTCTCAAACAGTCTGAACAGTAAACAATGAGTTCCCAATAACATATGTACCCAGCCGTAATTGGGCATAATAAAATAAACAAGGATCTAATTTAGAAACATATGCCTTAACTGGATGTATTAACGTTAATATATTAAAGCCCATATTAAAGTATAAACATGTCAACTCATGGCCCCACATTCACACAACATAGTATAAACTTTCAAAAATGTAACAATAATAAATTATATTCCAAAAAATAACAAGTGATATAATCTTTAAATGTATAAAATCGGCAGAACTAAAGTATGACACTGCCAGAAATAATGGACCTAAGATGGCGATACTCCAAAATATAAGCACATCCATGAAGCGAATGAAACAGAAAGTATGTTAAATAATAAAAAGAGTTCTCCCAAAAGATCACAAAGTAACGTCAGACATATGGTTTGATCAAACTGTGCAAAAATATTAGGTTTAGATATGGTTTACAAGCAAATTAAAAGAGACCAGGTACAGTTAATAAATGAGTAAATTAAATATAAAGAATCCTGAATGATAATTTAGAATCATTACATCCAAACGGAATTTTGAATATAGAGATGAAAACTTATCCTTGAACCGAGGTCTCTCACTTAGTGATCGTAGTGTAATGTGCGTCTGCATTACAGAAACCCGCCATTATATACCCGATGAATGAAGTCATGTGTTCTCAAGGTGCGGAAACCAAAGGTGAGGGAGAGGGGTAAGGAGTAGCAAGCAGTCTTTCAAAACATGCTCTAATAATCCACGCGTTTTAAACGCGAGCCAAACAATAGTTCTTTTAATTTGTGAACACTGCCAACAATGCACATCCCGTTGGCGCATATCGTCCATCTTTTTCTTGGGTGCGGCACCATGATTACAGTGAGGAACGAATCACGGCCCCTCTAGTCAGTCTGATATTGGCATTGCTGCGATGTGTTAGTGGAGTGTAGCCTTACCGAGATGGGTCAACTGGGACCGGAACGGTGAGCCAAACAATCTTTTTTTAGGGGTTGTAACAGGGTTACATAATAAACTTGAAAAAGAACTCTTTGATTTGATTACCATAATGACCCCAAAATAAGCCATACTTTTTTCCTAGAAACAGCCTTAATATAAGCTTAATGTGGGCTATAATCGCACTCCTAGATATTAAGTATCAAATTGTGTAACTTTAAGATGTGCATATAGTAGTATCGATATACATCAACATAGTTACCTATCACAACGGATGATGCGATATGCCGCTTAAAATAGATAAACCTTGACTTTCTATATTTCTCATTCGTTCCAACACAAATATGGCTGCCAAAACCATCAAGATTAGTTTATTCAATGCATTTCACTGGCATATATTTTACTACTATAGAGGACAATGTGGATTTTATTGGCCTTATACAAAATTAGTTGCATTATGTTGATCAAAGCTGCTATTCTTTGGTGAGATATTTTTGGCATGTGTACTATATTCTGAAGTGATAAGATGGCCGACCATATTGAAAAAAAATTGTAAATATTTGATTTTATCTGGAAGTGATCTCAATCTAACTGTAAATATTTGATTTTCTCTGCAAATGATCTCAATTTAACTATAAATATTTGATTTTCTTGTAAATATTTATTATTCTGTGCAAATGATATCACTATAACTGTAAATACCATTATTATTTTTCCTTCTCAAGTGATTTAATATGAAATGATCTCATTTTCAATATAAACATTATTTTTCCTCTTCAAATGGTTTAGTAGACAGTGATTTGATATTAACTATAAATATTGTTTTTCCTTTGATATTAATTATAAAAAAATATTGTTTTTCCGTGGTAAGTGATTTACACAAAAGGATTTTATCTTAACTGTATATTGTTTTTCCTCCAAAAGTGGTTGCAAATTTGTGGTGTGGATTATATTGGGGGCGACTTCTTTTTGGATAAATACGGTAATATTTTAAAAATATTTCTCATAAATAAAATTTCAAGCAGCTAGCATTCCAAAAATATAACTCACCCATGCAGTGTGGTCACGAAGAAAACAACCTTTGTATTCAATAGTGTTGGGATGATTTAGTTGGCGAAGAAAGCGAATTTCCTTAAGGATATCCTGCCACTTTTCCGTGCTCTGTTTGCCCAAGTATGACATCTTCTTGATTGCAACAATTTCTTTGGAAATGAGGCATCTTGCATAATATACTGCACCAAAACTTCCATGACCAATCTCTCTCAAATCTTCAAAAATCTTCTCAGGATCCTCTTTGTCAAACAACTCAGCAATTTCTGGATCTTTTAGGCTTCCAGGCCTAGAAGGAAAAGAAACAAATTTTAGATGTACAAAATAATTTTTCAACACTTCTAATAGATTTGATGACTTGTTACTTCATCCATATATTATCCCATAACAGTATGTGGCTGCCACTGCCAAACTACATAGAGAAGTCCTGGTTTTACGTGTTAACTTTTTTTTCTTTTTTTTTTTCATTCAGTGGAGAGTTATATGTTATTTGATATATTATTGTTATGTGCTGTGATGACTCATCACCAGAGACCGGATTTTGCCTATTTGCCTTTTTTTCCCCCTTTATCGTAAAACATAGGCAGTTGAGATTGAGATATCTATGTGTTTCATGTTATTACAAGTACAGTAAATTACTTTTATAGTGCCTAGAATTGCCTGTTCTGTTGGTTTTTGCCTATTTTATGAATATGAGCCTTAATTATGCTTATTTAGGATTTTTTTTTCTTTTTTGTTGCTGAAAAAGTCTAGTTTATAGAAATGAAAGTTTTGGTTTAAAAGCAGTTGATTGGAGGGGGAGGGGAACGAACATGTGACTTGGCCTGACCTTGACAGACTATGTTTAGAACATCACGCCCAATAATATGGGGTATTAGGATGGAAATATAAGGATAGTAGGAGGTGGTGTGACGTGGTCCAACAGCCTTAGCCTGACTGATGTGGAGATTAGAATAGGTTACCACTCGGTTTAGCTATCATTATTTCAGTTCGTGATTGTGTCTTTTAGAGTCAACTTCTATTTTGGTGGGTTTGTTTACTGATTTTTTTTGTAGCACTTCCTGTGTTAATTCGGGTGGAAATGCCCAAGGAAAAAAAAAGCGCTTTATTTAAACACTGGCTAGGTGGTGATATTAATTTCCCGACTGGTGAAAAAATCATCTTCTGCCAATCGTGAACCAGAGAGGTAAGTTTAATATCCATATCATTAAATTTAACAATAGGATTCAAAATAGGTTTGCAATGTTTTAAAAACAATTATTATTACATTTATTAATTGATTTAAAATAAACAGCATTGGCTATCCATGAGTTTTTTGAATACAAGTAAACTACTTTTAAACTCTTTTATGGATTTAAGAGTTATACTTTCTGATAAATATTTTAACAGCTTTAGGGCTATTTCAGAATAGTTAGACATAGTAAATTATGGTTGGTAAAATTAAAAATTATGTTGATTTTCTTCACGTATTTTAAATAAAATGTGTGAATGTGAGGAATGCCAGGTCTCCACCGTGGTTCGGATCCCACGTTAAAACTGTAGGTCCTCCATTTCATCTCACAATCAGCCTACCATTACACATTAGCGTAAGTGTGTATAACTAGAACGGGAAGTAAGACGCGGTGCTAATAATAATAATAAGTAAAATGTGACAAGAAATATCATTTAGACCAACACAAACAAACAGTGAAAGCAAAAGCAAATATCAAAAGTTTAAAAGAAAAATTTGGCAAGCCAATGTTAAATTCAAAAGATGTATTTCCTGACAATTGTGAACAATTTTATTCTGAATTGTGTGCTGTGATGGTAGCCGTGTACCATGGACGTAGCTAAACAATCCCATTTTAAAAGGTTTTCTCACAAAATATACCAAAAGGCAGATCTCCGATGAATCCACATTTAGGAAGAATTACTTACATCCCCAATACTTATTATTAAGTATTTTGTTTGTTAATTTATTTATTTATTAAATTTTAATTTCATTTACTTAAATAATTATTTGTTTTGAATATTAAGTGACTCTTTTCCAGACGATTGAGAAGATGAGAAATGATATTGGAGACTCCTACTTTTGGGCAAGTGTCGATGATACAACTGACCGTTGCGACATATATATCGCAAATATCGTGGTCGGTAAACTTGACTCCAAAGGACCCAATTCTCCACACTTGATAGCCTCAAGAGTGCTTGAAGTCACCAAAAGCTCGACAATTGTCAGAGTTGTTCGCGATTCTCTGTGTAAGTTGAATTTATATAAGTTTTTACATTTTGAACTTTATCCTATGTAATTCTGTGAGACTAAATATTTATTGTATTGTTAAGTTACAGGAGTGCTGTGACCATCAGCAAATAAAGACAAGAAGATCATGGTGTTGCTGATGGATAGTGCAGCATATATGTTAATGGCTGGGCCAAGTTTGAAGGTATTCTACCCAAAACTAATTCATGTTACCTGCCGAGCACACGCTTTCACAGAGTCGCAGAACACATTCATGAACAGTTTACGAATATAAATCTGTCAAAAAATTATTTTTGAAAGCTCCTTCATGCATATCAGATTTAGGGAAAAATTGCCGAAAACACCTCTTCCACCACAACCAGTTCTAAAACGGTGGGTTACCTGGCTACAAGCGGCAGTGTACTATGCTGACCACCTGGACAAAACTCAAAGGGTACATGTATAATATTTTTAAACCATTTTTCTGTTTATCTAGAGCTAAACACTTAAATAATCTTTTTCTATAATTCTATTATAGTTTGTTAATTTTGTTAAGAATTTAAATAATGAATTGATTCTCAATAATTTCAGGTAATTCAAACATTTGATGAAGAGGATGCTGTGTCAATAAGAGAGGCAAAGGTTGCTACATCTTCTAGCACTGTTGTGTCTGATATGGCCTATGTAAAGAGCTATTTCAGCAACCTGCCTTTAATAGAATCGGTGAAGATAATGCATACAATTCAAGAAGGCATGAAGCAAGCCCCTGGAATTGTTACCTTGTTGGTTGCAACAAAACTTAACAAGTACTACAACGAAATCTCAGGTGAAGAATAATGGGAGCATTATCATACATCTTGGGAGGGCAATGCATACCATTGCAGGAGATGTCAAATTTAAAATTTAGTCCTTTGACATCCTGTGAAGTTGAAAGAAGCTCTTCATACTATAAAAATATTCTATCAGACCACAGAACAAATTTCACTAGTGAAAATCTAGAAAAGTATATAGTGATTTAGGTGACCTGGTGGTTTAGGGGTAAGATGTCAGACTTCTATGTTGGCGGCCGGGGTTCAATCCTTGGCCCCGGCACAGATTTATCTGATTTCCAAACCCTTCCTTCACCTCTGACAAGACATCTTGTGAATGTGGGGAATGCCAGGTCTCCACCTTTCATCTCACAATCACCCTACCATTACACATTAGCGTAAGTGCGTATAACCCGAACGGGTAGTAAGACGTGGTGCTAATAGTAATATTGTGATTCAGAGCAATGTGAGTTGCTTGTAGATTACATGTAGTAAGTAGCTTGTAGTAAAATAAATTTTGCATTGATTATTGTGTGCCTATTTTGGTGCCTATATCCTATATTTTTAGTGCCTATTTGCATGTCTATTTTAAACATTTTTTCCGACTATGAATCCAGTCCCTGCTCATCACAATAAATTAATTCATTTCTCACTATATATTCAAATACATACAAATTTACTTATAAAGACAGTTGTGCACAATATATCTCCTAGATAACTAGCGTGGACTCATTTAAATATCCACCACCCCCCTTACTATTCAAGGTTGATCAGTTTTGTAAGATTTGAAATTCCCAGACTTTTGCATGTTCTCCAGACAATAAATTATTTTTACGGACTTTTGTATGCAAAGCTATGTTTAAAATTTGAAGCAGACAGTGTAAAAAGGGCACATAAGAAAAAATGTTGTTTTGTGAAATCTGAAGTTGAAGTTTTTAGATTGATTTATGTAAAAATGAAAAAACAAACTAGAACCCTAACAAAAAACTATAAAACACAATATTCTCCCTCTTTAGTGACAAGAAGTTACTATTAATGCATTTTGAAGGGGAAAATCCTTTATTAAATTAGTGTTATTGCATGTTATATGCCCTTTTTATGTCTTCCATTTTTGTGAGTAAAAATAAAGTACACTACTAAGAATAAAAATACCACTTAATTGAAACTAACCAAAGGTGTCAGTGTTTAATCAAGGACACCCAAAAAATATATGTATATTTATGAAAGTCAATCCAAAGAATTTATTTTTCCACACTTTAAAAATTTGGTGAAAATAGTCAACTACATATTGTGCATTCTTTGTGATAATTTTCCTTTTTCATGGTAAAAATGTGTCTTCATTGAAACTATTTTCTGCACTTGTTTCATTAATTTTTAAAATATTAACACTCCAACAGAGACCTACTTTCTTATTCACACACACAAAACATCAAACATAACCTATGTAAAAAAGGAGGGAATAATAACAATCCACATGAGGCATAGTTGGCTAAAAACTGGTGTAATACCCTTAGTTTTTAAAATAATGTGCCATTTTTTGTGGGAAGGGAGCTAAAAACATGGCAAATCAAAAATGAGAAATTCTGCATAAAAAGGGTACATAAGCCTATGGGCCATTTTTTACGTTACCCACCTCAACTGCATTATTTTCAACAGAAGACCCCTAAGAAATAATGGTTTGGCAAAGAAATCCTATTTTCATGTAATTCTTTTGAATTTTTCTATCCCCCATTCTTTCTCTTAATTAACCCACTACCCAAATGTATAAGGAGGATTTTAACTAAGATGAGAATTCATGATGTACCATTATTTTTCAAACAACACTTCAGCATTTACATTTTGGGAGGTAAAAAGAGTTTATAGCAGCCAGTCGCTGTACTCTCAATGACTTTTTTTAATTTTCCTGACCTGATTCGGTGGCCACATGGTCTGCGGTACCACTCTTGCAGTAGACTAAATTGCTAATGACAGGGAGATTGAGGTTTGAATATTGGTCATATGTAGTAAAGGGGGTTTTACCAAAATAGTTTTCCACTCTACCTCCATGCAAATGTGGTACATTTCCATATATATAGCCTTCCTCATCCCTAAAACAGTTAGCTTAAATAGTACATAAACATATAACCTGAAAGGGTAATAACATGTGGTGCTAAAAAAAATCCCTGACTTCCCTCTTGACAGAAAAGAACTTCCAGAAGAGTTCTGAATTGGTCGTGGTTAGAGCGGCATGAAGGATACCTACTATTATTATTATTATTATTATTATTATTAGGTCTTACTACCCGTTCGGGTTCTACGCACTTACGCTAATGATTAATGGTAGGGTGATTGTGGGATGAAATGAAGGACCTACAGTTTAACGTGGAATCCGAACCACGGTGGAGGCCTGGCATTCCTCACATTCACAAGATGTCTCGTCAGAGGTGAAGGACGGGTTTGGTAATTAGATAAATCTTTGCCGGGACCGAGGATTGAACCCCGGCCGCCAGCATAGAAGTCTGACACCTTACCCCTAGACCACCAGGTCACCAAGGAAACTTACTAATGTGGTTAGAGCAACCTGAAGGGTGCTTACAGATGTGGTAAGATCGACGTGAACAGCACTTACTGATGTGGCTATAGTGACCTGAAGTGTGATTATTAATGTGGCTAGAGCTACCAGAAGGGTGCTTACCCATGTGGCTATAGCGACCAGAAGGGTGCTTACCCATGTGGCTATAGCGACCAGAAGGGTGCTTACCCATGTGGCTATAGCGACCAGAAGGGTGCTTACCCATGTGGCTAGAGTGACCAGAAGGGTGCTTACGAATGAGGCTAGAGCGACCAGAAGGGCACTTACTTAGGTAGTTGGAGCAGCCTGTATGGTGCTGATAGGTAATTATACAACAAAGTCAATGTGGTAAGGTTTATTGAGACATACATGAAAGAGGTAAGAATTTGTCTGATCTGAAGAAATAACCATTCTTCAAGGTTTTTATACAAGGAATTGTACACAGATACTATATATTTTTGTAGTGAGCCTTTAAGCTTAGCACATACAATTTAAGTATTAAATCATACTCTATTTACAGTAATATAAGTTTATTAACAAAGGGGAACTCTTCTTATAGTTGTGTAGTGTCTTGGGATCTCGTACCATCTCCTTCAGGACTTGTTTTGGATCCTTAGGAATAGCTTGATCCAGTGTGCCATGTCAGTGCAATCTAGCAGTGCCATTAGTAATTATTCTCGCCATTCGTCCGGGCATTACTGATTTGATGGTGTGAGTTGGGTATTTAAAAGTGACCAGCTTCAAAGATTCACTAAGTGATCCCAATAAAGGAGTTGTGGATTTGATAGAACGTAACAGTCCACCCCTATTCTAAACTACTTTCTCTACCTTGTCGAACAAGATACTTTTCAGGAGTCATGCTCATTAGGGACAGAAATCTAAGTAAATTCTAGAGTCAACATTTGACAATGAATGAGTTCTTATAAGAACCTATCTAACTAGCTCCTCTCTCTCCTGGTCTATAAAGAGGTTTTCCAAGGACTAAATTGTTGGGGCTGTAGCCTATGGCGTCATTGTATCAGTTGTGCAGAGGGTAACGAATCATAGGGAGGGCTTGATTCCAATACTTATGATCCTGTTTGTCTAAGTGAATCCCTAATTCTACGTTGAGTTCTTGGTGTCTCTTCTCAGTGGGGTTTTCTTGAGTAAGATATTTAGCAGTACATATTTTTTGCTCCTCAAAGTCTACGTGCGTTTCTAAAATCCTTGAGACAGCTATGAAGTCTGTTGTCCAATAAAATTATCTATGGATATCCCGTGCTTATCGAGTGCATTATTTTGATTATTCAAAAAGTACTAGTGTGAGGCAATGAAAATGCTTCTACCTATATTGAAAACATGTTTGTGAATACAAAGAGCTATTTTTACCCGTGAAAAGGCCAAGAGAGTCCCATAATGTCCCCGCAATGGTAGCCCATGGAGTTTGAGAAACATTTGCCTTGTGACTTTCCTGGCAGTTTTCATCAGAGTGCAGATATCACATCCCCTTACATATCATATTTCTCTCTTCAGTCCTTACCTGGTGTAGATTTTCTTTAAGTTAAGCCAAGAGTTTTGGCCTTCAAAGTGACCTGCCTGAGGTTCACTGTGATGATAGTTGAAGACGTCTGACATTGCACTGGGTAGAATGATGAGTCATCACTATATTTCTTCTTTAACACCAAAGACTTTGTCAAAATGGTGTGTTTTGATAAAATGTTGAACCATCCTAGTTAGTGAGTCTTGAAGCATTATCTTCAATGTCTAAAGTTTAGTGATATTCTTTATACATGGGGCTTGAAGTTGGGCAAGTCAAATTTGATCTGCTAAGGAGAGTGAAGCATCAGTCAGGAAGAGCCTTGGATCTGCTTGTTCTAAGGTGTGTTCCCTGGTTGTAGGTGTAATTCTTTTTTGTGCGTGAGTTTCTGTTCCTGGCTCAGGTTCCAACAATGTGTTCTATTACTAATTAATACGCCTGGGATAAAGAGACGACCGAGTTAGTTTGGCTCTTCCGTTCATGTTTTCTAACCACTTTAGTTTTTTCTATAATAGTCGATCTTTGAAGGACAAACCAGACCAAGCGCTCAAGGTTCTTACTATCAATGATGAGGGCGAAGAGGCATCAGAATCTTACAGTGAAATTGAGATTGAAGAGTTGTTCAAAGAACTTAAGATATGCACAAGAAGTTTGTCAGTTAAAGCTAAAAGTGCAGCTGAGGTGCTAAAACACATTACTTTAAAAGGACTTTAAGGTGTTTATCTTAATATTGTTGTTGCTCTTCACATTTTATTAATAATACCAGTAGTTTTAGCATCAGCAGAGAGGTTTTTTTCAAAACTAAAGCTCATAAAAACCTACATAATATAAACAATAGCATAAGAAAGACTATCAACTCTTTTGATTTTATCAATTGAAAGTGAACTATTATCAGAACTTGAATTTTCATCTGTCATAGATTATTTCAGTACTATTAAAAGCAGAAAATTTCTTTATAATAAACCATCCCAAACTTTTAAAAATACTCTAAAATTAAGATACAGCGTTTATTAATTGTATTCATACATCCAAAATATTTATTATTATTATTATTATTATTATTATTATTATTATTATTATTAGCACCGCGTCTTACTACCCGTTCGGGTTATACGCACTTACGCTAATGTGTAAATGGTAGGGTGATTGCGATATGAAATGGAGGACCTACAGTTTAACGTGGAATCCGAACCACGGTGGAGGCTTGGCATTCCCCACATTCACAAGATGTCTTGTCAGAGGTGAAGGAAGGGTTTGGTATTCAAATAAATCTGTGCCGGGACCGAGGATTGAACCCCGGCCGCCAGCACAGAAGTCTGACACCTTACCCCTAGACCGCCAGGTCACCAAACATATTTATTATGTTTATGTAAAATCACCTACTTATTTAAGCATTATTTTTTCACAGTATTTTATTAAGTGAAATAAAAGAAAACTAATATTTCTGTAACTCTGGAAAGTATTATTTCAATTTTTTTTCCCCAAAATATCCTTAAATCTTATATCATTTCACCACATTACTTGCTAACGTTATGTTCTCTGAGGTTACATGATTAGGTTATTATCCTCTTAGTTCTTATAGCCAAATATATGTTATGAGGCTATTATTATCCCCTTAGTTCTTATAACCAAATATATATTACGAGGCTATTATTATCCTCTTAGTTCTTATAACCAAATATATATTTTGAATTCAGACTAGTTAACACAATTTTAGGTTAGATTAATTTATTGGTGGGAAAGGGGGGGACGCAAATGACCCTGCCTATAGCCTCGCATACCCTAGGGCCGCCTCTGATTGGAGCCATTCAAGAAAAGCTGTTTTTTAGGGTAAACAAAGTGGGTTTATCGAGCTAAACAAAGCTTTTTGGTAGCTTTTTTTTGTTGTTATAACACTATATTACTAAGTGGGCGGGAACAATGTATACCAAAATTGAGATTCTTTTAATTCTTTTCTTTTTTATACAATGATAAATTTTATATTTTTAGCCATCTTTACTATCCCCAACCTAATTGATTTTACAGTATTAATTTGGCTTGCTAACTTATTCTATAACATTAGGTATTCAAAAGTTCATTACTGCACTTACAAAAGTATGCCACCTCTACTTATCTTGAGATAGTTCTATCAAGTCCACCTCATTAAACCCTACTCCAATATTGAGCTAGCTCCTTCCAGTCCTCTCCTCATTACATCCTATCTCTTTAAGGTAAAATATAGTGTTATCCTTACCATTGTGCCGTCTACGTCCCACCTTGTTGTCTGATTGGAAGGTGTGCCGCTAGACGGCACCTCACTCGCTCTGAGAGGTGGTATGGTGGACATGTTGTCTACTAAACTTGACCAATGAAATCCTCGACCTTTTCCCTGATCATTTCCTAAAATTCCCGACTAAAAAGTATGTCACTTCCTTCTAACTCGACCCTCCCCCCCGCTTTCCACCCTCGTTTTTCTATAAATAGTTTTTAAAATTTGAATCAAAATTGTTTACTAGGAATTAATTTACTGATTATTGTATTTCATATTTTGAGTAAATTATCATTTTCCCGGATTTTTATTGTGATTTATGAAATTCCCGACTTATTCCCGTTTTTTCCCGATCACTTCAAATTCCAGGTTAATTCCCGTTTTCCCTGATTTTCCCGAATGGTAGACACCCTGGGTGGAGTATGGGACAGTGAAATGGGGGGTTGAGGTACGAGACGGACGATGAGAAACGAGGCAATGATTAGACTGTGCAAAGTGAGAGTATGACAGATAAGTGTATTCAAGTATACCTGCCCATACTAGGTTAAAAAAATAAATAATCGGTGAATTATGACGGAGCTTGCTTTTCTATGTTTGAATTCCAAGTGAAATGTTACCCAACCCCGTAAACAAAGGAATAGAACATGTTCGGCAGTTACACATTGATACTCGTGATATGGGGAAAAATATACCCAGTGGTAATAAAAGGGTACAATATATGGTAGCAGAGCATGAATTAGTGACGAAACGGCAACGAGAATTTTCAGAAAAATTAAATTAATTAATAAAATTAGATTCACGTGTGAGGTAATGGAATAACTTGCAGAGGAAACATCACTCGACATCCTACGATCTTAAAGTCAACAAGGAACGATCCAACAACCAGGTCGAATGATGTCAAAACTGGCCACACAAAGAAACAACAAAGAACAACAGCAACAATCGGCTGGGACAAGAAAGGATGGACTGGAGTGAGGTAATGGTCACTGAATTGTCTTGTCGCGGTAGAGTCTCTTGAGCCTCTTAACAACTCACCAGGTATTTGGGGATGCCAGAGGGTGACCTGCTTCAAAAAAAAGCTAATGTAACCTCGTTACAACATGAAAGGAAAAGGATTGTTTTGGCTCACCATTTCTGTCTCCATTTGGCTGGTCTACGAGGCTCCACACAACATACACATCACGGCTCAACTTGCTTTAAACTGAGCAGAGGGACTATGGCTCAAGTTCCACCTCTAGATCTGCCCCACCCAAAGAGAAACAAGAGACGATCGGCATGTGCAGACCCGTGTGCGCTGACAACAGAGTGGTGGTATCAACGGTCGGTTGAACGGCGTGCGATTTGAATTATACCCAGACTGTGAGAGTGTTCCAGAACTATGCACTCCCCTCCCCTCTTTTCCCTGCCTTTCTTCCCGCGCTGTGAGAACACGTGACTCAACTTAGGTGTGTATAATGGCAGGACTCTATAGCCAAGATACACATTTCTCCGCAATCTCTAGGTGAGACATTTAGTGTCAAATTAGATTTAGTTTATTTATATCAAAATTCTGTTTGGCTTATGATGGATTCTAAATTACTGTTTCGGCGATATTCTGCTGAAGATTTAACTTTGTTTATTCTAAATTGAGGCTGCGGAATTTTTAGTAGAGATCATGGTAGCGCAGTTGGACTTAAAGAAATTATTGTGTAGGCTAACGCATCTTATCCGCTTCACGGATGAATTTGAAACTTTTAACACCGCCATTTTGATATGCGGGATATTTGTTAAATTTTACCCTTTGGGTACTTTAGTAGATTCATGTTGAATGATTGTATTACTAGTCCTTATTGGGGAATTAAATTTCTATAGATCTGAGCTTAGTTGGTCAAATCTGGGGCCACGAGCCCGCGCTCTTAGTTTGTTAGTTTGTTAGTACAGTAGCCCCATGGCTTCTTTGGTGCTGGCTGACAGCTTTGAAAAGCTACCAGACCAAATTTACGTATCTCTACGCCAAACCATATGATCTTCAAAAACATGTGTTTAGCAGCTGTCACTTCTGACGGTCAAAATTTAGGTATATACCTTAATGTTGACTTTCAGAAGTCAGCTGTGAGCTGGCAGTCAGCACCAAAGAAGCCATGGGGCTACTGTAGCTAGGTTACTAAATTTTAAAGGTCCCTTTAAATAATGGATCTTGGTTCTATTTTTGGGCCTTATGATGTCCGTAATGATAAACCTTTTTCTAGGGCACTTTGTCATCTACGTTAGTTATTGGAGAGTCACCGATAGCGACTAGTCAATATCTTATGATTGTTGTTAGTATGCAGGTTATTGTTTCAATCTTCAATTATTATCATTATACAAGACATATTTGTATGAAGGTCAATTTAAATGTATGTTAACATTGTGGGTCCCTTAGGCGGCCATCTTAGTACTTGGGGTCGTGCCTCAAATGATTTATTCCTGTATTGTTTATTATGGCCTATCTGCGCCTAACGCTGGGCTTGTCTCGCCCTCTCTCTTCGAGTATTGTTTTTGTTGGAATAAAATAAATAAATAAATAAATAAACTCTCTTGTGATCAACCTGACTTTTATTTATGGTATAAATAAAAGGGGGGGGNACTAACATGGGCAACATTTTTAGAACTTTTAATTACTACGAACTTTCACAAACATTCAACTTCTGTTTTAAACACCAAAGTATATTTCAAGACAGTTTTTTACTCAACTAATTTCTTTGAATGCTTACAACATTAGTAAAATAAGATACCTATCAATATCTTATATAACTTAAAGGTAGGACTGGCTAAAATGTGGCTGGCACTTTTACTGCGAGTATTTTGAACCAATTAGGCACTGTTATCAGAAAAACAATTTCAAGATAAGGCATTAAAATGCCTCAAAGTTATAATTTAACATTTACTTTTGGCATCAATGCAACAATGAGTTTGATTTGTTTTTCAATAAACTTTATTGTAATTTGAAATATTTTGAGTTTTCTTTAGAATAATCAAAATTAGACATACACACCAAAAAGTATCTATAAAATTACATTAAAATGGAGTCATGTATTTTAGGGTAAATTTTGCTCAGTGTTAATATTTATAAAATTCACCAGAGTTGCACAAGGTTTTAAAATTCTTTACAACTCAGCAAATCCCATTGGGAATAACAGTATGTGAAGATGACAAGACTTAATTGAAATGTCTTCTATAACATTTTCTAGAGAAATTCACCCAAAACTACACACATAAATAAGGTCTCACAGATGTTAACATAATTCTAATTGTGCTAATTATTTTAAGAATTTTGAACAATTCCTATTTAGTTACATTAAGGTATACTTTAAACACAATTAGTACTATATTAAACAATATGCAGTAAATTGTAATATTAGGCCAGATACTACAAAAACAACAATCAAGAAATCAACATTATATGTGAACTTTCTTAAGCTGCCCCATAAATAAACACAAAATACAAACATATTCATGTTACATGGTACGTTAGTATTAAATTATACAATCTAAATTTATATTTAAATATTAAATTGATAGGGCCTACCTGGCAATTCAAAGCACGAAAACTCCAAATATGTAGTTTTATTCTCAACGTATATAAAAACAAAATATTGATTACATAACTACTGCCTCATATAGAAAAATTAGAAGTGATGCTTAGTAAGGAATAAACAATTTCCTAAACTTTGGAGTGTGAGTAAGGACACCTTAAGAAATTGTATCATTCTTAACACTATCCAGTAAGTTCTATTTTTTATATATATAATTATATGATGTGAAGGTTTAAAAGTTTTTCCTTTGTTATTTCCTTAATGACTCATCTACAATCAGCTGCACAAAATTTAAGTGCAGTCATAAAATTGAGGCTACCTCAATCTCAAAGGTTTATATATGTACAGTTTTGCATATGTCTTCCTTTTTACTTATTCTTCTTAAAATTATGTCTTTCAATCATTTTATGGGTGACCTGGTGGTCTAGGGGTAAGGTGTCAGACTTCTGTGCTGGCGGCCGGGGTTCAATCCTCGGTCCCGGCACAGATTTATCTGATTACCAAACCCTTCACCTCTGACAAGACATCTTGTGAATGTGGGGAATGCCAGGTCTCCACCGTGGTTCGGATTCCACGTTAAACTGTAGGTCCTTCATTTCATCTCACAATCACCCTACCATTTACACATTAGCGTAAGTGCGTATAACCCGAACGAGTAGTAAGACGCGGTGCTAATGATGATGATAATAATAATAATAAAACATTTTATGGTTGAAAGTTACTTTAAACGCTGATAATCCAGTCTTATCATTGAAACTATGACAAAATGGTAGCAGATTGTAAACAAGCCATTAGGTACTTACACAATGTAAGTGTATTCAATAAATGCATCATTTCATTAAGATAGCTTCTGTGTAACAATGTAAAAATGGATTCTGGACAGTACTTTAGAGTCTTTTTTTCAGACAGATATTCAAACATTATTAGTGTAGTTATTTTGATAAATAGGGAGAAGAAATGTACAAATTTTTAATAGTATAGTGACCGATGCTATTTAGTCGTGGGCCGGATCAACTCTTTTGGACTACAGTGTGCAAAGAAACATTAACTGGAAAAACATTTTCATTACTATGGTAAATGGTTGTTGGGTGTCGACCCTTTGGGGCATTGATCATGACGTTGTGACCATGAATGTAACCATGGAGGACTTGTATATTGTGTAGAAGTTCACTTTTGAAGATGGGACTAATATTGATGTGAACAAGGTCAATGTTTTTGAACATATTTATGATATATGATGTTTACAGAGCAACTAGGGGAGTGTAGAACGGGTCCGGTGGCTGTTAAAGGAACATGTTAAAAAGAGAAAATTTATAAAAACAACACAAACAAACTTGTTGGAAATTGTATGAGTGATACGACTTTGAACAAAAACACTAACAGTTATATTTTGTTGAGACTAATCTTTTGAACCTAGCTTTGATTAACAAAATCTATATTGTTAGTACACTAAATTGATTTACTATATATCTATACAAAGGCTTGTGATTTTAAGAAGTAACAATTACATATCATGCGATGTTGAGATACATCAGTAGTTGGACAGAATTATTTTCTACTAAGGTTCACTTAAAAACTATGTTGGTTCTATATTAAACCGTTGTTAATAGGTTTTGATTATGTTTATCTTTAACCTTATAATAGAATATGTGGGACTTTTGATATCCATTGCGGATAAAATGTTCTGGGAACTTTATAATTTTATATGAACATTAACTTTTTGACTTGGGGTTGTAAATCTTTTTTGTTCAATATATACATAAACTTTCGAACATTGGAATATCTAGCATATAATATTAGAGTGTTAAGGGGTTTATTACATCAACAAAATGTATAGTTAAGAAATTGTTTACATTGTATGTCGTGTGGAGTTTCATGACCAAAGAACTTTGATAATTTACAGGACACTTTTGCTAAGCTAAATGTACTAAGTTTTTTTATAACAAAAGGTGGAACTCTGTTTATGATGGGGGGGCTTTATAATTTTTCATGAACTTTAAATTTTCGAGTTGGCGTAGTATATCAAAATCAGTTTTTTAATCTTTGATGTTACGTCAATATTGTTATTCCCTCATTGTGTAATATACATAGATTTTCAGATGTTAGTTGATTTAGTTTTTAATATTAGGGTGTTTAGTTTTTTTTTACATCAACAAAGGTATAATTTAGAAATTTTTTACATCATATGTCACCTCGGAGCGTCGCGGCTCAATCTGAAAGCTTCGATAATTTGCAGGACATTTGTTTACTAGACCAAGAATACTGGGGTATTTGTTAACTACGCGGTTGGAATCTGTTTATCCCTGGTTGAGGTGTAGCATCCTGGAGAGATGGACCCGACTCGGCTGGTAAAGGACGAATTGTTCTACGAGATTTCGATAAAGGGTGTGACCCCGGCCAGCTCAGTGACAGAGATGAGATGCCAGTTGTCGGACTTAGTAGCTCGAGAGGACAACGAAGGGGTGGTATTGATCAATATGAAACTGGTTCCTGGATTTGAAACAGGGGTCCCTCATCTGTTACGTAAGCTTGAAAAATTAAGAGAAGAAACTAGGGGAATCTGAAGCCTAGTTATTCCCAAGGGAAGAAATGGTTAACTACAAGTCGACACATCCTCGACAGAGCAGAGCATGCCCGACTGGATGACCCATCTTTGGAGGAATAAAGGAAAAAACTCCTGGAATAAAGGAAAAAAACTCCTGGAATAAAGTTCTCAATTACATACACATCTCCTATCTCCAAGGGCCCAAAAGGAGAGGAAAAGAAATCAGACAAAAGGGAATTTGATGAACAGGAACACAGGAACAGGAGGACGGATACCACAAGGAAAGGTGATGCGGTGACCAACAATCAAGGAACTAGTTCACTGATAGAAGGAGCGTCCCTCAGTGTAACTCGTTCGGAATGTGAACAAACCCGTCGAGACGAGCAAGTGTTGGAGAGTTTAACACACAGGATACCCACTGAGGGAAGAAGTCGACTAGTGTTTGTTCTCAATCTTGTGCGTGATTTTAAAGTCAAGTTTACGGATCAGATACAACCTATCAACTTTGTCTAAAGGGTAACTGAACTCAAAGAAATTGATCAACTCACGGACAAAGAGGGGTTGGAATCCTTACCGGAACTATTCACAGGGAGAGGACTGAGTTGGGTCCGGAACATCATGAGCATCTGGAAAACCTGGGACGATTTCATAGGGGGTTTTAGGTTGAACTTTTTCCCTTCAACTTACCAGATGATATTAGAAGACTATAACTGAGGACAACAACAGGGACCACGAGAGTGTGTGGCCGAGTATCTAGTGGACATCCAGACCTTAACACAACACCACAAGGAGTTTTCATTACTGCGGAGCATAGAAAGAATTTACAACAACCTAAGGCCATAAATTATAATAAACACCGAACATCACGGGTTGGCTCCATTAAAGAATTGCAGGAGGTGGAAACACGTTTAGAACTCGCTCAGAAAGAGATTTCCCAGTATAAGGCAATACACCCCGAACAAATAAGCATGACCAAAACTTTCCCGCCGAACAAATACAGGGTGTTTAGGCCGGCTAGACCATGGACACCGCCAGGCGGGTTCAAACAGCTCCCACAGCAGGGGACTCTCACCCAGGAAGGGGTTAGTGCAGAAGGTAAGAGAATATCTCCAAGTACTACAAGCTAAACACGGAAGGGAATCGGGGGTGGATCCACGGGTGGTTTCCCTATAAAATGCTACCAGTGTAGTTCAACTGATCACCTGATAAGAGTGTATTATTATAGGAAGGGCAGCCAAGATTCCAAGGGTGGACGGAATGTCACACATTTGTTTGCGTTCAGAGAACCAAGGAGCGCAAAGTGCCAGCCAGGAAGGAAGGGAAATAGCCTACTATGGGGGATGAGAATCAGTATGGGAAAAACATCTACGGTCGCTCTCTTAGATATAGGGGTGAGAGATAATGTATTACTATTATTATTACTAAGCATCGCATCTTACTACCCATTCGGGTTATACACTCTAAGTACTAACTACGCTAATGGATTAGGAATTGGGAAGGTTGAATTAGAGGAAGTGAACCCGCATTTGCGTGGAGAGAGTGGAAAACCATTTAGGACCCCCCCCTCCCCCCCACAGTTCACCTGACCGAGATTCGAACCTCGATCTCCCCGTCCTCAGCAGTCGAGCTCAACACAACTACGCCACCGAGGCGGGTGAGAGATAATGTACTTTCTGGAGAATTCTACCGCAAACTCCAAGAGAACAGATTAGTACAAAGGGTAGAAAGGTGTGCCTTAACATGTATATATTAGCCAATGGACAACCCTTGAAGATCAAAGAAAAGACCAAAGTATCGCTAAGGATAGGACCATTTACGTGACCTGTCTGGGTTTTGATATCTCCCTCATTGCTCACGGATGTCTTTTTAGGGAAGAGATTCATAGGGAATTTGGGACTGAAGGTGGATTTTCACATGGAGGAGGTGACGTTCCCGTTTGCAACAGGATTTGTGGTGCCATTAGAGACGATAGGTAACTTGGGAGAAAGGTCGGTCAGTATGGTAGGTGACACAACGAGGGTGGAGTTGGTGAGTCTGAAAGATAAATTTCTTGATGTAGTGACAAGCAAGGTCGGGTGTACCCACGTAATGACACACTCGATTGAACTAGATGATTCGAACCCGGTGAGATCCGAACTCGGAGAGATCCAAACCTTATTACTATGCATCTCTTAAGTTTCGTATATTAAAAAATTACATAAAATCTTTGAAACGCTCGAACAGTCCCTACGCTTCTCCTTGCTTTCTGTGTAACATTACATTACATTATGCTAAAATAGGACCCGCCCCATGCTGACATTTGCCCATAACTCTCTGTAATTCATACTACCCGCTCCAATTATACCGACAGTAATAGAATCCCTACATTAGTATTATTCTCTATTGTAGTTCACGTAGTTTGGTACGACATAATAAAACAATTCTGAACAATAATATTCTCTCTACATAATCAATCTCTATATAATTAAACTGTTCATGTACTTACCAATTTAATCTTCTGAAAATAGCAACCACCAAGACTGGCCTACACCTATCATCCTAAATTGATGAGTGGGCCAAGCGAGCTACAATGCTCCAACAAGAAGAAGTCCACTCAGTCCTGTTCAACTAACACGTAATGGGTTGGCCAGTATTGGACACGACTATAGAATGACTATTCACCTGCCCTCTGATTGTAGGGAGATGAACTACTTTCAAAACATCAGGTGATTGAAGAATGGAGCCATGACAACAAATGGTCTACGTGATCATCCAAAGCTTCGAGTAGGCCATATTGATGTCACCGACCGTGTGTTCAATTCTCCCACCTTGATTCTATTGTGACGAAACCCACTATATATTGTGATGTGCGTGTATGCTAAAATGACTATTTGAATACATCGCTTGACCGAGTAACATTGTCCTGGACCTAGACAATGTCAGGATAAAACATTTATATATATCTTCTTCAGAATATTAACTATGGTGACTTATTTATTGGACACTGATTTAAATTTAACTCTTAGTGTCAGCCATGTTAGATGTTGTAATTTTTCTATTATCTAAATCTATTGATTTTTTCCTGATCGTTAAATTTGAAATGAGGCTCTATATTTTTTCTGTCACCACTTGGACGCTAGAGTCCTTTCGAGTGTTAAATCTTTTAGATAGCCACAATTGTTAATTGACTTGGAGTTGAACGAATTCAATGTAAATTTTTTTGAAATTGTGGATAGTAGTAATTATTTTGTAAACATTAAGGTAGCGTTTCTTATTTTTGTTTGCATTTTGAAATATAGTTTAATGTAAAGTAATTTTCTGATCATTTTGATTAATTATGAAATTAATTAACTTTAGTATATTTTCTAATATTTTTCTAGGGTTTGCTGGTTCGCTTCTAATATATTTTCATTACTATTTACTAGTAGGGTTATTGTTTTCATTTCGTAATATTGTGTCAGGATCAGATAGTCCCAGGGGAGTTTGACTAAATTCTGTTAGCCAAACTCCAAGTAATTTAAAGTTTCTTATATAAAATCAACATGTAAGGTTAACGTTTTTGAAGTTTTTATTCTTTGGTATTAAAAAGACACTTTGGTAACATTTTGAAGGTGCTCATTAGGCCCTTATTTAGTCCTTATGTATTATCCTGATCAATATTAATATTTTTGATTTATTGTACTAAATTCAACTTTACAGGTTGTTCTGTCTCTTCAAGACTGACCCATTTGAATATTGGATATATTATGAGTTTTATAACTATCTCTTAAGTTATCTGTGAAATTTAAAAATATGAAGTTATTATCTATTTGTTTGGTTTTCAACATATCTCGGTTTGATTAATGAGACCATGTAAAGTTTTCTGCTCTAATGTTATTGTTTTGAATGAGCTGGTCATATTGTTGCTTTTAAATATTGCTATTAATTTCCCTTGTCAATTGTTCCATAGATTACTCCCGCTCCCTTTTATCTTAATTATGGTCGTAAATAAAAGGTAACAGAGTGGGGTGTAACATTTGATTTCTAAAGAAAACAAATAGAGGCGGTTAGTTATAGATTATAGAAAATTGAATTGGAAGATCAAATATGAGGCGACACCGATGCCTACCATAGAGATGGCGTTGTAGTTCTTGGGTGGAGCCGCAGTGTACACAACTATCAACCTCAATAAGGCATATTACCAGATACCACTGTCAGAAGAGACCAGACTGTTGACTGCCTTCATTTCGCAGTTTGGGTTGTACGAGTTCGTCTTACCATTTGGGTTAGCCACTGGGGCTCAAATTCTCACATGAATCTTGAACACCATTTTCGGGGACATACAGCACTTTTTTTGTTTAACTATTTGGATGACCTTGTGGTGTTCTCTAAAAACTGGGAAGAACATGTGGAACACGTGAGAGAAGTACTCATCAGACTCCAAAGGCCAAGGTTAAGGGTAAAACCTGAAAAAATTCTGTTCGCGGTATCAGAAATTGACTTTTTGGGGCACCGTATCTCATCCAAGGGGTTGTCTACTAACCCAGAGAGGGGTTGTCTACTAACCCAGAGAGGACCAAAGCAATACGAGTTTCCTTTGCCCAAAATGGGACGCAAATAAGCCCAGTTCCTAGGAATGATAGTATTTTATGGATGGTTTATCCCCAATCTCTCGTCAAAAGCAGGCGCACTGTACAGGCTCAAGAAAACGGGAAACCCCCTCAGATGGTCAGAAACCAGCAAGGAAGCCTTCCATAGCCTCCAAGAGGACCTTGTAACTCCATCAATCCCAAATATGGCGGATTTCAAACAGAAATTCATATTACAGACGACAACTGGATTGGGTGCTGTATTGGCCCAGATAGAAGCGGGGGGGGGGGGGTATGCGGCCGGTAGCTTATGCTAGTAGGATACTACACAGTCAAGAGAATAATTACTCTATGTACCAACTGGAAGCTCTGGCTGTGGTTTTCGGTACTGACAAATTCCGGGCGTATCTGGAGCATAACCAGTTTGACCTGTATTGCGACAAGCACTTTCCTGGCTACTGAATCACTCCAGACAGACAGGGAAGATCGGGGAGGTGGATAGCAAGGTTGGCATCCCTACGGTTAGAAGTAGTCCATATCCCAGCAAAGAATAACCGTGTTGCGGATAGCCCGTCTCAGATGTTTGAAGAAGATGAGATTGGCGCCAGTAGAGAGGAAACACAGGACCCAGTTCCACTAGGGATATTGGGACAAATGCTGGAGATATTTTCGTCCATTAGGTTAGCTCTGAAAACTTATCCTATTCTGGGAAAGGTTTGTAAGGATCTTTCTGAGAGAAAACCGGCGGCCAAATTCAAACTACAGGGAGAACTTCTGTTGACGTATTGGAAGATTGCTTTCCCGACGATACATACTGACAATGTGATAAGGTATTACCACAAATGTCCCCTGGGAGGACATTTAGGGATATCAAAAGCAATTGCAAAAATAACAAAGATGTTCTATTGGGAACATATGAACCAGGATATAAGAGAACGTGTGAGGAGTTGCGGGACGTGTACCCGTGCTAAACCAGCCCAAATGACAAGGTATGGTTCATTGTGTTCGGAAGTCACGAGCTTTCCAATGCAAAGATTGTTTATTGATTTCTTTGGACCACTACCCCAGTCGAAAGTAGGATATAAACATATTTTGACAGCAATAGACGAATTTACTCAGTATGTTTGGATGATGCCTGCTGCTAAAAGAGCGACGGTGAAACTACCGGATGAGAACATCTTCTGAAATTTTGGACTATCTTGCACTATAGTACCCAACAATGGGAGTCAGTTCTGGTTGGGGCTTTTAAGGATATGTGCTTTGCGAGGGGTATTCGAAATATTACTATTTCTCCTTACTACCCCAACCCAACCCAAGTGGAGAGGTCCCAAAGGAACATGAAAAACGTGCTTATTGCGTATTTTTGTATATTCGGACTTTTACATTTCTAGACAGCAGGTTAGATGTTATCTATCAACTTACTGGTTGTATTCGTTTCCTAATTTCCAATCCAATATTGTTATTGAAAAATCAAATAGCCAAAGCTATTATTTATGCATTTTTGTGAGGATTACTCCATCTAGATATATTCTGAAAATTGAAAAATGACACCTGGACACAGAAACCAAACCCGGGACCTTTGACTTAGTACACCAATGCTCTTACCACTGAGCTATCCATGATTCGTCCCGTGCCCATGGTCATTCTTCACTGCGTTATCTGATAGCTCGTGATCTTAATTAATCACACATTTGTAGCCGAAGATTCCCACACGTCCATAATCGACTGCCTTAAAATATGAGTGAAGAGTGAATAATGACCATGGGCACAGGACGAATCCTGGATAGCTCAGTTGTAAGAGCATTGGCGTACTAAGCCAAAGGTCCCGGGTTCGATTCCCGTGTCCAGGTGTCATTTTTCAATTTTCAGAATATGATAATATTGTTATTGCTAGTTAAAAATTGCTCCTAAATATTTAAACTCTTTAACCCTGTCATACGATGTTGGGCAAAGTAATCTCTAAATTACTGTCCTCAATCAGTGTTCACTTTGTGATTGCAATGGTTGGAAATTTGCTTTTATTGTGTGTATGGATGCTTAAAAATAAAATATAAGAAATTATATATGATATATAAAATGATTAAATGTCTCTCTCTCAACACACACCATTCCCAAGAGGGCATTTGTGTACTATGTGCAAGCTTTAATTTTTAATATATAGGTTTAATACCATACTACTATACAATTCTAACCAGTGCCATAACTAGGCTGGTGCAAGAGAAGCAGAGAAACAGGGCCCAGGACAAAGGAAGGGGGGGAGGGCAGGGGGCGCCTTGAAATGGAACTGATGAAACAAATTTCAAATATTGTATTTTTATATTTATATTGAATTTATAATTTTAGGATAATTTTGCCACAGTATTCTGCTATTCAGTTCAGATATCAGCAAACCAAATGTGTCAAGTGGCCCAGACAGCCCATAGCGTTATTTAATGATAATTGCGGCACTCAGTCCCTGGGCGCCCTATGCTCCACAACATCTGGATCACTGAATCACAGAAGTGATAAACACACCGGGCGCACAACGCGGGTGAATGTATATGTTTATTTGGTGGCTATGCCGCTTTTAACCCAACAACCACATCCGAAAATCTTGTTGACACTGTTTTTTAATTAATCATATTTTGACTTGTGGTACATACAAAGCGATTTGGGAATAAGAATATTCAAGTAATTAATACATTGCTGGTCAAGGATTGGATGATACATGTGTGTGTGTGTGTGTGTGTGCATGCATGTGTATGGGTGTGGGTGTGGGTGTGCATGGGTGTGTATTTGTACACATGTGTATGGGTGTGGATGGATGTGTGTGGGTGTGTGCATGAATGTGTGGGTGTGAGTGTGCATGAATGTGTGGGTGTGAGTGTGCATGTGTGTGTGTGTTCAAGGGTGGGTGTGTATGTGTATGCATGTGTGTATGGGTGTATGTATGGGTGTGTGTATGCATGTGTATATTTTAAAATTACTTTGTTTTCATGTTTGTGTTATTGTGCTATATGAAACATTGGAGGCCTAATTATTAGAAGTCTACTTCGATAACAATTATTATCAGTAGATATATTACATTATTTAGCTAAAATTATTTAGTCTATAGGGGTAGAATCTTAATTGATTTAATTTATATTTTATCTGAATTAAATTAAATTAAATTAAATTAAAACATAAATGCAAAAGTGTGATTGTGAAATGTAGTGTAGTTTAGAAGGCATACAAAAAATTGATACTGTATATGTGCTTTTTTTATGAACAAATGTTATATAGCTAGGCCTAGTATTTATTTTTTTATTTTTCTCAAAAATAATAATTAAGTAGGGCCTAGGCCCAAAATAAAACCTTGCACAGGGCACAAGCTGGTTATGTGCTAAAACGCTTCAACCTTCATGATGGCATTTGAGTCAAGGGGCATTCCATGAGAAAGTGAGCCCCAACACATATTTCTTAAGGTGGAAAAAACAAACTAATTTCAATATATTTTATAATTTAAATCCGCAAAGTTACCACTGCATGAAAAAAAAACTGATATTTATTTTTTAACCATGTACTTGAAGTTTGTGTTTCCACTCGCCTGCTTGGAACATAGTTTTGTACTCTAGGCTGGCAAAACTGTAGAAGCATCTTTGTTTACATTTGGGAGAAGATTATGTGTTGAGCTGATGCCCTCATATTTGTATTACAGGTTCCACATATAATTATTTTGATTAGGTAATCTTTTTGATCATTATCTAAAAATGAGAAAAGAGTGATTGAGATGTTCCACCCGTGACAAAAAACATCTAAAAGTTAGTCTAGAGTGAAATTAGTTAGGAGGTTAGGTTTATAAATTTGTAAAAGTGAACAATTTCTTATGTTAAACACATTTCTCAAATATTTTTCTTATAAAACTGACGAATCACAAGATTTTAAACATTTTAATTTGTCCCACCCGTGACAGTGTATGTCACGGATGGGACAGACATTATGTTTGGTCCCAATTTCATGGTAATTTGCTGGTTATAGCCATGTGACTGCACAATGGGATAAACTTCCTTTATGATATTTATTTTTTTCTTTAAATTAACCATTGGAATTAAATGTCTTGAACCTTTTTTAAAGTAGGCCTATATTTGAGCCATAGGCATAGGCCTAATTCTTAAGTGCAGTCCCTAGGGAAAGCAAAAGGTCGAGTTAAAAGATGCTTCCCTGCAGCCCCAGGAGAAAGACTGCTGTCATTAAAAAAACTAGTGTATGAGAATTTTAACATTTTCCATGCTAAACTATTCTTCCCAATGATATGGAGAGAAAAGAAATTAAGCATGCATTATCTGAAGAAACAATAGAAAAAGTGGAGACTTTTTATCAATGTGATGATATTAGTCACCAGTCTCCAGGCATAATAGATATTAAAACTATCAAAAACCCCAAAAGAGGAGGGAGGATTTTGTATCAGAGGAGCTACATGAACATGACTGTTAAGGAGGCGTATTCCTTATTTGTGTCAGAAAACCCTGATAATAAAGTGAAAATAACCAAGTTTTATGACCTTCGCCCCAATTATGTTCTCTTGACTAGTGAGATGCCACACAATGTGTGTGTTTGCAAATAGCACAGCAATTTTAAATATCATTGTTGAAGCCCTGAACAAGAAAGTTAAGTACTTTCCAAATTCTGGTGCTAAACTACTTGAAATGATTTGTTGTGACATAAAAATGAAAAATGCATGCTCGGGAACTGTAGCAGGTACAACTGACCTCCTCACACTAATTGATGATGGTGTCTCCTGCAATCTTACTTGAAATAAATGGACTGAGATTGAAGGACACTCTTAAAATAGTTGCAAATGATGGAACACTTGAAGCTGTTCATGAGCTTAACTCCCAGCTGCTTCATTTCAAGACACATGTGTATGTTAAGTGAATCCAATCTCAAACATTCATTGGGGTAAAACAGACCTTGCAGGCAGGTGAGGTTGTGTTGCAAATTGACTTAGCAGGAAACTATTCAGCCGTCACACAGGATGAAACTCGGTCAGCACACTAAATTCATAAGCAGATCACAGTCTTTACTGCTTACGCCTGGCTCCCTGGCGGTGAAATACGTTCTTTTGCAATTGTAACTGATATTTTGAGCCATTATAAGTATGGTGTTTTTGCCTGTCTTAAGAGAATCGTCAGTGAGTTGAAACAGGGATTAAATGATCTACAGGGAATAAAGATATTCTCTGATGGGGCAGCATCCTAATTTAAAAATTGGTTCACACTAACAAACCTTTGTTTTATGCCAGATGACTTCAATGTAGAGGGAGAATGGTACTTTTTTGCCACCTCTCGCGGTAAGGGAGCTGTTGATGGAATTGGTGCAGTTGTGAAAAGGGCTGTGTGGAGCAGAATGAAACAATGCAAGTTTCAAATTGATAATGCCAAAGATTTTTTAGAAGCGGCTTGCTCTTCAGTAGAAAATGTCAAAATAATAGACCTTTTACTGGAAGAAGTCGAAAGAAATAAAGAGATGCTGGATGATAAGATGGAGGTTTGTAAATGGTATTGACAAGCTATAGTCGCTACACTTTTTGAAGGGCTACAATAAGGAAAGTTTGATTGTAGGACGCACTTTCCAGTTGGAGCTTTCCAAGTTCAGAGTTTTCAAGCTTGACTTCTTGGATTTCTACCCGGAGAGCGATTCTGACAATGCAGCTCGTGAAACATTTCCATTGGATGCATTCAACGGCATGGTTCCAACAAAGGCTCCTACAGTTGCAGATATAATGGCAGGTTCTTTTTTGCTAGTCAAATTCACAACCTCCCAAAGCAAGAATACTGACATTTCAACTAAGTACAGATATGCTGGTATTGCTCAGACCTCTCTAGATGATGATGGGGAGGTAATAAAGTAATGTTTTTGAGGAATGATGGGGACAGTGGCAACCAATTTAAAACTAATGAAAAGGACATTTCATTTGTCACTTTTGACCAGATTCTTGACATATTACGTGAGATAAAAATGTCAAAAACAGTATTTTCTTTAAATTCCCTGGTGAAGTAGATGTGTATGAACAGTGAAATCTAATTCATTTACTTTTAAGTGTGTTTGATAAGCATCAGGGAGAAAATAATTTGGAAAAAACTTTTGAACTGGTTCAATAGTTTGTTAATCATATCTAAAAGTTACATAATCTGTTTCAGAATGATTTTAATATGAGTTTGTAATGATTTCTGTTCTTTTAAATACATTAGAAGTGTCCCACCCGTGACACACCCTTGCCACACCCGTGATGCAGTAAATATTAATATATACAAAATTATTGTCATTTTTTTACTTAGTTTTTAATTACAATGTGCAGGTCAAACATTAATTATTTCAGAATTAATGACATATATTTTTTGCTCATTAATTCACAGTTTTTTCTTAAAACCCTCATCTGTGTTACAAGGCATGTCTTTTTTTCGTCCCACACGTGACAATAGTTTAAAGCTCATTAATTTCACATCTGAACTGTGAAATGTATGTTTATCATAGCCAGGTGGTGCAGCTATGAGTAAACTATTGCTATCATACCATATTGACAAAATGTATATTGTATGAGATATTTACTGTCAAAATAAGAAAAGCGTAGTGCTAGTGTCCCACCCGTGACGATGGAGTGCCCCTCAATCTAAATCAGTAACTTAGCCCTAATCTAGTATTTTCAAGTAACGGTACTATTTTTTTATATATCTAACCTTTTACAAGATTAAGACGTAATTTATGTGTTCACCAATTCATTAACCAGCTATAATATTAAAAAGAAATATAATTAAAATTTGGCTTAATGTGACAGCAGGCCTATGGCTTTAAAACAATATGGTTAGTAGCAGACCATTGATTGGCCTTTGAATTCTTTGATACAATACCAGTAAATTCTTTATCTGTTAAATAATTCAAGTCAAAAGGCCCATATTATTTAGTACAAAATAAAAATCAACATAATGGTAGGTATGCCTAATTTATTAGATAAACACTAACCTGGGTACAGTTGGCATAGTAGGCTGAACCAGTTAATGGAAAATTTGGAAATTGTGATCCCAAAATAATGTTGACGGAGACAACAAAAAGTGCCACTTGTGGCGGATGATAATACTGGACATACAAACTAGATAGCCATTATATATTTGGAGACATCAAAGACTGTAACAGAGCCATAAGTATACAACTTTTAATTCAGTAAAAAAATTGTAAAATATTTTGACTTTACAAAAGTAAGGTTGAACACTGTAGTTTAATTTAAAGAAATTCATACTTTTTTTCCTTGTGTTTGTTGAAAAATTCTACTGTATTAAACTGCAAAAATAAAAAGTACTTTACTATAGTTATAGCTCAATTACCTTCTTAAATATGGTAATTTAAGTTCCCACATTCAAGGGTAGTGCAGTAACGTGTCATCAATTGTAACATTAATAATTGCTAGATCTTAATAAACATACACAATTTCATAGATGACCATTGTCATTCAAGAGGGTGTGCAAGTACACAACTTAGCCAACTAAAACTACGAAAATACCACTTGATTTTATCATATTTCCCGCTTGATTTAACAAAAAAAAAATTTAGATTTCTAGAAAGTTTAAAAAACTTAAAAATATGGTGTTTGAGTGACAATATTGAAAGAAATATTATGTTAATATAAATTGTGGGCCAATCAATCCTATGTCCCATGATCTCTGAAATAACTATTGACCTCTATAATATAATTGAATCGACATTTGTAGCTGAAATTTCAGGCTGTCGTCTGCGTACCATTGTATATAAGAAAAAAATAGTTACGGGTATATCTTTCTATTTTACACACACAAGTAATGTGGCATTTTGACATAATTTGCTAATTTGATTGAATATAACTGTGGTCCTTTAGCAAAACTTGATATCTCTATTATTTTGCAAAATTGAGTTATTAGTATATTCATATTCCTCTCATTGAGATCTATGATATGGCATCATCTGATATGCCCTCCTTCCTCTGGTAATTGAGTTATGAATCTTTAGTTTTGTTATATCTTAGAAAATGTCAATTTTTTTTTTTAAAGAATCCAGGAATTTTATAAGTGAGATTTTTGGTTTGGTCATCTTAGATATTTTCCAACTTGAAGCAATTTGTAAGTGGCTGAGGGTGAAATGTTGACATATTTGGTTTTGTCATGAGAAATATTATATTTTAACAAAAATATTCAAGGTAGCAGAAGCTGATATGTTGAGATATGTGTTTTGGCCACTTAGCTGATTCATTTATTAACTTATTTCAAATTGTCCAAAAAATGATATGTCTCTATGTTTAGTTTTTCCATCTTGGAGAAACGGTAGATTTTCTGTTGGCAAAACTTGAGTTATACGGTTTAAGGTTATGTTGGACTATGCCTGCCTGCCTGTCTTTTCTATGCTGTTGACTGCTGAGCTTTGTTGGGGTTTTTTAATTTTGAGTGAAAATGTTGGTGTGTAAAAGTTGTAAGGTGGAGTTTAGTGATCGGGGTAATCTTATATTAAATAAGATACAGTGTAAAAATGAAGAAGCTATTGGCGCAAACAATATTAGAAGTACACATTCCAGGACATTATTTGATATTGCTGCAAATAGTCAAGGTACCAAACCACACAATGGAATCTACTAGGCCAATCAGAAGCTTCCCAGATATGGAGAATTCATTTTTATTGGTAAGATAAACTATTTTACCATCGAGTCTAGTACTTACCATCTACTTTATTGTTATTAGAAAACTATTAGTCATACTGATAAACGTTATGTATTTTATAGCCTTGATACTATAATATAAACTTGTGATTGATTGACATATTCGAGATTGATTTAAAATGTAAAATCATTCGGTTTCAAAATCTGACCATTTAAATAGAATCAAAACAAAATTCTGGACACATTAATACCTTATTAGGTATTACTGGACATAATTTTACAGTTTGTGACAAGTGAAGCATTAAGTACCTATATGATAATGGTTTAGCTATAACATACAAAACTATTGTAATTACTTAACCAGATTTCTGACAAAAATTACAAATAGAAACCTGATTGTAATGTCCTTCTTTTGTGAGTAAACGCACGTTTTAGGCTATTTCACCTAACAAGTTAATAGCAATAGCAGGTTACTTCCTTTGGCAAGTCAATACTAATAAAATGAAAATAGGCTACTAAACAAAGTGAAGATGGTAAGTTTCAGATTAAAAGTGATAATTTTTTCCATTGAGAACATTAATGTATGGAGCCTAGAGCATTAACTTTTTATTTTATTTAGCTATTGTTGTAGCCTATTCTAGATTTTAAAAACTAAGAGTAGGATAACAAAACTTATATGTTCCCAAGTTTTGGCTTGACATAAAAACTACCATAAAACTTTAAGTAACTGATGGTTAAAATGTCCACAAAATGAAATTTTTGAAATTAACTCTTTTTGTTTGAACCATTCATGTTATGTGATACATGTGCTGTTTAAAAATTATATATATAGGATTTATTATTATTATTATTATCATTATTCAGTTGGCGCTTGCCATAAGTGGACGTGTTTTTACTAAGCTCCGCAAGTGACTTCATTCCGTGTGCTAAGTGTTGTGTTCTGTGTGAGTTTGCCTTTCCTTAGGCCTGGTAAGTTGATTTATTCAATATGCCGGGCAGTGAAGACAATTGCGCTAAATGCTCCCATGTATTCTTTGGCCGACAAAGATTCATTTGGTGTTCTGGCCCTTGTAAAACAAGGTTTCATCTTGATTGCCTCAAAATTAATTATGCAGAATATGAGGTGTTTTTTTTAAATTGAAAAGTGGGGTTTATACTTTCAAGTGTGACCCATGTACTAAAAAGGCTAAAGCTTCGTTTGGGGACGACACCCTAACAAAATCTACTTCCGCACCAGTTCTTCCAGGGTGGCCGCAGAAGCCGCCTCAGGTAAAGAAGTATTTTGAGGAGTTACTCAAATCTCCATCAGCTGATCGGGAAGCAGTTACGATACAGCTGTTAAATTCTCTGATTAGCATGGTCTACGATCTGTCTACTCAGGTAAAAGATCTGAGCAGCAATAACGCTGTGCTTAAGTCCCAAATTTCGGAGCTTTTAGCTTCCAGGCCCTCAGTTTGCTTGGTTTCAGTCGAAGCTCAATGCTCCTTATCTTCGCAATCTTCTAAGCCAATTTAATCTTCCACATCTACATCTCACTTATCTAATTCACTGAAATCACCCAAAAAAACATTTAGCAAAGCTTTAAATTCTAATAAAAAAAAGCTCTGTTGTCGACTCTAAGTATGTTGTGCAATCACCAGCTGGGTCACAGTCTTCGTCAGCAAGCGCTGATGATGGTTTTACCGTGGCGTCACGTCGTAAAAACAATTCAGCGAGTTCCAACTGTTACACCCTCTCTACGACTTGTTATTACCTCGACCATTATAAGGTAATAAAGGGAGAGGATATAAACTAACAAGAATAGATATAAAAAAAAGGAAGCTATAAAAATACGTAAATTCAACAAAGAGTAATTTTATTCAATAAATGACAAAAGCGCAGATGAAAACAAATGGTCTCATTATATCATAATGAGTTCTGTTGGAAATCATACTCGAAGTAAACAACTTTACGACATTAAGTTGTGCAAGTATTTAACCAAAAAAAGGAAACATGATATCTATCACAAAATGGATAGATCAGTCTATATGAGACAAAACTACAGAGTAATTATTTATATGTAACATAAAATTATAAGGGCCTAATGGGCACCTTGAAATGGTTCAAAAGGTTTCGTTATGCGCAGACAACGATATCTAAACTATAAAGAAAAGTAAATGTTGACGAAATACAATACAAACTTTACATAAACGTGAGAGATTGACTACCAGACACAAGCCAATCACCCACGGGACTACTCGACCTGACAGAATATGGGACACACAGTTCCCAAACTAAACAAACAAAACTGGGCCGTTCAAAAGGAACTTACGTTACAAGTTATCCTAATTTAAGTTTCAAAAAAGTTATATCACGTTACTTTACTTCTAACTAAATATGCTAATAAGAAAAGTTACTTTAAAGAAAACGGGAATACTCAACAAATCCAAACAGAAAATATCAAATTATTACGTAACTGAAAATATATACGTGAAAAAGTACAATAGAAAACGACTAGCGCCCGAGCGGCGACATTTAAATTATAATAGACGATCAAAAAAAATGAATGTAATAAATTTTGAAACAGAATATTTTTTATGTTTGAAGATTATAGAAAAACGTTAGAGTCCATAACTCCACTCGTCTAAGCGACGACTTTGATACATTACAAGTCCTTCTCCTAGCCATTGCCCAGCTCCATGACAATGTTCCGTCGTGACAGTCGATGGTAGAATAGTCTGTCTTTACACACTGGCTTAGCCATTATATAGGGATTTTCTTTGTTGTTATCGGGAAACAAAACACACGCGGTGACGTCACGATGCCTGCAAAACTTGTTGATTTCGATGAAAGTTGATCTTGCTCCATTGGAATATAGTGGATATCTCCAATCATACGATGTTTGTAGGGAAGTTCCTCTAGTGTCCGCCAGAGGTCAGCAACATAGTTGCCATAGTTGCCTTCTAGACGAAGTAGATAGTCGTTGGTTCATTTCACGTACGTACAGCTGTAGTGCCGGGACGCGCTGGTAAATTCGCCGGCCTCTCAAGCTCCATCCGCCGGTCTTGGTTTACCGCGAGTCGTCCAGCCTAGCAGGTTTCTAGAGACAGCATATTCAACGGTAAGTACGTGGATATAATATATTTTACATTGGTTTGATACGAGTTGTGAAACATATTGTCCAGCATGGTTATATTATTTCTTCTTAGCCTACAAGAACTACAACAGCGAACAATACTATTGTAGGTATCCTAAGATTAATTGCATTTTATTGGGGCGGGTAGTAATAATTGAAGCGTCACATCCATTAATGTTCGTAGTGGGCGTGGTCCCATTGGAACATTATAAATCATAATGTTACACAACGTGCGTGAAGATCCGCCGGTTCAGCGTTCGCGTGCCAGAAAGTTGCTGACTGGTAATAAGTCAGCCTCCAACCTACAAACAGTGAACAAAGTGTTTAAGAAATAATCTCTATTCGTTACTCGTTTTTCTCCTGAGGTATCTTCCCTGGCCATTCAATCTTATTTGTCTAAAAACTCAATCTTGAATACCTTGTCTGTTTGAAATTGAAAACTAAATTTAACTCATATTCCTCCTTCCATATTTCTGTCAAAGAAAATGATTTTACCATTATAAACAATGGTGACATTTGGCCGTCTGGCTGTCTCATTGCACCTTACTATGGTAAGTTGCTGCCTGAGCAGATTATCTTTGAGGAGTCACCCTGTGTGTCTGCCCCTGTAAACGCTGCTGTTGCATCTGACCTTGCCTCTCAAGAGGATTCAATTCGAACCCCACTCGTGACCATCGATGGAGGTCTGGAGGCTACCTCCCAACCCATCTTTCAGTTAATAGTGATATTCTATTATATTATCAAAATGTTCGGGGTCTACGAACCAAAACAAGGGAATTATTTACAAATGTTTGTGTGAATGTATTCTCTATTATTTGTTTAGTTGAAACTTGGCTCTCTAATGAGTTTGTTAATGATAATTACTTTCCACCTAACTACAATATTTATATATCCGATAGATTATATGATGAAGCTACTATCTCAAGAGGCGGTGGTGTTCTCATTTCTGTCATTGATTCTATTTCTGGCGTGGCCAGGCGAACTGACCTAGAGAATAATATGGAATGTGTCTGGAATGAAATCCCAACATTTGATTGCCAAAAACTGTTAATTGGGAACATATATCTTGTTCCCAAATAACAGTCGAAGCATTTAAGAACGACTTTACATTTCTTGAAGGTGCTTTGGCTAACTATCCCCATCGAATAATACTATTAGGTGATTTTAACTGCCCCAAAATTGATTGGAAATATCATCATGCTCAAAACATTTCGCATTTGTACATTAAATTAAAAGCTACTCAACTTCTTGCTTCGACCAACATAATAGGATTAGAACAACTTAATGAAGCTGATAATGACACTAACCTCCTTGACCTTGTTTTTGCTAATTTCAACCACCCCTTAGTAACTCATAGCTCTCAATCACTAGTAAATATTGATTTAGCACATCCGCCCTTATTGATTTCACTTGATGTACCTCTTGCTACTAAAATTAATGACAGCACCACCACGTATATTAACTATGCACGTGGCGATTACCTTAATCTTTACAATGACCTGGCCACTGCTGATTGGTCTTGTGTTTATTCTACCACGAATTGTTAATTTGGCTGTAGATAATTTTACCAATTTAGTCCAAAGGAAAATCAGAACGCATATTCCTCAAATTACCATTCTTAATTCATCCAAACATCCAAATTGGTTTTCTTCTACTCTTAAATACTTTATTAGGAAAAAAACATTTTTTCCAAAAAGTTTAAACAAACAAATAATGGTGTATTCTATTCACATTTTTCCCACTTTCGTAAATTAGTTAAAACTACCTTGATTATATACAGAGCCAATTGGATGAACTCAATTGAAAATAGTATTAAATGCCAACCCAAGGAATTTGGGAAATTTGTTAAAAACAATCGTTGTGAATAAAGTTTCCCCGTCTAACCTAGAAATTAATGGCAGGATTATTGCTGATCCTGTATTAATTGCTAATGAGTTTGGGAGCTACTTTCATTCCGTTTATAATTCAGCCCTTCTTGTCTTAACTTGCCCCGTTATTGAAACTTGTATCCATACCACATTACACCCTTGGACGTTGTTAGTGCTATAAAACAATTGAGTTCTTCTAGATGTGCCGGGACAGATGGAATTCCAAGTTTTATTGTTAAAGGCTGTGTCAGCATTTTTAGCCCTTTTTTAGCCTATATCTTTAACATTAGCCTGTCAAATGAAACTTTTCCTCTTACGTGGAAACAATCTGTAGTCATACCTATTTATAAAAAAGGGGCAAAAACAAAAAGTTGTAATTATAAACCAATTTCCCTCTTAAACACTTTCTCCAAAGTATTCGAGAAAATCATACATGAGCATACGTTCCACCACCTTAAAAATAAATTTTCAGATAATCAACATGGCTTTATAAAAAATAAATCTACTGTCACTAATTTAGTAGAATTTCTTGGGCATGTTGACCCTCAAGTCTCTACCCAAGGTCAGGTTGATGCTATTTATTTTGACCAAGTCTGGTGCGCGAACCCCTAATATCGACACCGGTGAGAACGGGGCTGACACATTGTCTCCCAAAGCGTTGGAAGAGTCCACGAGAGGTTTGGGCACACCTACTGGTTTTCATGTGCATGATAAAAGAGGTCAACAAACTCCTAAAAACAAGTTGGTTGAAGAACAGGTTCAGATAAGGGCACCCATAGAAAAATATCCAAAACATGATAGCCATTATTCCCGCCGGGACTGTCCCAATGAAATATTCTTGCCTATCCATTTGAATATTAAAATTATGCATGAAGAATATTAAAAAAAAGTTAGAAAGTGGAGAAACCCAAACCACGTGCTATGATATATTCAGGGATGTTTTCAACAAAACAGGGTACAAGTTTAAAGAAACATACTTGGATACCTGTAAAACATGTGATAAGTTCGTCACAACGAAGCGCCATGCATCCAACACAAAGTCAAGAGAGAGAAAAATTCCGAGTAACATAATGCTCATGTCATAGAAGCAAAGAAAGGTTATGACAGTAAAACAAAGGACAAGATACCCGCAAAGAAATGAAAAATCAGACAGTTCTCGTTTTTGATTTAAAACAGGCCTTTCCATGTCCAATTCTCTCCCCAAACATTGTGTATTGCAAGAGACTTCTATCAGTGTACAATCTAACCATTAGTGAGTGCTCTTCTATGGAATTTTCAGAATGCTATATGTGGCATGAAACAACTGGAGGTAGAGGTTCTAATGACATTGCATCTTCCGTCTACAAGAAAATAATAAGTCTACCACCTCAAGTCAAGCACGTGATCACTTATTCAGATGCTGCAGGTGGACAACATAGAAATATTAATATAGCCTGTGTGTTCAATTTTGTATTGCAAGAAAAAACAACGCTAAAGCTGATTGGCCAGAAGCTCTTAACGAATGTTTTCATTCACCAAAAAGAACACAATGAAGGAATAAAGTGAAGTGGCTAAAAATAAGATGGCTTCGCTATACACCTGATTTTGCTGTTATACAATACAAGTATTCGTTGGATGAAGTAGAGCCATTCAAAGTTCTTAACCTCAAGAGAGATGTAAGGCGAGGGAAACTCAGCAAGTAACACCGGACAGCTTAATCCAGGTGAAACAATGACAACTGTTGTTAATCGCTCATACAATCAACTTTTGAGTATAAATACCCTTAAAAATCAGGACTTACTGTCCATGTTAACCCTAATAGATCAAGATTGCCACCATGTATATAATAAGCTGCCTATTTCTGGTCGAGCTTTAGAATTTGATGAGATCCTAGATCAATTCAAGGAAAATATCTAATATAAGGTGTTTTTTTAGTGATATAAGAAAATCAATTTGTCATAATGAAAATAAAATGTTTCTCAAGCATTCTGTATTTTTTTCAAAGCCTCAAAATATTTAGTTATCTCACTTATTGTAACAATAAAATGCTTCATATTGTACAATTGCTCCCCACCTAACCTAATATCACAAATTGACTTGCCTAAATACATACTACCCACCCCCAGAATAACCTCGAAGAAACCTATAATAGTATTCTTCACTCTTATAGCCTAATGTAGCCCCAACAATTACTCAAAATCAGCATTCAGAAAAATCCATTATAAACAGTGTAGTAAAATAACTGTTCAACACGTACCTNCGCCGAACTTTCAAGCTTCTACATTGGTCAAGAAATGGAATACTGCATTGCGACAATGACGCGTCCAATCAGCGGCTTGGAAAACCTACGAAGTTGCTTCAGAATGACGTAATGGACTGTTTGAGCGTAACTGAGTTGGATGTGAAAACCCCTCCCCCTTGTTTCCGTGTTTTAGACTCATTATAAAGAGGATTGTAAATTGTAAATATGTATCATTATAACTACACGTTGGACAGGTGTAGGGATCACATTTATTTGAACGTCTGGTAGAGACGAATTATATTTACTGCACGTTTGATAGGTGTAGGAATCACCGTAGAGATGTAGCATGTTAAGAAAGAAAGTTTGATAGTTGTTTTATCGCTATTGAACGTTACAGTTAGGAAATAATTTTTAAATGTAGAATCTTAGAAACGAACTTTTCACCTTGTTTATATTATGTTTGTTTTACAAGCTTTATTTAGGTCATGAAAGAGGGGCCTACATTAATTAGTTAAATGTATAATCAACGCAAAGAGGAAATTACGTTCGACTTAGAAACTTTTATGTTAACTTAGCTAACCTTGTGTTGGGATCACGTTGATCCAACTCTAATGTAAATTTGTAGTACTTTGAATTAACGTAAATGCAAGTTAAGTTCATTCGATATGTCATGGGAACATATGTAAAACTTGTTCTTAATTTACGCTTTGAAAGACCTTAAATCTTGCTTTGGGTTATGAGTAACCAGCCATAACTTTATGTTTGAAGGACCTTAAGTCCAGCGTACTTTGTGAATTCCTGCGCAAATAAGTCAATGTTTTCTTTCAGAATAGTAGCTATTGGATGTTTTGAATTAAGGCCGTCTTTCCCATGTTTGTTTAATACTTTTTGACAATTAAAGAATATTTGATTTAAACTTTGCTCTATTTCCAGTTGTTATTTTCCATGTATTGTTGCATCCTTCCTATCCTATAGTTTTAGGGGCCTTATCTATAGGATCGGCGAAGGGTGTAATATTATCAGGTTTTCCCAACTTACCAAACAAATCTTATATACATTGTTGTAAGATAGCAAAACATAAACGGTTGTCAAAGTGAGAAAATCTTGGTTTGTGGCCAACAAAACTTAAACATAATATTCTACATGTATGGTTCAATGAAAATTAATAGCAATCATATAATAGTTTATCATTTCTAATTTGCTAGAAGGATTCATGTCATCGCACCTTACTCTAAGGTAATCTCATCTTAAACCAAGGTCATTGTTCCTTACACCAAGATCGCTTCACCCTTCTACAAATTCGTTGAACCTTATTGAAAGGTCAATACACCTTATTCCAAAGTAATTACACATCACTCTAAAGTCATAACACCTTACTCTAAGGTCACAGCACCTTACTCCAAGGTCCTCATACCTTTGTAACTGGACACTAAACCATTACTAGTAATATTCCACTACAACCATAATATTACCATATCCTAAACTCACCGAGGCCCATTCCAATGTTTACGTCCTGACTTGGCTATCCCCCAGGCTACGCAACCGACCATCGCGAACGTGTTGTTAAGACTGACAGTGCGAGGCCTGGAGGCTCGTCAACACCACGTGGCCGCAATTACGATGTTCCGGCGCCAGAGGGTTGCCGAAGCCACTTTACTGTCCTGGATCCTTCCCGGGCCTGCTCGTCACATGTTCCCTGCCTATTACTACCCCTTCCATTTCTTTTCTCTCGATGTTTCCATCTTGTGTGTGTAACCCCCACTTCCCCCCTTTCTGAACAATAGATATCGAATAAATACCGCCAGGAGATCTATGGACAGACACTCTTGGCACTCTTATCCATCTTGAGCACATCTAAGTGTTCCCAAAACAAAAATGTAAGATTCAAATTAAGTTTCGGCCTTTGAAAGTCTAAATTACTTTTTGGCTTTAAAAGTATAATTAACGTTCAGCGTCCTTCAGACTTATAATATATGTTCAGAGTCCTTCAGACTTATGATACAATGTTCAGAGTCCTTCATACGTATAATAAATGTTAAGTGTCCTTCAGACTTATAATAAATGTTCAGAGTCCTTCAGGCTTATAATAAATGTTCAGAGTCCTTCAGACTTAATAAATATTCAGTATCTTTACTGTGGAAATATATGATTAAGCATTTAGTAATTTTATACAGAATAGTATGCTATTTACAAGGAAAGATTTGACAAATATATAGAGTTTTATATTATGGAAAGATATGATTATGCATTTAGTAATTTTATAATGAATAGTATGTTATTTACAAGGAAAGAGTTGACAAATATATAGAGTCTTTATTATGGAAAGATATGATTACGCATTTAGAAATTTTATAGTGAATAGTATGTTATGTACTGTACAAGGAAAGATTTGGCCAATATTCAGAGTCCTTCCGACTTAAATTACATATTAAGAGTCCGTCCAACTTATGGAAATTATTGTAAATATTCAGAGTCCTTACTAAGGAAAGCATGATATATATTCAGATTTCTATTTTTGTCAATCTGATTTATAAATAAAATTGATGATATTGCAAAATCAATACCTAAGATGTTTTCTATGGATTATATATATATATATATATATATTGTTTATCAATAAAGCCTGCAATTAGCTAACTCTTGAAATGTTGACTTCTACTCTTATTTAACTAAATTTTAAAACCTTCCTGAAAATATTCTTTAATCCTTTTGTTTGGTAGCGCAATAATGCTGGGTGGGTTCTGTGTAAACATGAGTGTATATATTATGTTATATATATATATATATATATATATATATACTTTTGGGTGTCCTATCTGCTCACTCTGCCTTTAATTCTCCCCCTTTTTAATGTTGTTTAATTTTGTATGTCCACCTTGATCCTGGAGGACGAAAAAGGGGCTATACATTACTCCAAGGTAATAGCTTTTAACTCCCAAGGTCAAAGCACCTTAATTCAAGCTCATTGCACATTACTCCAATGTTATCGCATCCTATTCCAAGGCCATCTCCCCTTACTCCAAGGTCATCGCACCTTGCGATACTAACAAGTGCACCTTCAAAGACTAAGTAATGGGTTCACACACAAGTGTGCCGAGTTCTCGTTCCTTATTTTTGGGACCACGCGCTGCGCGGTTTGCCCGTACCCCTCCCCCTTCTTGCCGTGCAAGGTTGGCTGCGCGCGGCCTTCGTCGCGCCTGGCTCGTCGGGTTGCGTGGCTTGTCCAGCCACTCTGGTTTAGGATTCACGCCCATGAGGGCCGATTGTTCACGAGCTGTTGGCTCTCGGTTCTAGGTCCGTTGAGAGCGAGTTGGAGTGACTGCGATGTTGTAACTTGCGGGAATGGGGGATGGGGTTTCCTTCTATATAAGGTTGTATAACCGACTCCAACCAAGGCGTAGAGTTAGAGTTCCGAATAAAGACTTGTGTGACTAACATCCTGAGTGACTTTCTTCGTACAACCCCCTTCAAAGCGATTTGTTGTAACGCGCCCCAGGTCGGGCGCGTGAACCCCTAATATCAACACCGGTGAAAACGGGGGCTGACACACCGTCTCCCGCGGCATTGAATGGGTCCACGAGAGGTGTGGGCACACAAGAAACCTTAAACAGTGTGATAAATGCAGAGCCACGGGATTATATTAAATATAGTGTGAGTTATGTAACGACTGGTTTACTTTCATATTTTTTTACGATAGGAAGACCAGGCTAGAGTCTCAGGGTCTAACCTTCTACCGCGAAGACTATCAAGAGTGGAAGAGGCAAAAATGGAGGATTTCAATACATGGGAAAGGAATGCTCAGGTCACTCCAAGCAGGACAGAACATAGATTCTCTGCCATTCCGACAGGCGCATTACGCACCTTCGCTGGTCTCGGCCACGAATATTCCATACACTTTCTGGATAAACTAGAGACACTTATGAAGACCAGTAAAATACCTCAGGAAGGTTTGATACACACGTTAAAAGAACAATTTGAGAGACAAAACACCACTGGTGGTCTCATAATTATCATTATTCTCAGACTTGGGAAGAAGCAACAAGAAAAATTCAGCATATGTTCAACTCCCTCACCCCCAAAATACACCTAAAGATCAAATTGTACGGATAAAATTATTATTATTATTTACAACGCGTCTTACTACCCGTTCGGGTTGTACGCACTTACGCTAATGTGTAATGGTAGGGTGATTGTGAGATGAAATGAAGGACCTACAGTTTAACGTGGAATCCGAACCACGGTGGAGGCTTGGCATTCCCCACATTCACAAGATGTCTTGTCGGAGGTGAAGGAAGGGTTTGGTAATCAGATAAATCTGTGCCGGGACCGAGGATTGAACCCTGGCCGCCAGCACAGAAGTCTGATGATACCTTACCTCTAGACCACCAGGTCACCCCAAAATCAAAAACATAAAATCAAACCAATGAGGAGCCCGTATAACATTTCCTGTTGAAGAAAATACAATTATATAAACGCTTATTCCCTACAAAGACGGAGCACCCAATTAATTATAACCGTAGTGACAGAACTCATACACTCTACAATACGTCCGTTTCTATCCACACCCTCAATGACTTCAATAGACTGATTGGTCGACCAGGCCATGGCCATCCAGAGGGACATAAAACCCAGTGTATCACCTCGCAAAAGGTGACTCCCAAAAGACAATACTTGAAAATAGACTCAGCAAATCCTTAAGTGTAAGCATAGCTCTGCAAGGTATTTCCAAATCAATTGCCCAGTACTTAGATAAAAGAAGGCTCAAGAATGTTTACACACCCCGAAGAATCACCCTAAAGAGCCGAAAAACAAGGATCAGAGACTAAACTAGGGTCGACTTCACCCCTGACCAGAACTTCCTTACTAAGAAGCAGACCTGAGCATACGATACCTAGAATACTCACCTAAATTTTAAGGGAAAACATCAGCTCTATTATAGACACTGGAGTGTTTGAAAACTTCCTACACAATCGGAACATCCCTTGAGAGAATCAAAACTTCACTGAAGCGCATGCTCACATCGTCAACCTCGCCAAATAAGGAGTGGATCTTCACGTGCTAGGATAAATTCATCTTACAATTCTCATAGGAAATATAGATTTCTCGTCACCCCCAAACTAGCGGTAGATCTAAAACTAGGGCAACCATAGTTCCAAGAGAATGATGTTTTCATCTACTATAAGCATGAATGTATCGTAATGGGAAATGAGCGTGAGCTTAAAAAATATAAATTACGTTAATTAAAAAACATGATTTCGTTGACAAAATTGATTACCTCATTTCACCATGAAAAAAAATACTACAATTTTTTCTTATTTACATAAATAAATAAGCAAGTACCTAACCTAGAGTAATGGACCCATGTTTTTATTTGGACTGTGAGGAATCACGCGTTATGTTATGAGCCCTCACTATAGCAAACCCCAAATTGAATGGCATTTAGAAAGTTGCGCACACAACTTAAGTTGCGTTTACCGTCTCGAACGTTTTGGAAACTCTCTTATAGTTAGTCCACGATTCAAGAGAGGCGGTCAGTTTGCGCAATTGATTCGCGAGTCAAACGCTCTCTATTATAAATGTGGGACAAACTACAAGCGGAAATTTCAAGCCATTTTTCTAAACTTAAACAGCTAAGAATCGTTGAGTGACTTACAATTATTTAAAAGGGTAAAACATAACGGTAAATAAATAGATTTGACACCTAAGGGATTGCTACAATAAATTTCTTCATTGGGATTAGAAACCTATAAAACATTAGTAACGGCATTAACATTTTTTCTAACTTTCCCATTTTCTGTAGCATCTTCCGAAAGATCGTCGGGTAAACTTACCTTACCTACGAACAACTATGTCTCAAGGTAGATTATCAAATGTGGCGATACTTTCATTTGAACACATTATTGCTTCCTCTTTAAACTACAGTAATCTAATAAAAAAAAGTGTGCAGCAGTTAGGACAGAAATGTAAAATTTTACAATTTCTCATTTAAATACTCGTAGTTATTATAAATCCCACCCTGTGAAGTTTCAATATCAACATTTAGAAGTTGTACATTCAAAATACATTACTAAGGTATTCAGTATTAATTTGCCTAGCACAAAGGGGAAAAGAAAGCGAATTAAGCATTAAGGCCATATGTACAGATTTTTTTCTTCGCCATTCAAAAGAGTTGTCTTCTATGAAATGTTACACACCATAAATGTATTTTTATTTATTATCATTCAAGAGCTATGAGGGTAAGAAACTTCAATTTTTACGTTTTCCGAAGCTAGTTTTAGGCCACACTTTTTTAAATAAAATTTTGAAAATTGGAATTTAGTATCTTTAATACTATACTTATTTTATAAAGCTGGAATTTTACCGTAGGTATAAGCATACTCTATATACATATACTTAAAGTTCCCTTAAAATCAACACAATTCAACAATTGTTTATTAATACTAATTCATCTATAAATATTAAATATTAGTATCCATGCGATTTATAGATTTTGTTCTGTACGGTGTTAACAGGCAAGAATTTGGCACACGCTTTTATTGTTACACAATCAATTAATTAACTAGGAGCCTACCTTTGACAGAGGGTGACAGAGTACCTGGAATGAAGAGATGATATATCTGGGGCGCCCCAATCTTGAGTCTTGAGCACTTAAATACAATAACTATTTCACACGAGAGCGTTTCAGGGCTTTGTACCTCGAGACTGAGAGAAGCTTGAACACTGATTTTACCGTTATACAAACAAAAGCGCGGGAGTACGGCGAGCCCAGAGCCAGTAAGAGAAGGGTCAATGTGGTGTTGCCACCTACTGCTAATAAGTATAATTAACTACAAACAAAATAGAGCACAACTGGCTCAGTAGGTATAGTCACACTAAACATACCGCCCCCCTTGAACTACTAGTTCAATGAATGAGAAGAACAAAAGATACAACACTCAAGAAAGAAACAAAAATACAGAATCCAACAATTGAAGAGACAAAAAAAGCAAAAAG